>JBBJZV010000113.1:0-391315 GCA_039700735.1 Pichia pseudocactophila
ACCCGACTTCTGGACGTCACGTGCTAATCGTGGCTCAGAAGGTCGGAGCTGACGACGAGGATGAATGATATGCACGATCCGTGCGGCGTCGGTTATATCCGGTCACTTGCATGAACTGTCGACTGGCACAATGAGAACCGCCAACAGTCGCGGAGGGCTCAGCGCATCGCTCGGGACGGATCGACTCGATTTTCGTTTTATTATCGCGCGCGGGAGTAGTTTTCGGGTCAAAAATAAACCCGGGAGAGTGCGCGAATGAAGTTAACGTTTGGCTTTACTGTATACAGGAATATTGTAATTGATGATTGATTCGGTTGGGTTTGGGTTGATTAGTTTATTCGGACACCACTACTTCAACTTCGGTGTCAGTATCTTCATCAGCTAGTGTATCAATATCTACGATATTAACATCATCATCATCTTCTTCTTCTTCTTTCTCTTCATCATCATCTTCAACGTTAATTGCAACTGTAACGTTAAGTTTTTTACCATTCCATATATCACCATTACAAATTTCAATTGCTTTAATTTGATCATTATGAGTTGAAAATTTAACAAAACCTATACCTTTATTTTGAATTTTAACCCTATTTAATTTAAGTACTTGATAAATTTCAGGTTGTAAATTTTTTTTCGGTATTTTAATACGTAATGGTTTTGATAAACCTTTAGAAATTAAATATTCTTCTAATTCAAAATGAGTAATATTACGATCTAAATTACCAATAAAAATTGTTAATTTTGATGGTTTACCATTCTCTAATTTCCTACGTCTTTCATCACGATTTAATTTTGTTAAATTTGGTAAATCAAGCTTTTGTGGATAAAATGGTATAACAGAATCTGGATCATTGAATTTAATTGGTGGTAAATTTGCTACAGGTATTGTTGGTACTTCTGTATAATAATAAGGATTATTATTTGAATTTTGAACAGTTTCATTACCTGTACTACCATTATTATGTTGACTCATTGGAACAGGGATAAATGTTGGATAAAAGTTAGCACCTGGTGGTCCTGGTGGTAATGGGAATCCATTACGTTGAATATGGAAAGGATATGGTTGTGGATGTGAACGATGATTTATTTGATGTATTTGTTGATGTTGTTGTTGTTGTTGTATTTGTTGATGTTGTTGTTGTTGTTGTTGTTGTATAGGATGCTGCTGCACTTGCTGCCCCTGCTGTTGTTGTATAAACTTACTCTTATTCTGTGGTAGTGCGTATTTTGCGTAAATTTCCCTACCAGCGATGAATTTACCAACAATTGATGCAATTGCTTGACGAGCATCATCAGCATTAACATAAGTGATAAATCCATAACCTTTAGATTGTAAAACGTACCTGTTCAGATGTTGATTATAGTAGTTTTTCCGCGGGATTTCCACAGAGACGACATCGAATTCAGGTGTCAAGTTGCGCACCTGTTCCTCAGTCACCTCGTAGGGCAGATTGCCAACAAAGATCCTATCCGGGATGATTTCCTGCGTTGCTGAACTTGAAATTGAACTGTTGTCGGTGACACCATCAGTTGTTGGCTGCGTGATCTGTGATTGGTCGGGGTCCACGACATCATCATCATCATGATCATCAGCGTTTTGCAGTGGGTGTTCCACAGATACGCCTGCAGCGCCTGCAGCGGGGGATTCGTCCACGGTCATTGGTTGGCTGGTGGTTAGGCTGGAGAGAAGCGGTAGCAGCTCAAGAACAGGAACAGAAGTTGTGGTCTGGGTTGGGGGTGAGGTGGGTTGGCCAGGAGTACCCCAGACTGGAAAGTCTCGGGCGAGCGCGCTGGGCAGCGAAGCGAAGCGGAGCGAAGCGAATTGCGAAGCAAAGGGCGCGGGACTGAAATTTGGGGGGAATCGGGCAGGATCGGGGGGAATCGGGGGGAATCGGGGGGAATTGGTGGTGGCTCAGCGAAACAATTGCTTTGTCTTGTCGACCTGCCTTGCCTTGTCGCCTTGTGGAGTCTCCTCGATGGCTCGGCCAAGGTGTCACGTGCCCACCCCCTAGGGGGCAGGAGGACGATCGTCGCCCCGATGGGCTAATACTTAACGTGTACAGCAATAGCACCTACATAGAGCAACCGACACTTCCCAGTGGATATCGTACTGTCTCCAGACCCGTCAAGTGCTGAGCCTCCCCACACCGGCCGGGCCGATCGACGCGGGGCCTCCCTCCCAGTGCGCTGGCCAATCAGCGGGCGGGCGTTCGCCATTAGGCGCGAGAGCGAGAATAGCACGACTGAGAGCGGTAGAGAGCGAGGGAGTTGGCGAGGGAGTGTGTGTGGTCAGGAGTCTGTGAGGGAGGGTGTCTGTGAGGGAGTCTGTGTGTGAGGGAGTTGGTGATCTGAACTGGTGCTGATGTTCGACGTGGTGGTTGTTCGTGGTGAGCTTACCTGTCCGTGCTGAGCAAGCAATAATGTCCTTTGTCACTGACCTTATCAACGCGATTGCGCCTACCGTTGCGTATGCTGAAGAAGTATGTGTGGTTCCTTTCACTTAATGTGCCGTGCCGTTCCGTGCCGTACTGTACCGTACCGTACTGTGATACTAACATGATTATTTTACAGCCAGCTGAAGAAGTTGTTGAATCCACAGAAGTAGTGGAGGAGGAAGCAGAAGCAGAAGAGGAAGAAGAGGAAGAAGAAGAAGATGATGATGATGATGAGGATGAAGAAGAAGAAGGTGAAGATCAATTCGACGCTCTTAAGAAAGAATGTGCACAACTTCCATCATTGAAACCATACCTCCATCATTACGAAGAATGTGTCGAAAGAGTTACTAAGGAACAAGAAGAAGATGGTTATGAAGATAAAGATTATAAGGAAGATTGTGTTGAAGAATTCTTTCACCTTCAACATGCACTTAATGACTGTGCTGCACCAAAACTATTCTCTAAATTAAAATAATCTCATATATTCTATCAATATTATATAAAAAAAAAGAAACATTTATTCATATAATTACATTATATTATACTATATATATATTATATAAAGAAACTATTTCTTTGCAGCAGCTTGAGCTAATGCCTTTTGAGCTTTAGCAATTTTAGCTTGAGATTTTGCACCCATAATACCACCACCCCAGTGTCTCTTTGATTCATCATATTTTTCAATAAAGTTGGCATTAATTGTTGAAATTAATTTTGCTAAACTTGATTCATCTTCACTTCTAACATCAACTAATGCTGCAACAGCTGCATTCTTTTGATGAATTAAAGTACCTAATCTAGCTTTACCCTTAACAATTGCATATGGAACACCCATCTTTTGACATAATGCTGGAAGGAAAATAACTAATTCAATTGGGTCAACATCATTTGCAATAAGTACTAATTTAGCCTTTTTATTTTCAATTAAACCAACAACATGATTAAGACCATATTTAACAACATATGGCTTTTCAGAAACATCTTCCTTCTTCTTACCTTCTGCAATTGCAGCTGCTTCCTTTGTTAATCTTTCCTTCTTTTCAGCTGTAGTTTCAGGTCTATATTTATTTAATAATTTAAAAGTTTCAGCTGCGGTATTCTTATCTAAAGTATTTTGAAATTGTGCAATTGCAGGTGGAACCTTTAATCTCATATTAAGAATCTTCTTTTGTCTTTGAAGTCTAACATATTCTGGCCATTTAACAAATCTTGATAAGTTACGCTTTGGTTGAATTGATTGACCAAGACCAAAATTCTTTGGAGTTGATTCAAATAATGGGTTCTTTGCAGAAACTGCCTTCTTACCCTTAGTAGCTAATGGAGCTGGTGCAACTTTCTTACCTGGTGCCATTCTTGTCTCTTTAGTTTAACCTATTATATACTTATATCCTTGCTACCAATTTACTTACAAAATTGAACTTAATTTTTCAATCAACTGCAAGATTGAGTGTTGCCGTCGCGGGACGCACTAAAAAAAACCCCAACCCAACCCACTAACCCTTGCCCTTAGCACGTGCTGCGCGATACTGCTGCAACACCAAGACTGTCGCGCAGCCACTCGGCAAAGTCACGTGCTCGCATGTCCTTCGCTTCACGTAGTGTGCTCATCACATTTTGCAACACCCGTGAAAGTTTACGCGCGCGTTCCTCAAGAGGGCCCGTGTCTCGGACAGTATCAACAACAACCTGGTCCATACCTGCAATAATCTGCTGTAATTGTTCCTTCCTCAATTTAAGAGATTCTACTCTTTCCGTCAACTGTGTATCTGACTCCCCCGGTAATGAAGCGATTGCACGTTTTGCATCGGCAACCTGTCTCCACAAATTTTCAGCGACTGACTGCACCTGTTGCAAATGAGCCAAGGTAAGCGGCGGCTCAGCAGATGGTAATGATTTCTCAGCGGAGCAATAAAACGATAGTTTACCGTACCTCTTTACGACAAAGACACCATTTTCAACACCTGTATCAAGGACTGTAACAAGTACATTCTTGCTAACACGATTGTGTAAATTGAGCAGTAAATCACTCACCGCGTATGGACGATACTCCCTTGCAAGATACTCTCGCACGAGAACAGTTGCTATATTGCCACAGTGTTAGTAAATTTGGGGTCTATAAATGCTGAATACAGTAGTTCATACATACCATCACCAACGTCTAGCTTTTCGCTTTTCTTACGAGCAGACATGCCGTATATCACACGGACTCTGGCATCTGCATGATGAGCACCACGAGGGAAGTCCACCCGAGGAAATGCCTAGTCCGCTGGCCGCGACCCGTCTCCTCGTTGTACTGCTCCCACGCGTACCCTGTCCGCGCGTACTCGTCAAACACGTTCCGGACAAACCTCTCGCGCAAGCTCACGTAAGCTTCCTCACACTTCGCCCTCACCGACGCGTCGCTCGCCCGACGCGCGTACCGCTGCAAAGCCCGCAGCGCGAGGAACGTCCCGTTCGCCCACACGTGACCGCGCCAGTAGTCCTCCCCGCTGTGGAACGCCGCGTCACGTGCGCTCAGCGACCGCACACCGGCCACGCAAGCGAGTCTGTCCTCCGCGACGATCGACCCCACCGCGGAAAGTATCTTCTCGCTGTCGCTCTCGCGTATGTGGCCGTGCATGAACGGCATCAGCGACACGTACCCTTCGTGGCACGCGTGCTCGTCCCGCTCACCGTCTTCGTCCTCTACAACATCGCAGAAGAGGCCTTCATCGCTGTCCCAGTGCACCACCTCCAGGTTGCGCACAATCGCCGCATACTCGTCCGAGTACCGCTGCGCATCCGTGCCCTCGCCGAGGAGGCTCGCCACGTCCCGCATCGCGCGCGCGACAACGCCCGCCCAGGAGAGCGCGTCCACGTCGAGCTCGCTCGCGTCCGCGGGACACCGCGGGTAGTCGTCGAGACCGCTCGGCAGACAGTGGTCACGTGTCCGGCCCTTCCATCTGTACACTTCAACCGTTGATGGATACCGTTCAGCTCGGTGGTCAATATCGGCTGCCTCCCCCCGCTGTGTGCGTCTGAACCACTCGTAGTGCCGTTGCAAGAGCGGGTATAGTTTACGTAGTGTACTAGTACTACCAGTACTTTCGATCCCCCCAGCTGCAGCTAGCTCCCCGAGAACCATCATCAGCGTCGGTGGATTCGCAATACGTGGGTTTTGCACGGCAAACTCAGCTGGTACTTTACTTCTTGCTTCGTCTCCCAAAATCTGCTCACGTGCTATCCATCCGTCGTCGTCCACAAGTGAAAACCAACTTTGAAAAACGTCCATTGCCAATTCAGTGTCGTACTTCAGCACAGGTAATAGATGGAACCCTTCGTCCCAGTAGAATCCACGTGGGAAAAATGGTCGACTAGGGACAAAACTGAATAACTCATGTGGCCCTTCCAATTCCCCATGTAATTTCGCATGTGTAAACTTCACATCGTCAACTAATGCATTACGATCAACGAGTTGTTCACCATATTGGTACAACAACCCACCAAGTAATTGCGATAGAATTTCCTTCGCAAACTTTACATGTTCAACATCATTGAATGGTGCACTCAATTGATACTCACGTGCAAATTTCTCATCAATAGCATTGTAAACACCTTCCATTCTCTCACTCACATCGTCACCGGCAACAATTCGGTCCTTCCTTTCAACTCCTTCCTTGTTAAATACAATATCAAACTGGAAATCTCCAACAAACGTCTTTTGCACAAAATGTAGATTCCCTTCAAACCCACCTGGATTACGTACTTGGAACAATTCTGCAGCTGTAAACGAACTGGGTGCAATCTCTCGTGTTTCCACTTCTTCCACATTCATTTGCACGAGTGTCCAGAAAACTTCATTGGCTTGCCACACGTGTTTCCCAGGTACTTTCAGTGAAACATGATGAGTCTTTGACGGATCAAACCCCTTCTCATATTGTAACGATCTCGATCTAAACTCTGCATACTCGTTTTCTCCACTATCAACAACTTCAATACTGAAACTACCAAGTTTCTCAACGTATCCTTGTAACTTCACAGCCCCATCAACAAGATTGTCACTACCAGCAGAGTACTCGCCTTCTAATTCTAACTCACCTTCACTTTCTAATCCCGTATAAAAGACAATAGAATTCACTGAATCTTCATTGAGTGCCTTACCATTCACTCTTAACGCCCAATTCTCACCATCCTCACTCTTAACAAACTCTACAGACAATTTTAATTCACTATCACGGTCAACAATCTCTTCACGACCACCAAATCTTGGATCATATTTAACCCATCCGAATTTCTCAATATTATGACCTTGATCACATGCATGTTTCGCCTTCTGCATACCGTCAAACCCATTGGCTGGGAACCACATCAATCCTGTAATAATACTCTCCGGAATTCGTGGTCGAATTCCAACATAGACATTAGATCGATATGGCCCCCATTTAAGTGATTCAAAGTTCTTCTTCTCATTCAATTTCTCTAATCCATCTTCTTCTAACAACGCTTCTTGAAAACCAAATACAACAAGTGCATAAAGAATGAAAAAAATCCACATGCTCTTGGTAAACAATCTGGAAGTTGTTTATTCATGTACTTTATAAAACCAGCCAAGCATAATAATTCAAACTACGTGCTGACGCGGAAGGAACTTCTCACTAACTCTAGGCTAAATCGGCAATTTGCGTGCTCCTCTTACGCTACGTAATATTACAATTTTACCTTAGAATCCACCTCTACGTCTCTTACGACGTCTCTGTGATCCTTGTGATACCCTTTGACTGTCACTCTGACTGTCAATAGTCTCCGGAATCACCCCCTTAGGTATCACCCCCTTAGGTACCACCCCCTTAGGTACCACCCGCTTACGTTGCTGTGAAATACCAACTGTAGGTATAGACCACACATTCACAACTTCTTCATTCACCTCAACTTCTTCCTCGGAATCATAAATTCCAACAACTGTAAAATCATCGTCAAACCGTGAAATTACTTCACGAACTTCATCACCTAACTCATCAATATCTCCTGCAATACTCACTTCCACTCCAGCAATATCAAATGTTTCATCTCTCTTCCAAACTTCAATACTACTAAGGAAAAGGTAAAATACAACCATTTCATCATTAATATAATCACGTAATTCTCTTACATGTTCTTCTAATAGTTCATTTGTACCTTCAACCCTTTCACATATACGTTTATCAGTCATCCAACTCTTACGATTGATAAAAATATCAAATTGTTCATCCCTATTGTTTCGTATCATATATTCAACAATCTTACACACATTCTCAACTCGACGTGGAATATGTAAGTCACTAGTTATTTGAAACAATGTCATCTGTACAAACCCAGAGTCCAAAAATTGCTCAAGTCTATCATAAATTTGTCTTGTAATCTCACTAGAATTTGGTAATTCATTACCCGCAAATTTATAATACTTACTTAAATCTAAAATTTCTTTCACTTCACTTTCCATCAATTGCACACTCCCTTCATCACAAAGCACATTACGTACTTTCTTCATATTACCATCGTAAACACCATCACTGACATCAACAAAACACCCTCTTATAGCATCCTCGACTTTAAACAACATAACAAACTTCTCATCCACTTCCACCAATGAAAATGAAACCCATGGTTCATTCGTATTAGGTAAAAACAAAGTAGGTGTTTCAATCATCCTTATTTCATCAACGGTAAACCGAAACACAAAACTGACAGCAACTTGTTTAGATGCAACAATACATAACTCTTCATTACCAAACCTCGCAGCTTTAACGTACATCGAAGTATCCGTATCATTCAAATAATGTTTCCATGCATATCTTCTTCGAAATCCACCCTCACTCGCATCAACAACAATAACTTCCTTACTAGTAAGTAAATAATACAACGTCCTCGTACTATTCGGAGCAATGTCTAACAGTTTTGACCAAATCCCAGCTGAAATTCGACACCATAACTTCCCCGTTTTGAGATTATACTCATGCAATTGAATCCTACTAAACAACAAAAGTCGATTCTCATCTAACCACACGAGTTTCTTAAAATGCGACAAATCCACAGGATCATAAATCGATTCAAACTTCGTCTCCGTTTTATAAAACTCTCCAATTGTCTCATTAACAATACTCTCATACATTTCAAATTTACCTACTTCGTCAATAACAGCCATTCTAATAATCCCTGCATCTTCAAAATATCGAACCGTCGCATAAGCAATATCCGCCCATCTTTCACCAACACAAAACATAAAAACTTTAGTCACCAAACCTCGCTGGATCTTCAACAAATGTACCTCCTCCCTTGTACGTACACTAACAACAATA
The DNA here is from genome assembly GCA_039700735.1 of Pichia pseudocactophila. Lineage (NCBI taxonomy): Eukaryota > Fungi > Ascomycota > Pichiomycetes > Pichiales > Pichiaceae > Pichia > Pichia pseudocactophila. Next base: position 8,750 of record JBBJZV010000113.1, read on the forward strand.
CTACCACCACTAACAACAATCATTTCCACTTGTTTCACAACACTCTTCATATCGAGCGCCTTGATTTTACCAAACCGCACCTTTTCACCATCCAAATTCAACCGTCCAAGCACCAATATCCGATCATCTTCACCTGTAGTAAAAGCTGCAAACCGTTCCACTCCAACAACGCATATTCCCACGAGACTACTCATGCAAGGGTCAAAAACATCGTCAGGCATAAACAACTCAACCCCTTTCCCTCGAGGAATACCTTCATTGACAACATCAACAACTTCACGCTTCACATTCTCATGGATACTCACAACGCTAGACTGACGTATTATCAGAGACCGCACACTTCCCGGTATAACAGCTTCTTCCACATCAAGCTTCCCATCGTGTGCGCTAATTGACAGCACACTCGTAGTACCATAAGTCTCAGTAAGTCCTAGATCTGGTGCTACTGGAATCATAAGGAATCGCCTTTCTAAGCGAAAAATATTCACTGATGATCTCTATAGAGCTAATGATGTTCAAAATGCATGTAAAGTTTTATACTGAGCACGTGACTTTATAATGCGTTAGAACTGTAGATATCTAATCTAAGCGTCCTTCAGCTATGTATGTGATGCATTATGTAATGTCTCTTGCTTTGAATATTACAAAGGTAAAAATTATTGCAACATTGCAAACATAAGGCTAAACCGCATCTACATTGAAACACAGAATATAGAGTTCTTGGATCAATACTGAGGTTTAACGAGAATATTCATTTTCCGATATGGCTACATTACAAAGTTCCTATTTACTTGCATCTTCACCGGACTGGAATCTTAAGTCCCAGCCAATCTTTGGACCGAGCTCAGGTAAAACTTCAGCAACACTCTGCACATCCTTGTCTCCCCTACCGGAAACAGTAATGACAATGTGCTCATCCTTGCTCATTTTCTTTGCTGCTTGAACAGCACCGTAAATTGCATGCGATGACTCCAATGCTGGAATAATACCTTCGTATTGTGACAAGAGTCTGAAACCTTCCAAAGCCTGTTCATCAGTGACCGCAATAAAATCTACACGGCCGCTGTCCTTCCATGCCGCCAATTCTGGTCCCACACCTGGATAGTCTAAACCAGCAGAGACAGAGTGGGTGTCATGCACCTGTCCGTCTTCTGATTGGATCACGTACGTCTTCACACCATGGAAAACACCTGGTACACCAACTGTTAATGTTGCTGAATGGTACTTGGTGTCAATACCGGAACCACCAGCTTCACAACCGAGCAATTTCACCTCGGTGTCCTTTTCAAACGCATGGAAAGTACCAGTAGAATTAGAACCACCACCAACACATGCAACAACAAGGTTAGGCAACTTGCCTGCATTCTTTGCAGCGAATTGTGTCTTTATCTCATTACCAATCACGGATTGGAAAGTTCTAACTAAAGTAGGGTAAGGATGTGGACCAATAGCAGAACCAACAACGTAATAAGTGGTACTCAAATTGGTCACCCATGATCTGAAAGCTTCTGATGTTGCATCACGTAATGTCTTGGTTCCGTTTTGCACAGCAATAACGTTGGCACCTAGAATACGCATTCTGAAAACGTTAAGTGCTTGTCTTCTCACATCTTCGGCACCCATATACACGGTACACGAAAGACCGAACTTGGCACATGCGGTAGCAGTAGCGACACCATGCTGACCAGCACCAGTCTCCGCAATAACGTTCTTCTTACCAAGTCTTTTAGCAAGTAAAACTTGGGCTAATGCATTGTTAATCTTATGGGAACCAGTGTGGTTTAAATCCTCTCTCTTTAACCAGATCTTGGCACCTCCAGCATATTCCGTAAGTCTGTCAGCAGTGTGCAGAGATGATGGTCTACCAATGTAGTCATACAATGAATTGAACTCTTCCCAGAATGTAGGATCAGCAATAGCATCTTCGAAGGCTTGTTCAAGCTCTCTTAAGCAGGCATGAAGTGACTCTGGAACATACTGACCACCATATGAACCAAAATTTGGACTGTGCTTGTGGTTTTCAGCAAATTCTAAGTTTTCCTCATTCACTTCCGCAGAGATAGCCGCACCAGAACTAGTGTTTGCACCTTCACCATGGATGATAGAATGAACAAAATCTTTAATCGCCTTAGGTTTGTCTTCTGCTTGTTCAGCAATGTTGATAATCTTGGAACCAATAACCACACCATCGGAGTGCTTACCAACGTTCAGGTAATGATCCCTTGTGGAAACACCAAAACCAACAGCGAGAGGAGTGTTACCAGAAAAGTTTCTCACTCTGTCAACTAAGTCGCCAACAGAGTCAGAAATAGAAACACCGGCACCTGTCGTACCCATTCTGGAAACAACGTAAATGAAAGAGTCTGCAATTCGACTCAAAACTTCAAGTCTTTCATCAGTAGTAACTGGTGCAACCAATGGAACGTATGATAGACCCTGAGTTTTGCAAATATTTCTGAACTTAACAGCTTCCTCTGGTGGTAAATCGACTACAATGAAACCATTTGCTCCTGCTGCCTTTGCAGCTTTAACCAATTCTTCTTCACCGTATTTGAGAATAGGATTGTAGTAACCCATTAACACAACTGGAACGGTCAAACCTTGTGATCTAGCATCCTTAAGTAATTCTAAACACTTATTCACGGTACAGCCATTTTCGATTGCCTTGGTATTTGCAGCCTGAATGGTTGGTCCGTCAGCAATAGGGTCGGAAAATGGGATACCAAGTTCGATAACATCTGCACCACCTTCTTGAAGTGCAAGTAAAATCGGAATAGTTGCTTCTGGTGTTGGGAAGTACGCAGTCACAAATGTGACCAGTGCGTTTCTACCCTCTTTTTGTGCTTTAATAAATGCGTCTCTAAGTTCTGCAGACATTTCTGGTTATATTCGCCGATGCAGATAAAAGGTGTTGTAGGAAGAACAAATTTGTGGAAACTATATTCATTTCAACTTTCCTTTTGATATCGTGGGGTTGAAAAAACGTTGTTTTTTGCGAAAAGCTTAACATATCCGGTACGTTGAGTCATCACACTTTACACCACTCCCAAATCGATGACATCTAGTTTACCCCTCTTTCGATATCTCATAATTACGATGTTATTTAGCAAAAGCACCTTATAAAAATACATAGGTTGATAGTAGTACATAAATTTTCGCCGTTTCACTATTATACACTACGACCCTGTTTTATACGTGCATATCTCACAAGAGGTAGTAATTGTGAATATAACTGATTAATAGAATCAATTTCGGTGTAAAGATTGTTTAAAGTATCAGCTGCCTGTGTGCCTTTTCCTTCTGACACTGCACCGATGAGGGGTTCCATTAAGTTTCTAAGAGTTTTCAGGCGGGTTTCCAGCTCTGTCAATTGTTTCAATGCAGCATCCGTATCCGCTGTTCCATTTTCAAGGTCTGATATTGAGAACATTCGCTTTGTCACCTTGGTAAGGGAGTGTTAATAACAAACATATAACAATAAAGTAGTATACTGTTCGCTGTATCGCCAACAAACCAAAGTCGATCGTCCCTGACAAGAAGAAGCTGGGCCTCCGACTGAAAAGTTTCAGATCTCAGATCAAGATCAATACTGATAACTTCCAAATAGTAAGTAACAGCAAAGATGCATATCACATTCTTTGGGTCAGATGCTTTTTCTATTATCACTTTGAAACATCTCCAGAAACTTTCAGAGTCTCTACCACTGTCACTACTTTGCGTAACACGCCCACCTAAACTGACAGGTCGGGGACGCAAACAGATAACTCCGACACCACTACATAAATATGCTTTAGGTGAACCAAATAATGGCATTCCTGGTTCATTAACACCATTGCCAGTGATGACAGTCAATCAAAATCAGGATTACAGACTTCTACCGTTAACGGACATTGCAGTTGCTGTATCGTTTGGACTTCTTGTACCCGGTTGGTATTTGGAAGCACATTGCCGTCATGGTGGACTGAACGTGCATCCATCATTGCTACCTCAGCTTGCAGGACCGGCACCTTTGCATAGAGCATTACTACAAGGGTTGAAAACTACTGGTGTTTCTGTACAAACACTTCATCCAACGAAATTTGATGCTGGTCACATATTAATGCAAGAAGAAGTTCCAATCACGGATGATCTACTTACATTGGAAGCACTATCTTCTAACCTTGCAGAAAGAGGAGGTGAATTATTGGCAAAGACTATTTTGAATAAACTCTATCTACCTGAAAATTATCCAACTATAATATCACAATATCCCTCTTCATATGCAGGTAAAGTTAAACCCGAAGAAAGGAAAATCAATTGGTCAATAGATACTTTGCAGACACTGATAACGCGACAATCTGTATTTGGAACATTATACACTTTTAAGGAAGCTATTGATAAAAAGACAAAGGAAAGAAGTATGAAAAGAGTTCTTTTCACTGATGTTGAAAAATTTAATCTTGCCGTTCCTCAGAATTCATCTCCTCCTGGTTCATTCATGTTGATTGACGAAAGATTAATTGTGAAAACTGCCGATGGTAAATATCTCGAGGTGAAAGCATTAAAAGTGGATGGTGTCGGTAAGAAAACTCCAAAGTCTTTTGTTACATCTTTAAATAGGCATTTCGGGAATATAGACTATTACTTTGCACCTAATTAGTTTATCTCTAAATATTACAAACCAACTTGTTTATAGCGCAACAATACATTTCTTATTGTATTCACCAACAGCAACTGCAATAAAACCATACAACTCCTTTTTAACAACTCGCTCGTTAATCTCAATTAGCTTGCTTGATCCATTTTTGCATCTGATTCTAAGTCCCACCTTTTCTAACGTAATATTAACCACATCGTTCAACCCAAGTTCACCTTCAACAACGTTTAAACCTAAATTAATTATCGCAATTCTCGTATAAGTGACTAGGCAAATTTTCTCTCCTTGAATCTTGATATGGCCAATATAGTCATCATCGGCCCAAAACTTCTTCATCCAGTACTGTCCTTGTGCCTTTTTTTTATCATAAGCAATAACAGATCCATCCTTAGGAATATAGCGTGGTAATCTAACTTTTTCGACAGCTCGATTATCAAAAGCAGTAGTAGTGCTACGAATACTTTCACTGATATTATTGGCCATATCTAAAACACCCGTTGCAGTTTTGGTAGGTAATCCTAACAAACCTTTACCCAGACCTTTGAAAAACCCACTGGTTCCTTCCCTTGTTGCACCTTCCATTGGAGCGAGAGCCAAGCCAGTTATACCACTACTAATTCCAGTAAACAATGAAGTGGCACCTCGAGAGAACCCGTCAACTGCACTGTTGTTAACAACATTACGCTGTTGTCTTTGTAATCTTCTCTTTTCTTGAAAATTTTTATCCATTGATGCTAGAGTCAATGATTTAGCAACAGAATCGGTAAATCTAGAGACACTATCACTAACACCAAATACTGATTTCTTAAGGAAACTCAAACTACCTTTTGCCAAACCAATTCCTAACTCTTGCGGTCTATCAGTCATGATATAACCTTGATATGGTTCATAAAAAATATCCATCACACCAGAACTAATGTTTGTAAAGAGACCAACAGGATTACCCAAAACATCAGCAGAACCCAAAACTTTGTATAGTTGGTACAAAAAGGCTTGTTTGTAATGTTCTGTAACATTTTGAATTAAGTAAGGAACAGGTGTTCTAATGTTTTCCAACATCAAGGCAGATAATCTCACAGGAGCATCATTAATATTACCTATAGCCATAGTTAAAATATCTGTAGCTAATGATAAGGCATTCTGCGAGCTCATTGTATCCTCTGCACCTACTTTCTCTGTCCTTACAAATGAAATGTTGAACTGTAAAGGTTGTAAGTGTAAGGCCTCAAAATACAAATCGTTCATACTTCTTATAGTTGGTGGTTCTGGTATTTCCATATTCCTATCCCATAACTGATCTTCTTGAGCGTCTGAACTCCATGCAGCACCAGGAATCTTGCTGAAATCAAGAAGAGCCCATAAAAAGTCTTCATCGACTTGAATGCTCAACTCTTGCAGTAACATGGTGGCAAACTTAATGTAAGTAACACCATGAGCATCATCTTTAAGTCTAGCAACAGAACTAGAGAACACGGGATGTCTATTCAAGTCATACTTGTTGTTTTGAAGGACAGTTGGGAACAAAACAACAGGGTAAATACATGAGTACAATTGGTTATCAATTTGAACCCATTTAAGTTTAATGCTTGCCGTTTGATATATCTCACTTTCGTTATACCTTACTTCGACACCCCTTATCATGTTATAGCATAATTCTTCATTCTTACCATCCTTAGTATTGATCAAAGAAACACCAATTCCTTCGAAGTTGAGAACAAAGTTGAAAAAATAATTTTCATCTTTAATATTTGTTTCAAAATCATCTTTTACAGTTGTGGTCATGCTAACATTGGTATTTGAATTGTTTACTGACGAATTTGATTCTGATCTCCGTAGTTGATACATACTAGTCTTTGGATCATAACTGCTGATCATCAAAGCCTGAACAGGACCATCTGCAACGACATTTAAGTCAAAGATCTGTGTGTTTTCTCCACGTTTAACCCGCATTGGCATAAGGGACCCAATTTCAGCTAGTTGGATATATCTTTCCCTGTTACCACATCTCAAAACTAACTCCTTTACTTCAGCTGCAGGATAATCCCATGCATATGGCATAACACTCTTCGGTGGAATTCTGTAGAAAATTGGTTTAAATACAGCATCTTCAACAATCTTATTTCCTTCTTTATCGATATTTGGATCAGATTGGTATATAAAGAATTCGTCATCACTGAAATTTCTAATAGAATATGGCCATAGATTTTTAGCATCAATGATATTAACAAAAATACTAGCATTCTCAGAACTAATGACCACTCTAAGAAGCATATGGGCATTTGATGTCAGCTTTTTAACACGTAAGTAAACTTCTCCTATATTATTGACAATAAATGCTGCAGACATATTCTCTTCACCTTCTCTAAAACCAATTGTGAGTTGCTTGTCACCAAAGGACGGCATTTCGTAAATAGGAGAAACATGATCATTTGGTATTTGAATAGTTTTTGAACTTCCAATCATTCCAATAAATACAGGTAGGTCTAAGTCATTTCTAATAACGTATCTTGGTTGTAAACTAATAACCTTTGTAAGATTGTACTTTCCAGTACCTTCTGTTATATGAACTCCAATGTCATTTTCAAAATTTCTTACTTTCAAAGCAGCAGAAACTTCAAATGACTGACCAATCTTATCAATACTAAAGGTTTCACTCGGATGGGAATCTCCAATTTTAACTCTGATAGTATTAGAAGCTAAGTTTCCACGAATAAATGCAAATGCATCATTTTCTATACTGAAAGAAAACATTTCTGGGTGAACATCAACTTCATCTTTCTTGCTTCTCATTGTAATTGTATTAAAATGGTCAATAACTTGAAGATCCAATCCTGTTCTATTAACGAACAAATAAGGAGAATAAACAGAAACTTTGGTACCATACTTAGGATCATGTGAGTAGAATAAACGTAACTTCAACCTTTGACCATCGCTTGATTTCAAATTGATTTCCTCGTCAACGGTTGTCATATTTGTAGGTGTGTTAATAATTGAAGCACCAGAAATTCCATATTTTGAATTAAGGATTTCAATTTTCAATACAACACTGAAATTCATATCGACTACATGAACCGGACATTTTTCACCTTGATGAAGAACATCTGTCCACTTTCTTGGACCTTTCTGGAATAGTTTCCAATCAATATCGAATGGAATTAAATTTTCAAGAACCAGAGGAGGTGAAATCATTATGTTCATATTAGGATACAAACGATTTAATGCATCTTTGTGATCAAATTCAGCGTGAATTTTGTAATAATAATAATCAGCTGGTCCATTTGAGTTATTCAGTTTCGGGCACTCCAAAATCATATCATCATCTCTAATTCTCTGCCAGTTTAGATCAACCACTTGATCAGATCCTTGCAATTTAGCAATTGACCAATCAAACAGTTCTGTTTGCGTTTCAGGTCTAACAGCAAATGTACCAGTGTAAACGTAATCAATTGGTATGGCCTGTTTGGCACCACTTGGAATGATAATTTCTCTATCAACAACAAACTCACCTTTGTAATTACCAGCACCAACATGGATCGCAGTTGGTGTATTATTTTGGATCGATACCGTGGATCTAAGCGTGACATTCTTCACCTTATCTTCACCTAATTTAATTTCACATACTATTCTATTGTGATAGCTATCAAGTAACTTAGGTTCAAGCATAAATACTTCTTCACCCTCACTTCTCAAAGAGATTTGTCTCACAGGTTGATAGACTGCATCAATAAATTCAACTCCAATGAAATTAAGGTTGGTATTAATTTCTAATTTTTCACGGACTTGTCTCCAGTCTTCAAATGACCATGGAATAGATTCTTCATATTTTATTGTAGTTAATTGTTTCCTTTCATCGGAACCGTCATCAATCCATACGTTAAGATCGTAACCAGTCTCATTGATAATCATAAAGGGGGAGTCTTGTCCCCTTTCCTTCAATTCACTTCTCTCAGTTAACAAATTGGCAAAATGAGAAACTGTAGCAACTGATCTTGAGGTAATACTAACTTCTGCATTCTCTCTGGATACAACATTAATAGCCATCTTTCCATCAACACTCTTTTCTACTAAAACAGAAAATAACCATGGTTCTAAAAGAGGCTCCCATTGTGATAGTGAGTAATTGAAAATGTTGATCAAAGTTCTAATTTGTGTATCTGCTTCCAATTCTGTTGACCAGTTTTTAGCATTAATTTCAAAAGCTTCAACGTCAAAGTCAAGTATAGGAAGTTCATGCACATCACCTATAACGACAACCCGGAGACCTTCAAACTTGATTTTTAGCCGTTCTGCCTTTATAATAACAATAGGTTCTTTGGTATGATTAATTAATCTGTTTGAACCTCTTGAAACGGATGATATAATAGAAGGCGCATACTCTGAAATCTTGTGACTAATATTATCTGCTAATGAAGCGACGTCTTTGATTGGTTCGATGCGATCAGATGCATCATTACTTGCAGCATTGTACATTTCGGATGCTTTATTGAAAATTTCTATTGCCAGATAAACATCACGTAATGACAATCTAAGTAACAAAGGTTGGATATTGGAACTAATTCCAGTTAAAAAGTTGGTTTTATTAGAACCACGATCATCCATAACAAAATCAAACGAAAAATCATCAAGAATTCGAAGTTTGGAGTCTGTAGCCATATTTTTCAAAAACATACCAATACCAAAAGCATTAATTTTGTTAACATCACTTATGCACAACAGCAACTGTGTGATTCTTAGAACAACAGCATCTGATTCTTTAGATTCAGGATTAGCAAGCAAAAGAATAGCAGGATCAATTATGTTGATAATATAGTTAATTGGATTTGATTCTTGATTTTGATCAACATCATTATCATCATCGAAATATTTATCCAAGTTGTTTTCATGAGTCTCATCAATACTTTTTTGGGTTAGGTGTTGATATGTGATAGATTTAGGTTCACGTGTCACAAAGTCTGCAAACGCTTTCATTGCAAACAGGTAATCCATTGCCAAAATTATACTAGGTCTATCAATAGTTAAATCAACAGTAGTCTTCTTATTAACTTCTGTAACTTTTGCAACAAACTGATGTTCATTACCTTCAACGCCTGGAATGATATCAGTAAATACATTACTCTTTGATTCTCTAACATCCTTTACAACGAAAGATTTGATATGAATATCTGAGTTATAATCACCATTCTCTTCCATTTTGAAACTAACGGCAAGATCATTCAAAATAAATTGTGATAACTGATGTGATGTTATATCAACTGTGTCAGTGGTGTGACTATAAATGCTTAAACACATGATTGGGATATTGAAAATCAATTCAATAGTCATATTATCACCTCCACTGGTAGGAACTTCATCAATAATGGTGTCTTCTGTTGCTGATAAATCAATCCTTTCGGGAGATTTGCTTCTCATAATCAACATATTGGCATTTGTTGCATCATTTTGGATATCTTCAATATCTTCATTTTCAACTCCACTATCTTGTAATATCCTAGGAATAGTTTGAGAAATTTGAAGCATAGTGTACGTTTGTAATTCTGTGAGTTTAATTTCATTACCTTGTAAATTACCATTGATGATCATTTTAGACCGATCAAGTTTACATGCATCACCTTCATAATAATCAATATCAAAGTTGATGTCAAGTTTGTCGATAATTTCAAGATCTTGACGTTTTCTTTCTTCACCAACAACAAAACTTGATAATATCTTTGTATTTGTCAAGCCCGCTTTGATTAGATTGAAAAAATTACCTTCCTTTTCAACAAAGTTATTCGATGTATGAATCTCACCAAGGTTAACTGTAATAAAATCGTATACATCATTTGCAGGATCAACAGCTTGTGGGAAGACAAAGATAGGAGCTCTAACTAAAACATCAAATTTAATTTTGTCAGGACTTTCAACATTATTAGCTTGATCAAGTGCAGCATCTCTTGCAGCATCATAAATATACTTCATTCTTTGAAATTGACTGATAAATCCATATATTCTTGAAAAGGAATCTTCAAAAACATTGAAAACCATAGATCTACTCTCAAACTTGACTAGTGAAGTATACGGTAAAGTATTTGTTTCAAGATCATAAGTTTCATAATGAATATCAGCGAGATCATCACCTTGAATAGAGATCAATTGTCTACCATCATGAATATCATTGTCCACTAAATTTAAGCCACCAATTGTAGATGTTAATCTCATACTGTCTGGTAACATAAACAAACTAATATAAGCTTTAGCTAAAGTTAATGTTGCAAGTTTAATTCCGTCATCATTGAGAATCATGTTGATCGATTTCATTTTGATATCGAGATTAATATGTGCTGGAGCATTTATATTTTCTTCATCGTTATGTCTCAATTTGTCGGATGGAATTTCTGGTGCCATAGGATCTGTGAATGTATTCAATGAGTAATTTAGAAGCGTCAAGATGGATTTCCTAGTGAGAACAACTTGGAAATCGGAAATATCCAGTTTGATATCTTGATCAAAACATTCAATAGATTCTCCTTTGAAGTTTGCATATCTTAAAGTTCTAGTATATGATACAACAAATAAATTATCATCAGTATGATTAGTTTCACGATTAGATCCCATTAATTTTTTGAATTCATTCAATTGAGATGTCTCTATATAATCATTGATCGAAATATCTGATAACTTCAGATCAACCTGAATTTGTTTGAGTGTAGTATACATTGAAAGATCCAATTTTTCACCAATAAGATCCACCAAAGTTTCTGATTCAAAAGTAGAAGTATTAGAGCATCTTTTCAATGAAAGGGTTATTAAATCCATTGTAAAATTGAATTCAATTTCATGTTGTTTCAAAATTGGAGAATCCGGAGTGTTTATTAATTTAACTAAATCGATATCATTAGTAGATACATCTGTTGTATTTGAATTAGTAAGATACGTTTGAGCATCGCTAAATATATCAAGAGTATCATCATCATTATCTTCAAAAAATTTATAATGATCATCAATTGTTGTATCAGCATGATGATCTTCAAAATCAGGGATTGAAACAGACAGTAAATCCATGAAAATTTTATATTGATAATCACTTAGCATTGCTCTAAATCTAGGTATATCACCACCAATTTTCATTTTAGGTAATTCATAAAATGATGGAATAATGGATAATTCAATTAAGAAATTCATATCCAGATGATCTAAAATTAATGCAGTTTTTTCACCATCTGTATGTAATTGTTCAATTGTGGATTTGATATCGGGTCCAATAAAGATTTGAGCATCATGAAGAGATAATGTATATTTATCGAACATATAAGAGTTTAATTTTTTCCAATCATCTTCAGTATAAGAATCCTTTTGTTCATCTTTAATTTCTTGATATTTTGATTTTGGAATCAAATCACTCATAATTGAAATATGACCAGCATCGAGAATACCAACTGGGGAATCCCATTTTGTAGGATCGATAGGTAAGATAATCAAAGGTGCTTGTAAATCCATTTGACAATTCATTGTTTTGTGTTCTTCGAAAGCGTATTGTAAACCGATTTTTGTCTGTTTTGTAAAATCTTGAATTGTAGATTCTGCAACATTCATGAGATTTCCAATTGTATCTGTATGTCCTTGTGGTGGTTTGAAAAATTGATAAATTGATTCAAGAAATTTTGTATTATGGAAAATTGTCATACTACTTAATTTGACAATAAGTTCAGAATCGGCTGATTCATTAAGAGGATTACTTTCAAATGATACTTGAAAGAATGGATCATCACTAAAAATGATATCAGGTTCTGAATTTGTTGTAACTTGTTTGACACTAACAATATGTTTATAAAGGATATCATTGGCACCATCTTCAACAGAAAATTTGCTAAGTTTAAAACCAGCAAAAAAGGAATCTTTCCTTTGCAAGAATTCCATATGACATCCTTGAGATATAAATTCTGCCAAACTATTTGAATCTTTTGAATTACGAATCACAAAAGAACCGGTATTTAATTTACAATCGACTGCTATTTGTACTCTTTCTCTAGGTATATCCAAAGAATCTGATAAAATTTTAGAATCATCGAATTCAATAGCTTCATAAAATTCATTCATTTGTTCCTTTGTTATTTGGAGAGTATTTGAATCTTGTAATTGATCTTTCTTTAGAGTATCATCATTTGAGGTTCCACTCCACCAAGATGAAAACCATCCCTTTTGTTGAGGTTCTTGCTTTTTTGGTAATGAATTAAATTCTTTAGTATATTGAATTTTAGCAAGAGATCTGTAAAATTTCAAATCATCATAATCACAATCTATTTCAAGTTGATCAAGTTGCTTTTTCTCTTCTAATGTTAGTGAATTTGGATCTATCAAATGTTTTTTCCATAATGGAATATAAGCTTTCCTTTGATCTCTTCTCTTTTTCATATAATCCCAAGTTTTCTTATAATTTCTATCATGAATTTCATCAAAGATTGTCTTAAAAGTGTAATGTAACCATTGATAAGGATCTTCTCCAATAGATGTTTTTGGAGCATTTTTTTTAAATTTCATTACCTTACGAATATAAGTCATTTGAGTTGTAGTATCTAACAGATTACAATATTGTAGTTTATTCAAATTCATTCTAAATTGATCAAAGAATAAGTTTAGATTATAGTGAGGGTTTTCATCTGTAGCACCCAATTTATTCAAAGTTAAATGGCCAGTACCTGAAACGGGTTGTAACAAATATTCTATTGAAGAAGTATCTGAAGAAGCAGAATTTATGAATTTTTTCAAATTATCAATCATTTTATCTTTATCATCAGAAACAATTGAAGATTGTCCATTTAAGGAAGTATCCATGTAAATCGTTAAAGATTTTAATAACATCAATTTACGAGACATTGTAGTAACTTGTTCAATAAAATTTTGAATCCAATTTTCATCAGTTGAAACAGCAGATAATTCTTCCAAAGTAATACCAAAGGAATAAGGAGTTTTCGTATAACAATCGAAATCTTCATATCTGATATGAATATTTTTAATTGTTATTTGAAGGTTATCAATTATTTTTGAAATTAAAGAATCAGTAAAGGACTGGTTTTTCAGGGCTTCATTAGGATCCATAGATAGGGCCAGATCATTTGATTGAGAAATATTTTCAAGATTATCCAACTTTTGTCTCTTCACGCGTAATTCCTTTTCAATTTCATCCGATTTATTATAAGAGTTTGGTAATTTGGCGGTTATCAATATATAACAATCTTGAATCAAGACTTTGACCGGTTTCCCCTTTAGATTTGACCAAGGAATTTGCATTGTCAAAGTTCCAAGATTCCCGCATTTCAATTCGATGGGCAGATCCAGTTTGTCCAGAGATTCCGGTTTCAATTGCAAATTTGAGAGGGTAACATCTCCGGACCAGATTCCAATATTCAATTGATTTGGATCGAAGTTTTCCACGTAAGCACCCAAACTCCTGTTCAATATATTTGCAACTATCGATTCTAACATTGTTTGTTACTAAAACGGCGGGAGGAGATATGGGGGAGCGGTAAGCAATTGTCGGAACAGCAGACTCCTCGTTGCACCGTAAGACTACTACACTAGATATCAGGAATGTTACAAAACAGCACAAACCGCATGAGCCTCCACTTGCACTGGAATCTACAGCCCCCTCCCTCTCTCGCGGGACGATCGACGCGGGCAAGAAAGTGAGTCGGGATCGACGCGTCGGTGAAACAGTCTGTAATTGTCCATATTTAATATTTCCATTTCCATGTCAGCCTCCTCAGTCAGGACCAGAAGTTGATCCCCCCAGATCGGGGCTGATCCACACTGCTGCATGGGCAGTATCACCTACTTGGGCTAGTATATACACCCGGCAGCCTCCGAGAAGACCCTCTCCAGTGCGTCAGTGTCAGCGGATGGCCCGGAAGCAGCAGAAGCCAGCCGCTCTGTTTACGTAGCGTATGGACAGCGTCTGTTGGTGTTGTGTGTCTGTCTGTTTGTTTGTTTGTTTGTGTTGCTGGGCGGGAAGGGAAGGGAAATGTGGGCGTGGGCGTGGGCGTGGGCGGGGGCAGGTCAGCAACAAGCTCCTGCAAAAACGCGCTTTCGCGTTTTATTTATAGCACACATTGTTTCACCTCAGGGATTTGTGGATCCGTTTTCTTCCAGTGATCTCTTTGCGTCCTGTTTTCCACTTCTCTTCTCTTCTCTTCTCTTCTTCTCTTCTTGTCTCTTCTCCTCTCCTCTCCTTTCAACAATATACCTTCTCTGGTTCTTTCTCTTACCTCTATCTTTCACCCTCTCTATCTCTCTCCCCCTCCTCTTACTCTTACTCTTTCAATAAGCAAAGTCAAATTTTACTTACTTACTTATTTACTTAACTTCATCTTCCCTACAACAACCACGGTTAACATTCACTACTAAACTTTAGCTTGTTAAACCTCCACTCACTTGTTACTTTACTTATTCAAAATTCTTATTATAGGAAAAGTTTTCACTAAACAATCAAAACCACAAATAAACCCTCCACAAACACTATAAATGAAATTCTCTACTGTGTTTTCCACCTTAGCTCTTGCTGCTGGTGCTTTCGCTGCTGGCGACTCTAAGGATACTACTTCCTTACAAACTACTTTAGCTTCAACTACTTCCATCGCTATTGCTTCAGGTTGTTCCTTTGAAGATCCTTTCACTGCTACCGCTCAATCCGATTTAGATAAACTTGCTGGTTGTGAAGCAATCAAAGGTGATATCGTCCTCACTGGTGAATTAGGTTCTGCTTCTATCGCTAATGTTAAAGCTATCTATGGTGATTTACAAATCTTCAATGCAACTAATTTACAATTCTTTGCCGCTGACGCTGTTACTACCATCACTGGTTCCCTTAAATTACATGGTTTAACCGTTCTTTCAACTCTTTCATTTGGTCAATTATCTTCTGTTGGTGCAATCAACTGGGTGACTTTACCAAACTTAGTCGATACCGGTTTAAACTCTGTCACTGATTGTAATTCCATTTACATTTCTGATACTATGTTATCTGATTTAAAGGGTATCAATCCAACTAATGTCGAAGTTTTCAACATTAATAACAACCTTAACTTAGCTTCCATCACTTCTAACATTCAAACTGTTTCCAATGCTTTAACCGTTGCATTCAATGGTGATGAAACTATTGTTGAATTCGATGATTTAATTTGGGCTAACAATCTTACATTTTACTCTGTTGCTTCAATTTCTCTTGCTTCCATTCAAGCTGTTAACAAATCCGCAGGTTTCTTCGAGTCTTCAGTTACTGAATTAGAATTCCCTTTGATTACTCAAATTGGTGCAGATTTAACTATCGAAAATAACGATTTATTAACTCATATCGATTTCTCTAATGTCACATCTGTTGGTGGTGGTTTAGTTATTGCAAACAATACTGAATTATTAGCAATCGAAAATATTGACAACATTAAAACAGTTCAAGGTGCTGTTATCCTTAAGGGTGATTTTGATAACTGTACTATGACATCTTTGAAAACTGTTAGAGGTGCTTTCGATTTAGAAACTACTGGTCACGCTGATTGTGCTCCTTTCAAGAAATTATCAAAGAATGGTGGTATTCAAGGTTCCTTCAAATGTAAGTCAAAGCCAGTTTCTTCTTCAAAGTCTCAAACTGCTACTAAGACTACAACTAAGGATGATGATGACAAGAAGTCAACTTCAACTTCTACTGAAGACAGCAAATCAACTTCCGCTACTGTCTCTTCAATCTCTTCAACTTCTAAAGCTGGTGCTTCTCCTAGAACAGTTTCCGTCTTTGGTACTGTTGTTGCATTCGTTTTAGCTTTATTATAAGTTTAAACTGATTTAGTCCTTGGACGTAACAACAAGAACAACACAGGTTGTATTCTTTTCTTTTTACGTTTACCATTCTAATTCTTTTACACAAATCAAAAAATTTCATTTCCCTTCATATTTTAATATATACACAATAACTATAACTATAACTAACTGAGATAACTTAAACGTTCGCATTAATTTTGTATGTAAACTCTGATTAATAGATTTCATACATAGTAAATACTTAATTATAAACCCTTACCGTAGTTACCAGACTCAAAGAATTTCATAATAGCATCAACAACTTCTTCTAAACCTTCAACCCATGCAACTAATTGTTCATTAACTTTACTTAAATCATCACCTAATTTCTCGAAAAAATCTTTACGATATGGACAAGCTTTCATTGCAAGTTTGAAAATTGGCCTGATCAGCATATTATGATACTTGGTCAATGTTTCACTATAAGACTTCTCAAAACATTTGGATAATTCCCAATCTGGATTATCAATACATTTACGCATTGCAACTGCAGTAAATTGTAATCCACGAACTAACCAAAGTAATCCCTGTGTTGCTGTCTTTTTACCACCTTCACTTACTTCTGTAAGTATCAATTTTTGTAATGTTCCACAATTAACTGGATCGCCTAAAAATTTAGTTGAAACTTTCGTAATATTACCATTCATATCGTTTTGAACAACACTGAACGATGCTGATCCTAAAAGATCAAATAATTTCACAAGTGATTCAGACGCTTCAAGAAATTCCAACGTCGCAATCTCATTATCTGGACGTGGAATGTCCCTAAAGCTGGTCTTCATATCATCGAAAAAGGTCATCTTATACTTCTTTGTTGATGTTCGTCCTCTAAGAGTCAGACAATACCAATTGACGTGTCTTCAACACGAATCAAGCAAAGCAAATCTTGCGCGCTTCAAGCCATTTTCCAAAGAAAAAGCAATAAACTGATATCGTGAATCAAACTCCTATATCACGTGTTGCACGCGTATTTCTTTCAAGCTATAAACGTTTTAACCAAATTACAAAATCATCTACTTAAGGACCATATTTCTTGGCATATTCCTTCAACTTGATTCTGTCAGAGAAAGTCATGTTGGTTTTCGCCTTCAATGCTTCGTAAGCCATCCTACCAGGATCCCGAGTTTCCGTTGTCTCTTGTCTAGCTTGAGCTTTATATGCCTCCTCTCTCCTCTTTGCTGCAGCTTCTCTTACCTTAAGTTGTTCAGCTCTTGCTCTTTCAGCTTCAGCTCTAGCCTTTGCTTCTTCAGCTTCCTTCTTCTTAGTTTCAATGAATTCTTGTCTCTTTCTTTCAATAAATTCGGCAATTCTAGCCTTCTTTTCAGCTTCAAAAGCTGCCTTAACCTTAGAAATTCTTGCCTCGTTGGCTTCCTTTGTAATAGCTTCTAATTGTGCAGCATATGATTTATATGCATCAACAAACTTGGATAATCTTTCCTTCGTCTTCAAGGCAACTTCATGTGCAGCCTTAGCTTGTTCGAAGTTCTTTGCCTTAGTTGCTTCATATAATTCCCTTTGTTTACTAATCTCTTCATCGATTTCCTTTTGAATTAATGGAGCTTCAACTTGTCTCTGTGCTCTTTCAATATAGTCTTGTCTCTTAAAGACAGCAGAAATTTGCTCCTCAAGTTTCTGAGCTTGTTCATCAAGTTTGGTAATCTGTAATGCACGAATATCATCTTCACTCATATCTTTAACATCTTCGAAATTAATATGAACAAGATTTGATGCATTGATAGTTTCAACAAGTTTCTTTTTGTTATCAAGTTCAATCTTCTTCATCATCTTTTCACGTCTCATCTTTTCACGTAATTCTGCATCATTCGCAATTCTTTCCTCTTCAGCTTGCTTTGCCTTTAATGCATTCTCAATTCTCAATTGTTCATTTTCTTCAGCTTCCTTATTCTTTGCCTCGATTAATTCGATTTCACGTTTCTTAATCAAATCAGCAGTATGTAAAATATTCTGCTTCTCATTCTCAAAATCGTCATTAGCAATCTTAACTAATTTTTCTTGGAATTCCCTTTGTTCATCCTTCGCTTGTTGTAAGTTCACCAATTTCATTGCAGATGATAAAGCATTTTCAATATCATACAATCTAGAATTTACTTTAGATCCTTCAGTAACATAAATTTTATCAGTAAAGCTCACAACACCAGATTCATCATCAATCTCAACATTTGCTTTAATTAAAGATGCATATTGACCACTGACTAATAAATCTTCAAAAGTGAACTCATCAACATTAAATTCTTCAGAAGAAAAATTGATAAGTTTATAGAAAAAATCAATCTTGATAGAATCATACAAAACTGCAACTTTAGATACAACTTTAGAAATAAAAGTTTCCTTTAATGCTTTGATAAATGGTGCAAAAATATCATTGTCACTGATATAGGCAATAACGGAATCAGCTTTAGTATGGAAAGTAATTGGGTTAAATGATTTTTCAAGCAAATTGTATAAGGAAACAATTTCTTTATCAGCGTATTTAAGAACAGTCTTTAATGTTGGAGAATTTAACAGTGATTCTCTAGTTGGAATTTCATTCAAATTCAACAAAGCAGAAAGTTTGTTGTTTTTCTTCTTGTAAAACTCTTCATCTATTAAACCATTTTCAATAGCAAAAGATTGATTGAATGATTCTAATACTGGAATAGATAAAGCAGTTATCAAGTATAACGTTGAATTTTCACTTAATTCAGCATCAGTAATAACTGGAGATTGAATCAACAATTGAAATAATTTTTGTCTAGCAGCAGTTGCGTAGATATAGTTATTGGAAACTTGGAAAATCTTTGCCAAATTGTTGTAGTAGTCAATTAAAGAAATTGGTCTTGGTGCCCTCTTATACATCTTCATCAAACCATGAACATCTTCAATACTCTTGAAAGATTCTTTCCATAATTCTAATTTTACTGCAGTATTTAGTTGTTGGAATCTAGTATCAAGTAATTTTTGTAAAGTTTCAGGATTTGATAAATTGACAGAATCTTCGTGTTCTTGTTTAGTCATAGATTGTAAATGTAATTTGAGAATTTCACATAATCTTTTAAATTCAGACTTTCTTTCATACTTGACACAAAATTGGAAACATTGTAAGATTGCTTGACAGTATGATGTTTCGAGCTTGTTGGAACCTCTAAGTAATTCCAAAACAGTTCTATGTGCTTCCCAAGCAAACTTTAACCATGGTAAAAAGAATTCCTTGTTTGATCTTTCAGTACTATCATCAGTGGTAACAGAAGATAATAAGATGTTTTCAGGAGAGATGTTGAAGGTAACATCTTCTTCTTCATCCTGATTTTCAACATCATCTAAGGTGTCAATAACTTTTTGAGCTGCTGCTGCTGATGCATAATTTTCCTCAATAGCAACTTCTGCTGCATCATTCGCTTTGGTTTGAGCATCTGCTAATTTAGCATTTGCAGATATTAAAAAGAATTTTGCAAGTTGTTCCAACTCAGTATAAGCAGCATCGGAGGAAGTTGTCTGGATCATCTTCTTATATTGATATAAGGCATCTTTGATATCCTTGGTTAATCTTTCATTGATTGCAAGCTTAATAAATAACTTGAAGATTTCAATCAACTGAGGATTAGTTGGTTCGATGTACTTGGTTCTCTTTGCTGTAATGAAAGTGTACAAACTTTGAAGTGCAATATCAGATTGATCAATTGCAATCAAATCCTCAGCACGTCTTAAAACGTTTTCTGGGCGACCAGCTTGATAAGACATTTTAGTTTGATGGTACAAAAAGATAAAGTTCAATAACTTTCAATACAAGAGAGCATATTCATGATCGACAATTCCATACTGAATCGTCGTTGGGGTCTAAAAATTTTTCACGCACACGCGTGCACCAAAACTCTCAAAGTTTGAGTTGAATAATGCATACATGAAACAGGCAGTAAGGTATCTCTATTAACATATTAACGAATGTATTATTAGTTGAAATTATATATTGCATAAAGGCGATTAAACACGAAACAAATTCATTATATTTATAAATGTGCGTCTCTCGCACGTACTAGTTAATCCATCTTAACAACAGCTCTGATACAGTCACCTTCGTGCATATCATGGAAAGCTTGGTTAATGTTTTCTAATGGATGTCTGTGAGTGATGAACTCATCAACCTTCAGCTTACCGTTAACATAGTTATCGACTAAACCAGGCAGCTCACTTCTACCTTTAACACCACCGAATGCACAACCTTTCCAAACTCTACCAGTAACCAATTGGAATGGTCTGGTAGAAATTTCTTGGCCAGCTGCGGCAACACCAATAATAACAGATTGACCCCAACCCTTGTGACATGCTTCCAAAGCGTTTCTCATGACATGGACATTACCAGTACAATCGAAAGTATGATCTAAACCACCGTCTGTAATTTCAATTAATTTGGAAACAATGGTTTCACCTTCCTTCAAATCTTTCATTGAGTTGATGAATTCAGTTGCGCCGAATTTTTCAGCCCATTCCTTCTTCTTGTCGTTAATGTCAACTGCAATAATTTTGGATGCCTTTCTTTCAACAGCACCTTGAATAACAGATAAACCAATACATCCAATACCGAAAACAGCAACAGTGTCACCTTCTTGGATATTTGCGGTGTTAACAGCTGCACCATAACCGGTAGTGATACCACAACCTAATAAACAAGTTCTATCCATTGGAGCCTTCTCATCGACTGCAACAACAGAGATATCAGCGACAACGGTGTATTGAGCAAAGGAAGAGCATCCCATGTAATGGAAAAGGTCTTGGCCTTTACATTTGAATCTGGAGGTACCGTCAGGCATGAGACCCTTACCCTGAGTTGCTCTGATTTTACCACATAAGTTGGTCTTACCAGACTTACAGAACTTACATTCACGACATTCTGGAGTGTAAAGTAAGACAACATGGTCACCAACCTTGACGTTAGTAACACCTTCACCGACGGATTCGACAATACCAGCACCTTCATGACCGAAAATGACAGGGAAAACACCTTCAGAATCTTGGCCTGATAACGTGTAGGCATCAGTGTGGCAAACACCAGTGTGATCAATCTTGACTCTAACCTCATGTGCTCTTGGTGGCAACACTTCGATTGTTTCAATGGCTAAGTCGGTCTTTGGAGCCCAAGCAACCGCAGCCTTACATGTAATAGTCTGTAAGAATATCGGGAAAGTTAGTAACAAACTCTCAAAATCGTAAGCAGGAAGCAGTGAAGAAGTATACGTACCTTACCTTCGGTGGACATTGCTGTTTCGAATGTGTATGTTTATGTGTATGTGTATTCACTGAGGACAGAAACCAAGACCAGAAACAGTTGCCGGCCCAGCAGTATGCTCTTCTGGGCCCAATCAAGCTTAAATAGCACTACTGCTGGAAACTCAACGGTCCGCGTGCAAGGGCCCAATCGGGCAACTGGGTCCGGGCGGAAAGCATGTCCAGAAGGGGAAGCCGATCGCGACGGTTGGAGGCTTGGGAACTGGAGGAGCTGGGGAGGGTTGGTCTTCCTTCTGGAGTGAGTTGTTCCAGGTGGTTCATGCTGCAGAAGAGCCACTGACCGTAGACCGTTGACCGTTGACCGTTGACGATAGTTGTTTTAGCCTCTTTCTACTTCTTTGATTTGCAGTGTATACAACTTGAAAGGAACTGCTGCACACTGAACAACTCTCCTCTGATGCTCACAAGACTTTGAAAGATAATCATCAGAGATTCCTAGAAAGTTACTACAAACTATGACTCTTCCAGTAAGAAAAAAGAGAAGAACAGCGTCAACTTTATTGTCAGAAACAGCTGCAACTAATGCAGATGCAATTACAGAGGAAAACGTGACTGTGGAATCTTCAACAAAAGAGTCAACGACGTTAAAATCAACAGCTTCACAAACACTTCCATCTACATCAGTACAAAAATTGGGGGAATTGGAACCAGCATCAATGTCAGCATCATCAGAATTAGTTTTAGAGCCATTACGAGGGACAACAATAAAAGACTCAGAATCAAACTTCAATATTTTTTTCCCTGATGATTATTATAATGCAATTATGGATGACTCCAACTATCACAAATTGGAAAATATAGAGGAATTGTTTCTGCATTCGCAAAACACTGATATACCTTTGAAAGTTTTTCCAATCTTTGCTTACTGCGTTGTTGAACTGGCGTTGAGTGACTTAAGTAAACTAGGAGGAACAATTGTTTTTACATCCCCGAACTTTGATCAAAAGTGTGTTGACATGTTACTTCAAAACTCTGCATTTATGAACATGCAATCAACTGAAATATGTTTTGGAGCTGACAAAAAAGTCAACGAAGTTGTTCATATCCTTTCACGATTAAATTTAGCTGGGGTTGACCCTATCTATCTAATTTCACCAGTAGTTCATGATAATAATGTTGTTTCACTTATGATCACTGATATGAAGAAAAGAAAAATATGGTCTTTTGAGCCAGGTAACGTATCTACAGAAACAGAACCTTTTGAGAAAGAAATCAGAGGAGATGAAGGGAAATTTCTCACAAAAATATATCAAGAAACTTCATTATACACAACCTATTTTATGGCAAACTGCATGATACATAAATTTGAACCTCGGGAAAAAACTTTCAACCACTCCGAAAGATTTAGGAATAATATATTTGCAATAACAAGATATTTACCAAAACTTTCACTTTTCCATGCAAATTTTGTACTTTTGTTAGTAATACAGTTGCTAATTCAAGAATCCAAATCTTTCACTCGTGTACGTGATGGTGATTTAATAATGAATAGCATCATAGACGTTTTCAGGATGAACGAGAAAAGAGAAAGTTTAAGTAACTTTTACCTAGATATAACAGAAGTTTACAATGATCTAAGAAAACAGCAGAAAAAAACAGTTAATAAAAATCCAAAAATAAAGTTCTTTCACGAGGTAACTAACGAACCATTCCATTTTACGAATTTTAATGTATCTACTAAATTATTATCACATGCTAGTCGCATGCCAGGCACGAGTGCTATAATATTCCCGCCCATCGAATTTACACCCAATCAATTGGCTAATAAAGGCTTCACCATTTTTAGAAGGTTAGAATCACATCCAAAAACCAACATACCTTTATTGATAACACCAATGGCTCCAGTAGAAGAAACTGTTTCCAAACCTGTTGTGGTAGATGATGAAATGACTCAACGTCGTATGTTGATAGAAAAACTAAAAACAATATTCAATCATTCTCTTAATGGACACTTAAACCGTGTTGCTACCTCACTGCTGTCTTTTGAAGTCGAGAACATAATATCATTCATCAAAAGGGCGGATGTAAGTATCAATTCCCTCAAATATGAAAGATCCAATACTGCACCATACCTCAATGCATTTGACAGAACTGTTTTGGGAGATGTGAAAAACTCGCATAATATGAGATCCATTTTCATAAAAATGATGGAAAGCTGGTTGAATCTAGACGATCAAGTTATAAAAGCATTGTCAAAAAAACGGTATAACTCTTTGAGGGGAAAGTTTAATAGATTTACCATTGTAAGGCAGACAAATGGAGACCTTTTGATTGAAGAATCCTTGAAGGGAATTTTATCGCTTGAAAATCAAATCAAGCTTTACATGCGTGTCAGTAACAAGGTCTCTAAAGAGAACATTACAAAAAAAGAAGCTTTAAAAAACGTTGTTAAAGCCTATGAAATTGAACATGGTTATAAGAGTTTGGGAAACTTTAATGAAGAACTTGTCGAACATATAGACAAGAAGATTGCTTGTGATTCAACGATGGCTGATGTTTCAGAAGATGAAAAAAACAATAGCAATGATTATTCTACGATTGCTAATTCATGTGGTACTAATTTGGAAGAATCTGGCTCAGAAACATCAGGCATGAAAATTGATGGAAACAAAGTACTAAATCAAGAAGTTGGGAAGTCAATTAGAACTGATCATAAAGAAAATACTTTAGATGTGACTTCTTCCAAATCTTATGAGAGCATTATTGTGACAGGTAAAAAGTAATCGTTACGATCATACTAATGATCAGTTAATTGTTCGAGGAAAGCTATAGTTGTTTGAAAAACGTGAATAAAGGTATTACGAAGAAAACCATACTGGTGTAGCATGTGCATTGGTAGAAATGTATATTATAAGTGTATTTTATTAAACTACTATAGATAGAGTGCAATCTTGACTAAAGCAACAAATAGCCTGGTTCCAACTGAGATCAAGTTTCAATGTTCGTTTGACTTCATGCGACAAAGACCTTGTTGTGGGTGTATATCTCATTGTAAGTAGCAATTTAGGCTATTATAACTAGAGCGGGAAAATGTTATGATGTCTGTTTAAGTATAGTGTTTCTGTTGTTTAGGTAAACTACTAAAAAGGTTAGAATTGTAAAAAGTTCATTAAAATTGTTGTTTTCAAAATTGTTCAAGTCTGTTTCAGTTTTTCCAAAAATATGAGAAGGTCAAAATTTGAGCTTTTACCACAACCCATGAAGAATACAAAACTACGCTTTTAACATGTTAGACAAGACATAAATACACATCAGGTATTTCAGGCATTTCAAACATATAGGTGAAATACTTAGAACATACGTGTTGCATGTGCAGTTATAAAACCAACATTTAATAATCAAGGTTTTGCATGCATCGATCAAAAAAATGTTAGGCCGGATTTTGACTTCGAGAAATTAGTAGGATTTACATTTTCATGTACAGAGAATATAGCTTTTGTTTCTTTACGTTTTCTATTCACCAACTAGTGGAAAATGATGACCATCAGAGATACATAAACCAGAGGCGATTGCCAGGTTTCGATGCTTTCATTGACTTTGGAAGGTTGTCGCTTTGATTGATAGTAGACCACACTTAGTAGCCGTATTTGCCAAATCAACTTCGAGTCTGCCATGACATAACTTAAAAAGTGTGGGTTGTTATATAGACTTCTCGTCATATATCTCCTATAGTGGTTTGGAGAGAGTCCATGGATATCGAATTAGAGGGCTCGACAGTTGTGAACTAGTGGGAGCAAATGCGTTCTAATCGGATAATATTGGTAATTTATGTCTGGCACTGGCGGAACTCTTTTACCATTGAAGGAAATGTCAAACTTGGTGTACAAGTCCAATTAGCCATTCTTGTTCAAATATTTTATTGAATGTCATTAATTTGGCCCTTCTTCCACTCAACGATACTAATTTCGCTTGCTAACCTTTTAACCACATTATCATTATGCTCATAGTCAAAAAATATTTCTTGAATTGACTGATTTCAGCTCTACCATGGACTCCCGCCTATTGATTTAGAGCTTAGATCAGATTTTCAGTATCAATAGCAATACGCAGAATATTTGTCTTTATTCTTATCAATATGATTATGAATTCTTCAACAAGAAATAGTAAGTTTCTTCATAAACATTGTTCAAGTTCTAGAAGAAGCAATAATATGAAGTTAGTGCTTCTGAATTAATGTTTTTGTAAAGCGTTTGCGTTTGATTATTACTTGTTATCATTAAAGGTATCAAAATTCACTTTCAAATCATCTATTATAATTTCCTGAATGTCTGTAAAGAAAATGATTCGATATATAGTTTGTAAATTTTGCTTAAAGGAGGGTCATCAATCTCTTTTCGGTCGTCGTCAATTTCAGTGAGTGATATAACCTGGCTAAACGTTGGTTGTATTTTCAGACCTGTCATGCCTAGTAAAAATTGTCCTCTTCTTCACAAACCACTTTTTCTTATTTAACTTAATAATATCATCAGACCCGTACCGTTGGATAAGTTTGGGATCAAATAATATCTTTGCCTGCTCCTCTCCATATTTCACAATTTGTTTGCGGTAAAACAAATATCCTCTTTGCTTTTGGCGGAGTTCACAATCTTCACTATGTTTTCCATGTTGTTTTATCACTACTAAACGATGCATGAGATCTACTACTATGGTGTAATTTACATCACATTTTATATTAATTTGTTTACGTATCCTTTGCTTAGGTTTAGATTCAATTGTGCTTTGTTTGCTTTTATAATTTCTCCTTCGCTCCTCACTATAGTTACTACCACAAGTAACCTTACCATAATAAATGTACTCCTTCAACTTAGATGGGTATAATGGACTGAAAAAAGTGTTTTTGCCTGCTTGCATCTTCATATGTTTTAAACATTGAAACACTTGAGAAAACTGCCCATAAGAAAAGGCACAAGAAACTCCAGACTCTATCAGTTCTATGACATGAGTGCACTCCTTAAGTGTTTCATTTGTTATTACACTGTCTGAATCCTTAAAATATTCCCAAAGGGCATCTATTTTGATAACATCAAAGTCCGGATTTTCAACATAACGTGTAGGAGAATCGGATAAATATGGAGAACCTTTTCCTTCAACGTTAGAAATTCCTAAGGGAGGATTACCATCGTCGTTGTAAACAAGTTCTTTAAGCCTTTCATCATATGTATTGTAATCGAAGGTGTAATCTTTGAAATAATGGAAGTATTTGTGATTTTTAAAAGCAACTCCTGGCTGAAAAGTAAGTGATGTTTCTGCTCCACATATATCCAATGGTGGTCCATGGTAAAAGGTATTGACCTTCAAAATGTCGTCAATTGAATACTTGAAGATATCAGGAATCTCATGATAGATTGGATTGAAAACCTGCTTTAAAGCTGTATAATATGGTTTGTCATGATGACTGATTAGTTCTAAAATCTCTTGGTCTACTTGAAGCAATTCAAGGCCATCATCAACATAATCCTGTAGAATGCTTTTAATGTGGTCAGGATTTTCGAAAGAGTGTAACATATATCTTTCTCCTAATTTCAGTTGACCTTGTTTTGTATATAGTGCATCGTATTTAGCTCTTAAATAGTTAAAACGCCCTTCAAACATTAACAGGTTTATTTTCACTGATACTGTTAATATTGCAGCTGCTGATGTCTATGAATAATCTTTATTAGGAGATGTTGAAAGGACCGTTTCTAAAGCTTTAGACATGTAGTTTCTGGTCCGCGCAGATCTACGATTGAACCAGGGCTGTTACTGATTATGACAATGCGTATATATAAGTCGTTACATTCATTACAAAAGGTGTTTATTCATTTGTCATCTTTATGAGACATTTGAGAAACCATGAAGTCTTTCACAAATGGAAGATTGTTGAGAAGAGTAACACCAGCACTTCTTGCCCATACAATTGGAGCAAAGTCTGTAGAGTATATTTTGTGGATTTTGTCTACGATACCTAGCATCACATGATTTGGTGTAAATCTTTCACTCCAATATGGTTCCAATGCAATCTTGGAACCAATATCTAACCCTCTTTTACGTGCCCTCTCTAATGTTTCAACAAGACTCTTTACATCAGCTTGTCCCATGTTCAAACCCTGTCCGGCTAAAGGATTTGTAGTATGTGCAGCATCTCCAACTAATGCCACTCTTTCCTCCACATATGTATCAGCATTGGAAAGTTTTAGTGGGAATTTGGCTCTGCTATTAGGTGCAATAAAATCAATTTCAAGTGGGTAATCTTCGTGTTGAGCTGCTGTGAGTAACTTTTTGTTGAACACATCGAGTCTCCACATCACTTCTGAAATAAGGTTAGTTGGATCAGTATCTGCAACTTTATAAAGATAGTCTAGCTCTGCTGGTGAAAGTTTAGCTGCCGCATTAAGCATAGCTGTGAATTGTTCATCCGTCAATTTGTTTAAAATGTTGGAAATCTCAGGAGGAACCGCCCAAACTAAGCTACACCAGTTGTCAGGCAATGGCAATAATGCAAATGTTCCAGTTGGCAAGAATCTTTGCCAGCCCGTAGAAAATCTGAATTCGTTATCCTTATATTTACATGTTGCTACATTGCCCCATCTGTTGTAGGACCATCCTCTGGATTCAATTTGGGCATACTTTCTAGCTGGCGAGTTATAACCATCACAACCTATGAGTAATCTTGTCTTAATTTCTTTACCATTGCTCAATTTAAGAATTGGCCATTCATTTTTCTTGTCTTCAGTAATTGAAATCACTTTAGTGTCATCCAATAGGTTAAGAGCCTGTTCAGGATTAGACAGATTAAGTTCTTTGATTCGTTGGTACAACATAGACTGAATATTGATATTTTCAATCATAGTAGCCAATTCTGGAGAATCAAACTCCATTTTCGCTCCAGAGACACCGTCATATGTATGAATATTGTCGTAAGCTTCAATTCTGTCACTTTTGACGTAATTCCAACCCCCTATTTTTTGGAGAAATGCCTGTGAAGTTGGAGTTATACTGACAACTCTCTTATCAATATATTCTGGTGGATTGTTGTAATAGTTTTCAAGACTGTCGACCAACTTACCACCTTCAACTAAGGTGCATTTCAAATCCTTCAATATTGGTGATGTCTTTATAGCTGAGGCTAGACTCAAACCAGCAGGACCGCCTCCAATGATCACGATATCGGCAACATCAACGGCAGGTTTCACTGCGCTGGCTGCAGTAGCTAAATATCTTTTGAACATGGTTCAATGTTTCCGTTTGACTAACAAATGCACACTTAATGCCTAAGGAATCTGCCCATTCTGTACTCAATTTTGTGTAGTTCTGAAAAAGAATCACGAGTCAGCCTCTAGATCAGTTAACGTCAATCTTTGGCGCGACAAGCTAACCATCGATCACACGCACACATAGTACGGTAGTATTTCATTTCAGTGGATACTTTCAAGCATTTAGTCTTTTAATAAAGACTAGTTAGATTACAACATTGGAGACCAAATATGATTTGAAGAAAGTGGCCTGCATAACGATCATTGTGAGAGCAGATCATTTTGTGAAAGTAGCATATAAGCTGCGCCACAAAATCTTTTCGCTGCGCCACACCATTTTTTTTTTACATTAACAAGCTGGTATTTAACTAAGTAACATATATTGAAAGAAACGACACGATTTTGTTTATCCTTGAACGCTAGATATAGTGCATAACCTCAGAGTTGGCAATTTTCTAGTATACTTTTCAAAAGTGCAGTTTTTCAAACTCAAAATTTTTGGTTCGTTGTTGACGAATAATCCTCTTTTTCATCTGCGTTTACCAAAAAAAGCATCGTTAGTTCAAATTCGAAACTACTCGCAACGAAAATCAGCCATGACTAACTTCAAAGATGCGGTTATTGTTAAAGACTTAGAATATACTGCTCTTTTGAAAAATGAAAAAACAAAGTTTACGATAACTACAAGATTCAAGACAGATTTTGAAAAAGCTAGTATGACTGACGATCTCAAATATTCAATTAACTACGCTGTAGTTTCAAGAGACTTCAAAAGCTTTGAAACTGAAAACAAAACCAAAAACTTCCCCAGCGTTGCAGCATTAGCTAACTCTTTAAATGAGAATGTCACTTTCAAACAGCCGTGCGACAACATATCAATGGATATTAAAACCAAAACGACACACTTTGATGTGGTTACTACGATAAATAGAGTCAAAAATAATGGCAATATTGTTATTTCAACTGAGGAAGATCATGTAAAAATTCAAAATTTGGCACTTGATACAATAATTGGTCTTTTTACCTTTGAAAGATTTGAAAAGCAACCGGTTGTTTTGGAGATCGATCTTACACTTGACCTTTCAAAGTGTTCTGACTTCAATGCTAATGAAATTGGTGAAAATGTTTATAATTACATAAAAAACTCCAATTTCAAAACAGTTGAAGCATTGGTGTTGAATACTAACAAATTGATTCACAATTTGGCACCTGAGATTTCCAATTGTAAAGTGGGAGTTTTGAAGACAAATATCATTGAGTACTGTGATGTTGGAGTTACTTCGGAGAGAAGTTTAAAAGACATTGAAAAAATGGGAACTGATGTAGTTCATTTTGATTCGAAAGATGTGACAGTTGAACGTTTCATAATACCAAATATGAATAAGGAAACTATTGAATTATTTTCTGATGAAAGTGAAAAGGATGTTTATATTGCGTTTGGTTCTAACCAAGGTCACCAACTACATAATATTCTACAAGCAATAAAAGAACTTAATGAGCATCCGGATATATGTGTTGTTCAAACATCTTCGTTATACAAGTCGAAGCCAATGTACTTTATGGATCAACCAGACTTTATAAATGGCTGTCTAAAAATAAAAACTACATTGAAGCCACATGATCTTCTAAAAGTTTTGAAAGATATTGAATATGAATCATTGAAAAGAGTCAAACATTTTGATAATGGTCCAAGAACTATCGATTTGGATATTATATTGTATGACAAATATATCATCAATACGCCTGATTTGAATATTCCGCACATAAGAATGATCGAACGATCTTTTGTGCTTGTTCCATTATGTGAACTTGTTCCACCCGATTTCATCCATCCTGTCACTGCAGAACCTATTTATGATCACTTGAAACAGTTACTATCGGAAGATCCTAGCTATAATAATGAAATTCAGGAATCAACCGATTTGATATCGCTTATACCATTACCAACACGATTCCCAATGTTGGATGAACATGATTTGAAGAAAGATTTGAAGTTTAGATATCTTGAGTATGATTTGGTTCACTCGAAATCACCTACACAATTGATGTCTATTTTGAATGTTACTCCAGACTCATTCAGTGATGGATCTGATGATAACTTAGATATTTTAAAGACTTTAGAAAAAGTGCACGAAATGGTTGCTAACAAGGTTGATATTATAGATATTGGTGGATGTTCAACAAGACCTAATTCTCCTCAACCAACCGTTGAAGAAGAATTAAACCGGATAATTCCAGTGGTTAAAGAGATTAAGAAACTTTATGGCGATTCAGTTATTATTAGTATCGATACATATCGCTCTGAAGTTGCAGAAGAAGCTATAAAGTTGGGTGCAGATATTATTAATGATATTAGTGCTGGTACTTTTGATGATAGAATGTATGATGTAATTGCCAAATATAATGTTCCATATGTTGTTAATCATACTCGTGGAAGTATTAATACTATGACAAAGTTTTCCAAGTACGAGCAAACAAATGATGGTGCAAATGTGAGAATTTATAACGAAAGAAAGATTCATGATGATATTGTTGTTACGGAAATTTCAAAAGAATTATCAAAGTTAATTTCCAAGATGTATTTAAAGGGTATAAAGAGATGGCAGTTGATTCTTGATCCTGGTCTTGGCTTTGCAAAGAATTTGAATGAAAACTTAAGTGTTATTAGAAATCTACCATTCTTGAAAAAATATAAACAATATAATACTGAGACAAGGGAATTTATTAGTTTTGATTATCTTCCTGTTTTGTTAGGACCATCAAGAAAGAAATTTATTGGAACAATTACGGGGAAGGAAACTGCAGCTGAGAGGATAAATGGTACCAGTGCATCTATTACTGCCGGAATTGGTTTTGGTGCTGACATTGTCCGTGTTCACGATTTTAAAGAAATGAAAGACGTTTGCTTGATGGGTGATGCAATTTACAAGAATCTACATTAATCGATTGAGTAAAATTTGACTAGATTTTTTAAAATTAAATATAGAAAGAAAATATAACAGCTGTTTAACTAATTAAATAAATTAAACAAAACCAAGAAGAATTGAAATATTTTAAATTTTAACTATCATACATAGTATGCATAGGAAAAAAAATCCCTTCCCACTCCTCTAATAGACAACATCTACAACTTCATTTAAATTAGTTTGGACAATCTCTTGAGATGTGACCTTCTTCATTACAGTTGTAACAAACTTTAGCAGGTGCACCAGATGAACCGGACTTATTACATTCCTTTGAAATGTGACCAGTTAAACCACAGTTGTAACACTTTGGACCTGCAGCCTTACAGTCTTTTGCAAAATGGTTTGCACCACCACATTTGTAACAAGAAGGACCTGCATCTTGAGTACAGTCTCTTGCAATGTGACCAGTTCTACCACAAGAGTAACACTTTTGGTAAGACTTAACTGGTAAAGGACATTCGGTTTGAACGTGACCAATTTCCTTACAGTTGTAGCATTGCTTTTGAACAGTTTGCTTTGGCAATGGACAATCCTTGGATTCGTGGTTTGGTTGCTTACAGTTGTAGCATAATCTTTCTGCTTGATCACAATCTTCAGCCTTGTGGCCAGCTAAACCACACTTGTAACAGGTTCTTGGAAATCCGGACATTTTTTAGTGCTTTTTGGAGGAGAACTTTTCACGAATTCAGAAGTAAGCTTAATTACAACGCCAATTCTGATTGTCAAAAACTTGTCATGACTTTCACCAAATTCGTTCAAAAATTTGAGGAGCCGCGGTGAAATTATTGAAAAATTTGAAAAAATTTTCAGTTGCGCACAGCCTGGAGGCTCAGACCCGATTTTTAACGATATATCGATATATAATGAGCTTGACGAGACTAGAAAGGTTACACGATTTACAGGTATTGGTTCATGGTATTAATCAAAGAGATTGTCTGGACTAGATGGAGGCGATACCTCTAAATCCGACATCGATATAAGCTTTCTCGTTGAAGAGTACTTGGCAGAACTTGAATCAGCACCGCTTTGCAACGATTTCAAAGCTTCACTATCTCTCACTTCTTGTGTATCTGGAATTTCTACTACATCTACTATATCATCCTCTGGAAATTCTTCGTTCATCTTTAATGGGCAAGCATTAGTAACGTACAATCCGTATTCGTTAGTTTCTTCCATCTCATCGTATGCTTCCTCAATTTCGTTGATTTTGCTGTGTTTCATTATGAGGTTAACAATGACTTCGGGTACTAAAACGTATTGAATAAAGTTGGAGAACCCCCAAAATTGTATTACTTTATTGAATTTTATCTTTTCATTTATAAGTTTTGAGATTGTTTTATGATTTTCAATTACTTTACCAATATGAAACCCTCTAACAGCACCGATATAGCCATAATAAGTTTCTTTTGGCAAGTTGGCTATTTCTGAATCTTTTATGGTTAGCAATTTCGAAGACTGTTGCAGTTTCTTAGCTTCTGTATAAAAATACGATGCCTTAACACCATTTAAAATATCAATAACAGTTGTAGAATATTTCTCGACTATACGCTCGATGTCAGTTAACGATTTAATTATGTCGGGTTTAATATATGACTTTGCCTTAGAATATTTTTTCACTATTTCTTTCAGTTTGGCTTTATTATGAATCATTTCATCCAAGGAAAAGTCATTAGTTCGATTGGTATCACTATTACTTTTGAGGAACTTGTTGATAGTATCTGCTGTCATTTCGTCAGGGTCAGAGTCGGAATTATGTATTGTAATGGTACCCAAATCACTTTCTAAAATTTCTGGATTGTCAGCTTTGAGTTTATCTCTTTCTCTTTTCTCCTGAACGTATAAATCCAGTTTTGCTTTCTTTGGGGAATCCTGTACTTTATTGAAAAAGCTAGCAACTTCATCAGAAACGGAGGTCAATAATCCTGATTCTATAGGAATATTAGCTTCATGTGCCTTTAAATCATGAATCACAGCAGTTTTTTTGCTTTTACGCTTTTTAGGTTGAATTACTGTTGAAGTATTCAATGAATCTCTTGGTGTAGGACCTGATGATACGAGCAATTTTCTCTTCCTTATTTTACCTGTTATATTCCAAGAACTAAGGTCTGGTTGGATTATTCGTGAAGGTTTTGTAAGATCATTATGAGGTGGTAAAATGGAAGTATTTTTCCTTTTATTAGAAAATGTTTTGTCTTCATCAAAATCATCTGAGTTGAATGAAGAGTTCGACAGACTGCCCATTCTTTTGTTAGATAAAGACATTGTTGTTCAATGGAGCAACAGATGTTGTTGTAGTATTTTGTATACGTAAATTCATATTAATATCGATGTAAAAATGCAAAGTACCAGAGAGCGTATTTTGAACAAAAATTGGTCGATACAATCGTTAACCACACCTTAAACCTTAATTGCCAAATTACAAGACACGCAAACACTTGAAGATGTCAACTGTGGAGAATAAATTGAAGAAATCATTAGCTAGATTTAGGGAGAGAATTGATAATGGGTCATATTATGAAGCACAACAAACAATTAGATCGATTACCAATAGATATGTCCATTCAAAGAATTTTGAGGCTGCGATTTCATTATTATATCAAAGTACAATGATTTTACTAGAAAGTAAACAATACGATGAAGCAGCAGATTTGTATTTATACATGCTTGAAGTTTTCGAGAATTTCAGTAGTGAAGAGTTTGAAAGAGATGGGGTGAATAAAGTATTAAGTGTATTAAGTTTATTTCCAGACAGTGATGCAAATTTGCAAAATTTAGCCAAGGAGAGTAATAAGTTTCTTATTAATAAATTAGGAAATGCTATAGGATCACCTAAAGTTAATTTTTTGTTAGGTAGTAAACTTTTCAATAGTGGTGATAAGAAATTGATAAATCAAGGTGAAAGATATTTATTTTTAACACAAGAATTGAAAGCATTAGATATGATAATTGAATTTGAATTTAAATCTTATCAAAAGGGAGACAAGAATAAGATTGGAATTTATTTTGCTAGAGTGATTATTCCCTATTTGATGATCAAGAACATTAGGTTTGCACAATTAGGTATAAATAAGATGTTACAACATTATGAGAATGAGAACGGAGCAATGAATTATACGAATGTTGGTGATCTCAAAGTATTTGAGATTAATGATGATAATGATGATGAACTGAATAAGAGTTTACAATTGATCAATTTCTTAGAAATGCTAATTGCATTATTACAAAGAGGTCAAAAGAGTGATTCCAATATTTTCTCTGTATTACTGAAACGTTATCAACCTATTTTACAATCCTATGAGGGTTTATATGAAAAGGTGAATCAAATTTCCATTACATATTATGGGGTATCATACATTAGAAAGCAAACCAATATGCTACAAAGTATGATGGGGAATTTACTAGGTGGTAACTAAATTAAATAGTTAATAGATAAATAATTTAGTAATTTGAAAGTTAGGAATGGATTAAATTATGTTGTGGAAGTAAGGGGAACTAAACAATTTATATTTTTTTTCTATAAACAAAAAAGATAATGCTTATCTTAATCTTCTTGCTTCTCTTTCGGATTCCATCAAACATAAGATGTCGTTTTCTCTGACTGGACCCTTGACGTTTCTGACAATAGTTCTGGAAGTATCGTCTAAGAATTCAACTCTGACTTGGGTGACACCACCTCTGGAACCGGTTCTACCAAGAACCTTGATGACCTTTGCTAAAGTAACTGGAGTTTTGCTGTCCTGTAGTAAAAATAAGAGTGTTAGTAAGTAATTCTTGAAGAAGCGTTGGAGAGGGCTAGAAGCCTGTAGACGTGTGCTAGTTAGTTGGAAGAGGAGTAGTAGTAGAGGTAAACACCGCATGTGGATAGTATAATACTGATTTTTCACTTGTGTGGGAGTGAAAAAGTATGGATATAAGGCATCTGTCTCTTTCCAAGGGGATACCAGGATAACAACATCTCCTCGCTTCGTCATCACATTTGCAGGACATTAGCCGGGTGTCTGGGTACATACCATTTTGATGTGTATAAACTTCTGTGATTATAAAGAGCTCTTGCACAGACACGATCTTCTTCCCTAGAAATGTGAAAGAAAAAGTTGACTTTCCGGAGAGCGTGGAAGCAAAGTTGCGTCGGTTTGCGCGCGAGTGGGCTTTTTTGGGGGGTCCAGGGGCCGGGTAACGGTTTTGCTGGAGGCTCGGGAGGCTCGGGAGTGTGTGGAGTGGAGTGAGAAGACAAGCTTGTGGAGAGAGAGAGGAGACAGAGAGAAGGCCTCTGCGTGGCACCGCAATGGCGTCGAAACTGGTTGTCTTTGGCGGAACAGGGTTCTTGGGGAAGAGGGTGTGTCAGGCGGCCGTGGCCAGGGGCTGGAACGTGGTGTCCTTGTCCGGCTCTGGCCGCAAACCGCAACCGTACCCGGCAGAGGACGGGTCGTGGATCGAGCAGGTGCACTGGAAACGGGGGGACATCTTCCTCCCGGAAACGTACAAGGACGAGCTGGCCGATGCCAAGAGTGTTGTCCACTCCATCGGCATTCTCTTGGAGAACGATTCGTACAAGAAGATTGTCGGTTCCGAGGACGGTATCATCAACACTGTCAGCCAGTTGTTCCACAACAGCGGACTCGGAAGTCCACTTAGAGACGATAACCCTATGGCCAAGAACCCTGCAGAGGAACAGACCCCCATCATTGACAAAACTTATGCTAGGTATAACACCGAGAGTGCGCTCGTTGCAGCGGAAGCGTTGATTGAAAGTAGCAAATTGAAAGATGTGCACCCTTCGTTTGCGTACATTTCAGCAGACAGGGGTTTCCCCGGGTTACCACTTGGGTATATACAGAGTAAAAGAGAAGCAGAATACGAGCTATATCAATTGCAGCCAAAGATAAGGCCAATTTTCTTGAGACCGGGGTTCATGTACGATCCATCAGAAGAACAGTCCGGAAATTGGAGAAACAAGATCAAAACCGGTCTGGATGTGATCAATGCTGTCAACGATAACTTGATGTTTCATGCTCTTGATGGTATTGTCAGACCAAGTATCTCTACAGTCACAGTTGCCAAATGGTGTCTTGACAAAATAGAGGATGACGAATTTCATGGCCCTGTGATGTTTGATGAAATGGTTAGATCCACAAAGGAGAATCTATAAACGTATATATATATATATAATGGTTTGGTGTATAGATCTCATCGATCAGTAGAAGTGAAATTTCTCGGGGCTCGACTAAACAGATTCGGATCTGATAGGCCTATTGTTAGTGGAAAGTAGTCCAAACGATACAGGCATGGTTTTCCATTGGAAACGACAAGATGAAGAAAATGTGAAACAACTCAAACCATTAGACTACACTATTGTCGATGCCAACGATGCCTCATTCAGAGAACACTGGCTTTTCCGACTGGTGCTGGCAGGATCAAGGAAGGCATTAGGCGGGAATCCAGCAAGAGACCATCTTTCCAACGAACGCACTGCCCTAGCATACGTTAGGACATCTCTCAATTTAGTCCTGTACGGTCTTATCTTTTTGCAATTATCTAAATACATCAACGCTACTGTCAGTTTCGACGACACCAAGAGGGGAAGCCCGTTGCCCTTGGACATCGCTGCACAACTAAATGGCATGATACACACTCTAGATCGTTTTGCACACCCGCTTGCTGCCCTGGTGTTCTCACTGGCTTTCCTTACGCTGTTCATAGGGTCGTACCGCTACACGAGAATGCAGGCGCTTCTCTTTGCCCCAAACGACGAGTTCGAGTCGGCCACCCTCCTCTGCTGGCTGGTCGGTGCAGGGTTCATTGCTGTCTCCACGACCACCGCTGTCTTCACGGGCATACTGTGAAGCCAGCTGGTAGTCCTGTCTCTGTCTCTGTCTCAGTCTCACTCCCACTCCCACTCCCACCGTCACGTGGCACGCGCGAGGGCTGAACCCTCGCGGTCCTCCTCCCCCGAGACGCACACAGTTCCCATGCCGCGTTTCCCCTCCGCGTGAGAGGAGATACCAGTGAAAGCTCTGTTTCTCAGCTTCACTGTGCCAAGCACCTGCATAGAGGAGGCTACACCTTAAGCACACTTACATATACATCATGGTATGTACCCAACTACCACGGGAAATAGTCCTACCAAAGGTTCATCCAGACAGAGAGATATCGGTTCCTTCAGTTTTGCCATTTTACTGAAAACTCTACTTCATTGAAGAAAATTACAGATTGTTAAAAATTCCACATTAAACAGAAGTGAGAGAAGAGAGATCCATAATGTGAAGAGAAGACATTTCAACTGTCAACCATAGCCAACTCGTTTTAAAATAGAATAAATAACAATATGATATCTTTTCCAACTGCTGAACGTAATCCAGCCATGTTCACATTACTAACATCTCATATTTTTATCACAGGGTAAAGTTCACGGTTCCCTTGCAAGAGCAGGTAAAGTTAAGTCTCAAACTCCAAAGGTCGAAAAGACTGAAAAGCCAAAGAAGCCAAAGGGAAGAGCATACAAGAGATTATTGTACACCAAGAGATTTGTTAACGCAGCTATCACCCCAGGTGGTAAGAGAAAGATGAACTCTAATGCTAAATAAGCAAGTTCAAGTTCAAATTTAAATTAAATTTCCTTTTATCAGTTTTATAATATAAACTTGTCTAACTAATAAAAAATTTTGACAATTTTAATTGAATACAGATTACCTAATTTACATATATTATACAATAATTCTATCACTACCAATCTATTTTAACTAATTTCATAGCATTTTCTTCATCACTCAATACATCTTCTTTTTCAACATCTTTATTCATCAATATATTGCTTGATTTATAAGATTTCATATCATTCCTAACATCAATACAATTACTTTCCACACTCAAACATTTGATAAGCAATTTTAAATATTTTATAGCATGCATTTTATTCATTGAAGGTACAATGTATTCCCCATTCTCTTCAAAATAAACGTTATTAACTATAACTTCTGTTTCAGTCTTTGCAATCAAATCAACAGTTCTTCTAGTATATTCTTTCAATCCTTTAAACTGCTCATTTATCTCGTAGTTAGGAAAACAATTCAATTCTTCATCCATACTGAGAATTTGAATAAAGTAATGTATAGTAAAAGGCGGTGAGCTTTCAAATTTAGAAAGCAATTCTTCAATCTCTGTAATGAATGAATTTATACTACGTTTCCGATTACTTATAGGTTCACAGTAATCATATTCACCATCAACTCGCAAAATTTCGAAAATAAATCGCCTGATAAACCTATTAATTTCGGCTCGTATTTCGGACCACTTAATTTCATGATTTTCATCAATGAAACATCGATCTTTCTTGATAATAATTATCCATTCTTTCAGCTTAGTACCCATAATCAAATCAACATCCTTAGAATAGCTGATTGACATTTTGTTGCCCCCCCAATTGGAAAGCAACCCTTAAGTTAAATTCTCAATGGTAAAACTGTAAAAAAAAAACCGTTGTTGATTGAGATCAACAATTTCGATCAGCGAATGTTGGTTCTTTTCCAATCCAATCGGATTCAAGCTCCGATTATTTATATCCATAATTTACGTTTTCACTATTGTACAAATGTTATACATTACATATTAAGTTGTTGACTATTTTTTCGATTCAAAACTACTTCTTCCTGTACTTTCCGTAGGAGAATTGAATGATCTAGTGGATTTCCTATAGGGACCATAATTTCTAAATTTATTCTTATTATAAGTATTCAATGAATGTCTCGGAGATCTTGGATTACGTGGGGAAATCGGACTATTTTTCAAAAGTATATTCCCATTAAGCTCGCTATTGTATGAAGTTCCTAACCTCGTCGACCTTCTTCTAGTTTTATTGGTTTGTCTTAACAACTCAAATCCAAATAAGTTATCATTTTCATTTTCATTCTCATTATTCGATTCAATTATTAATGGATTACCTGTAATCTTATTGTCTATGGACAAATCTCTTGCAATTTTTAATGGCTCAACAACTCCAACTATCGAATTTTTACGACTCTTTTTCCCTCTAAATGTTGAACTAGTAGGGGTACTGAGTAGTGGCGAATTCGAACTACTAGAAATATTCAGTCCAGCATTCGAATTATAACTACTAGACTTCCTACTGTATCTAGGAGAGAGTACTCTATCAACAGTAGGAGAACCAACATCCGCTAAAAGAGTTCTGAATGAAGCAGTCGAATCAAATTGATAGTTGTTTTCCGTTCTAGGAGAACTCATATCAAAATCATAACCCCAAGTATTTGTTGTTGTTGTTGTTGTAGTGGTAGATCTTGTATCCACAGAGCTACTATACTTATGACCTTGAATTTCTTGTCCGTCCTTTGTGAAAAAGGAATCTAATGTTTCTAAAGTCGCTAACATGTTACTGAGTGAATCCTTTTCATGCACTGAGGCATTATCAATGATATGTTGTTCTTGGATTTGGTGCCTACGATTAACTTCTTGTTGAACCTCAGGTGAAAGTGGATTAAGTTGAAAATACTGAGACTCAGCAGATAAATATGGTGCTTCGGATAAACTGAATTTCCCTTCAAACTCTTCGTTAATATTGTCTAGACTATTGTCATTGCCATTATTATTTTCTTCAATTTCTGTATTCTCATTACAAGTTAAATAAACAGAATGAATATTATTCCTTGTAATGGCAGTACTTACACTTGGCATAGGAACCGACCAACCACTTTCGTCAGGAATGCCAAAAAGAGTTGCAATCTTATCATAGTCCTTTCTCATCGTAGGATCTCCTGCTGACATCATCAAATAATGCTTATCAAATGGAGAAGCTGATATTGACGCAGCCTCATCTAAAACTTCAAGCGCTTGATCAACATATTCAGTGGAAAGTAATCTCAATAATGGTGAAATTAAGTCGGCTCCAAGACCTACAAATTCCTCACTACTGAGATCAACAACCCTAAAAATATGTTTTAATAAATCCATCACCTCAATCTTGATCCAGCCAATTCTATTAAATAGCATACCTAAGAGAAATATCAATGTTTCTGCAGCATATTGTGGAAAATAATATCGTTTGAGTATGTTTACTATTTGACTCAAAAAATCTTCCTTATTTCTAAATCTTCGCTTGATCAATGATTCAATTATTCTTGAGAGTCCCACAATTTCATTTCGATCTGCCATTTCACCTAAACTATTTCCCACATTAACAATATCATCATTAAACCTTTTAGTAGTGTAAGCATGTAACAATCTTGGCATATTCGCAAGCAATACCAATAATACCCTATGCTTACCTTCACCTATAATCTGACTATTGTGTAAATGATTTAATTTAGATATCATTTTTAAGGTTGGTTCGTATGCATTGGCACTTTTTAGACCAACCATAATAATCTTTTGCAAACCCTCAAATTTTCCTTCCCATTTAGGTGGGAAAATTGCACTTAAACAATTTACTGTATCCGGGGAGTTGAAATCTATTTTGGAGACAAATTTTGTTAGAATTGACAAAACTTCAATAAACTCATTTTCATGAATGGTAGTAAGTGCAGCAACACCAGACCAAAATAATTGAGGAAAGGCAATCAATTGTTCACTATATAACTCGGAAGTAATCGCATTTAATGTCATTAGAATTTGCATAGAAAATCCTTGAATACCTGAATTTTCATCAGATATGGTATTTGTTAAACAAGACAACATGTCTCTCAACATTGATTGGTCCAAAAATGAAATTAAACATCTAAACACTTGAAATGATCTCGATGCTAAGTGCATCACCTTACAAGTTGTTGCCCATTTTATTGCCATAATTGACCAGTCTTTTTGAATTGATGGAATTTTTTCTTCAAATATCTTCAAGATATCTCGCACCATTGTATCCATAGAATCAGGAACACGACCATTGCTTTTCGATGTCGTCAAATCATTATAGTTCCATAATTTATTAGATAGTTCCGAGTTCCTCAAAACGTTTACAACTTTTTGACCATTTTCACTTGATGAATCACCATATTCATGGATTAGATGTATGATTAATGCAGCTGCTTGATCCTGCACAACAAAAAGTTGATGATCAAGTAATATTATAGACAAATGCAAAAGTAATGGTAAATTTTCTTTAATCTTTTCATTTGGTATCAAAATGAGATCAGCGAGAAAAATTATAGACAATTCTCCAAGAGAGAATGCAGGAATAGTCGTGGATGAGTTTTTCTGGATAAGTCTTGAAAGTTTAGCAACATATGGGAGTTCCGGGAACGATTTCTTTTCAATTTCTGAAATTAAAATTTTGCTTATATCAGGTTGATAAGGAATCAAAGATTTAGGCTGCATATTCGAGATTAATGTTTCTATTAGGTTGAACTTTCCTGGGATTGTAGAGATTGAAACAATAACTTGCCGTGAGCACTCTATGAAGGCCAAGTTCTTCAACGCCAGTGAATTTGCGGTAATATATTCATATATAGTTTTGACACCTTCTCCTTCTCCAGCCTTGTCTGTTCCTAAAGCCACCCATAAAGCCTCT
Source organism: Pichia pseudocactophila (assembly GCA_039700735.1). Taxonomy (NCBI): domain Eukaryota; kingdom Fungi; phylum Ascomycota; class Pichiomycetes; order Pichiales; family Pichiaceae; genus Pichia; species Pichia pseudocactophila. Next base: position 51,200 of record JBBJZV010000113.1, read on the forward strand.
AATTCATTCTGAATTTTATGGCTATACTTCATTGTAATGTCAAAAAAGTTGGACAATACTACTAGATAGTTATCATGATCATCTGAATTACCCAAATCTAAATTGGCAGTTTGTACCCATGGTAACAAAATAGCAATTAGATCTCTCCTTGGACCCGATCCAACTAAATTGAACAGCATAGTTAACTCAGATATCATCTTGAATTTCTCTTCAGGATGTGATGTAGCAAAATACGTAGATAGCTGAAACAAAGTTCTTTTGTATATAATTCTAGATCTGCAGCATACTCCATCAACAAAATTTGCAATACTATTTGTATTGTAAAACTTTTTCTCTAGAAATTCAAGCAATGTTGCTGCAGCTGAACGTACACTATAATTGTCAGAGCCCGATGAGAACAAAGCTAAAGCAATTGACCTATGGATTGAATAATCAAATTCAACACCTTTAATCAATGCATCTGTTAGTGTAATAAAATAATTACCTAAAGCAGAATCATGCGTGTAACATTTTCTAATTATCAGTTCGAATATCTGGTTCATTTTGCCATTCACCATAAATATATCAAGTAAAGCATTCCTAGCTAATTTTGAAATTTTCTCGTTGTATGTTTTGAAAAGAGAGTCTAGCCATGAAAAAACAACGACGAGATCAAATGAATCAGAGTCACTTATAATAGGACTACCAAACAAAGAAGAAATACAGCTAATAGAGCTTAGCTGCAACTGATGCTTTTGCATTTCCAAGGAAGCCTGTAGGTTGAGCCTATCTGTTTCTATAGTTATAGCCTTTCTCATAGAGTTATACCTATCAGAAAAAAGTCCACTTTTACTACCATAGCCTGTCCACTCTACCATGAAATAGAAACATTTCTTTCTCATACTGAAATCAAACCAGTTCTCCATATCAGTATTTTTGATAATTTCATTTTGTAATGTTTCCATCATATTGCAGAAATATAATCTAAGTCTTTGATATTTAAAGCTACATTGTGCCACACTTGTAGATAAAACAAGCAATAAGTTAGATAAAAGTGACGTCAGTTTGTGTAATACTTCAGAATCAAGAAAATTTTCATTATTTTTGGAGAATCGGTAAATAACTTTGCTTATAATACAACAAATTTCCTGTTTTAAACACATGTCTGTTGAAAAATCTGATTTCATGGGATTATCCCACTTTTCAAGTGAAGCACTAACATTTTGAATAAATGTTTTGAATATATTAACGTTCATACAGCTTAACCCTTCAACAAGTGCATCCCTCAATCTAGAATTGGATGTTGTCAATAGTGGAACAGTCATCTTGAAAATTGATTTGGCGCTAGTAATCTTCTGATGTTGTACAGTAAATAGTTGTTGTGATTTTTTCCTGGAGTGACTTCTGTTCAAAGGTGAGTATATCGATGATGCTGATGGCGATGCGCTATATTTAAGTTCAGGAATGTGAACGTGTTGATCATTTGTTGAAGTTAGAGACACACACGCAATCTTTAAATAAAGCATGTAATCCCATATGAGTGCAGTATCTGAGACGTTTCCACCTTCATTGTTTATACGAACAATTTGATCATAATATTGTACTAATCTAATACAACTATGTGATCTGGCTATAGCAATTTGTATTGGACACGTCTTGGCTAGTTTTTCCAAAATTTCTTCAAATATCTTAAACCATAGTGCGGCATCAACACCATGACTACTTTCAGCAAGTTTGATAATAGCATTCTTCTTTTCACTTGATGCAAACTTGGAATACCTTTTCAATTCAGCTTCACTAAACTGTGACTTCTTCTTTTTCGCAAAATCAGTAAAACTTAATGTACCAAGAATCTCAATTATTCTCGTCCCTGATTCTGCCGCAAACTTTGATGGTAGTCTTCCATGTCCTTTACTGGATTCTTGATCTTCCATCGATAGGAAATAAATTGTCTCATCAAACTGTGGAACAATTCTTAGAATCTGGCATCCTAAAAATCTGACTCTAAAATCATGGCTGAATAAGAAAAACAATCCATTTCCTTCAACATCATCAATCAACGTGGCCATATTTTTAAGCTCTAAATGCTCAAACTTCCTTGTTTCATGAATCTCTTTTTGAACAAATCCACGATTAACATTATACATAGTATTTGGTTTCTCATCTGTATCTTGTTCTTCAGTCTCTGTCAATGAATCTAACCAGGATTGTAAAACTTCCAAATAGACTTCTAATAATTTAACATACTCATCAGATGAGAGATATTCGTTGTGAATGTTACTTGAAATTTTTTCATCCAAACAAAAGGCAATTGTAGCAAATGTAGTTAAAACAACACTAGGATTTTTCTTCCAAATTAAAATTTTCAATGCATCAATACAAAATTGAGAAATGGTATCATTTTCGTTGATACAATTCTTGACCAACAGTTCAACAATTTTTCTATATTGCGAGGAATTGGCAGTATTTGCACACCATGAGATACAAGTGATCAATGTGGTAAAAAGCTCACTATTCTTTGAAACTGTGTCTTCGACATTATGAAAGTAGGAAAGACTGGAAATTCTTTGGTGAAAGCTAGAAGTGCTTGTTGCCGAAGATGGGGTTGGAGGCAAGGACCCAGATACTGATGGATAATTTAATGTTTTGCATCCCACCTGAGTTTCCAGGATAAACATGACTTTAATAAAAATTGTAGAAATTTCTTCATGCACTTGCAGATTCGAAATATCATTATCAAAAACATTACCTGCACCAATATTACTCGATTCTAATGGATCCAATGAGTTTTGGATCACGTCGTCTGTGGGATACGGTGGTTTTTCATGGTTTTCATGATCTGATAATATGCAACAGTATGACCTTATACACAAAATCAGTTTTTCGTGATTTGTAATTTCAAAGTTAATATTATTGAACGACGACTTCAAAAGAGGAATGAAGACATTTTCAAGAGTATAATTCAATTGAGAGTAAGCTATGGATCTAAAGAATTGCACTACTGTTTGTATCAAAATTGCATCTTCCGTCAACCATTGTTGTTTTTTAGGAATATCAGGGAATAGAATATTTGCCAATGTTTCGATGTTTCTAGTTTTTGCATTCAATGTATCCGTATACCTAAACAAATATGCCCAGGTCAACCTACTAATACAAGTCATTATTACAAGTTTTTCAGATGAACTTGTTTTTGGTTTTAGTTTTTTAACAATTGAATCAATAACTAATCTCCATTTACTTTCAAACATATCCTTTGGAGCAACTGACAGAGCTGTGACAGCCAATGTCATAGAGCTTCCCCAAAATTTATCAGAATTGGAGTTTGCTATGGCCAGGCTTTTTTTGTAAATCACATTGATAGCGTCCATCCAAGTTGGATGGTTCACTTCTGCCGTTAATGTTCCTGCTAATGACAAAAGCAACTGGTTGATCACATCACAATATGACAGGAAAACATTCTCGTTTTCACATTTATAGAAAAACTTTGCCAAACTTTTGATAAAATCAGCTCCCTCTTCAAATCTTTCTAAGGAAGAATTCGATAGTTGTAAATATCTCATCCCATGTATTAATAGATTCAAACTGGATTCCGAAAATGACTTGCTATTGGTAAATCCTGTTGGAAACTTCTCTAAATCGGCAATAAATCTATCACTTACACTTAAAAATGACTTCTCTGACATTTGTCCTATTAGCTCTGATAATAAATTCCAGTTTGCTGAGTGAATCAAAGAGTGACTAACCAAGTACGGATCTATACTTCTCAGATAATTGTACATTATTTCTTCGAGACCTGTATCCTCCATCAATGTGGATGAAGGCGATTGCTTTATCACTTCAATAAGAACTCTCCATAATATAAATGTACTTATGGTAAATTGTCGATCTGCTTGTGTGTATACAATTTCAGATTTTTGTACCTGTTGTTCCAACGATTTGAGAACGTCATGTGTCGATGAAGTTGTCATATTTTCACTTGTATTATTCCTAGATATGGATAATGCTTTTTTATGTCCATGGTGAGAGTGTTTAGAAAGCTGACTTTGATATGCTGCTATATCTTTTTCTAGTTGAGATCTGCTCAATTCTTTCAAATCAGATTTACCACGTCTCCAGTGCATAATAGCATCGGTAACCCTTTTAGGAGTTCGCCTTGCAATATAACCTAATGATGATATAATGCGATCAAAAGAAGGGTCAACTCCTTCCGATAGAATTTCCACAATGTTAGGTTCTTGACTCAAAGGAGTGCTGTTCAAACATAAATTCAATTTTCTTTCAGCATATTTAGTAAATTGCCTTACAACTATGTTCAAGGTATAAGTAGGCGTATGACCTCTTTGAGTGGTTACAGTTGATTTGCTTATTGATATGTTTGATGAAAACATTGGAAATGATGTGTTCGTAGGAGTTTGAATTGATGTATTTGAAGCATCACCTCCCAGCTTAAAATTCATGTTAAGTTGTCCATATTCACTAGCTTTATCATTTCTATTATTGGGATTTTCAGTCAAATCTTGACCATAACCTTGGTAAGATTCATTTATGCGATAACTTGAGTTGGTATTCTGATTCTCAGATTGCTGAACGATTTGGTCTAAGTCAAATGCGTTGTCATCAAAAAATGTACCGACCTGTGGCTTGTTTTCTTTGGAGCTAGTACTAAGCTCTGAACTCTTAATGTTGGACTCCTGTGGTGGTATGCCTTTAAAGTCTTGATTAGCTTGCGGATTAGCGGATGTAGGGAAATTAGGAATCTCAATTGGTTGCACACTATCCCCTCCAAATTTAAAATTGGCCTGAGATTTCATGATTTCTTTATCCATACTTGAAGATAGTGTAACTTCAATAGTTTGGACTATTCACAATAATTATATAATTATAATAAAGTAACATACTGAAATCCAAAAATGGAAACGACGTTTCAAAATTTTGGGGTGGCTCGGTGTCGCTGAATTCAACCGAGCTAGACTACGAAATTTATTTCAATGCCAGTAGATTATGCTAATTTAAATGACAAGTTTGACTAAATCTGTGTGGTTTTATAGAAAGTTTCAAACAGTATTGTCAAAGAAAATAACGGAGAACATTGTTTTCTATCTTCACTGCAATTAACCAAAAAAAAATGCAGGTTAGCAATTAGTTTATGGGGAATTCGAAATGATTTTACAAAGTAACATCCTTGTATCTTTGTATCATACTAGGTTAGATGTAGAATCTGACTGGCTTTGTTTCTTTCTAAGCCAGTGAAAAAAAACTGTCTTCTCTAGTTTGTTTCTATCAGGAAATGCTACTATCTCTGATAATCTGGATTTATTGATGTGGTTGTAGTAAAAGCTAATAAAAATCAGACTTGGTTTTAGTTTTTTTTTCATTACATTATATTTTACCTGTTGAATGCAAATATTTATATAGTCAAATAAATACTTATATACTATGTCAGAATATTAAAGTTTGCCATAAAAGCAGCCATCACGGGAGAATGAACCTTCAATTTTGGTATCAACCCAATACTGTTCTTGTGCGACAGCAATGTTACTCTTGCCCAAAGACATTCCCCGAACAAACAAACGCTTCACAGAACCATTACCTTCAGTGTCAATAGTTTTCAATTCAACACAGTTTGCCGGTACACCAAAAAGTTGTAGCGTTCCCTTTTGAATAATTCTAAAATCAAAAACGTTAGTTTTTAGTATTGGACCTATAGAGTAATCCCAATGAATTTCTCTGATGATTCTGCAGCCTAACAATGTTTTGCAAAAGTTGCATATGAATGACGATAATGGAGGTGGTAGTTGATAAACATACGCCGTTTTCAAACGTAAGCCAGATTCTAGTTTCCCAAGAGAGTTAAAGTATCCGATTGAGTTGAAATATTCTGAACGTTGTAACTTGAAACTCTGCCAAAAAGATTTTTTATTATTATTAACCAATTCTTTTATAATTATAGAATCTGTTGATAAAATCGATGTTCTATATTTTGAAAGCATTTGTAAATTTAAATTAGTATAGGAACAAAATACGTGAATTGAATTCAAATTCGACATCACACCACATAGAGACTCAAAAATAATGGATTTATTGCATATTGTTGAATCAGAAAAGGAGATTAGCAAACTATCTTGGCAATTCCATTGATTAGATGTTGGTATAGATAGTAATCTCGATGCAACAGCCGAAACAAAGTTGATCTGAAAAAATTTGATCTCATTTCCCTCCATAATTGTAGAGTATGGATGGTTGTTAACAGATGCAAAGTCTGCGTCAGGATTGTAATTATATGTATAGAGAGGTTCAATGCTGTTGGGGATTCGAATACGATTTGCAATTTCGTTACTGTTATTTTCATCAAAATCAATTACAAGTAACTCTTCAAACAAGTCTAAAGGCACAATTTGTAATTCATTCTCAACTGTGATCAATGTTTTCAATTCTGTATCTCTATACTCAAAATCTTTTACTGTAGAGTAATGAACAACGGTGATGTCAGACATAAAAAAACACGCCCATACAAGTAATAAAAGTTCTGGATTTCTAGCTAAACTGCCAAATAAGGCAATCTTTTCAATACCCTTTTTGTTTAGCTGTTCAACTATCAGATGTAGAATTGCGTTGACTTGAGCCAGTGTAAACTTATTTTTTCCAAAGGTGATGGACTTTGTGTTACTGTTATCAACATCATTTAAAAACCCAATATACCAGATATCTTTCAGGCAACCATCTCTAATTTTATAACCAGTTCGCAAAGACAATCCTCTTGTTAGATTCGTTCCGTGAGGTACATCAACAGACCTGTATATAGCAGATTCTGATATCTGGCGTGTTTCAGAAATGGAAGTTTGGTGTTCTAGCAAAGACGGATCTATTTCTTTCAGTTCTCTGGCAAAATAATCATATGCTAAATATAATATGGTTAACACAAAAATCAAAATTAATGTAAAACTCATTGGTAAATATATGTTTTATGAACATAATGTTTTAGTCTGTTGCGATCATAACAACTAAGACGATATTATCAAAACTCAGATCCTCCTGAATGGCTCCGCCATCTTGTCACGTGCCATTCTGCCTAGAGTAGTTCTTTAGAAAACCAATTCGTGATATTCGGGCTTCAGTATATTTTTGCGACACCAACACCCGTGCACGTCACAGCTACATGTTGTAGTTGTTATAAGAGATCTTGATCTCGGGATCAATATCGGTGAATGCTTTTGTAGCTGTATCCATTCTATCAATAAACATCTCTATACTCTTACTCTCATGTCAATGCTCTCGAAAGACACTGATACAATAACATTAGATACATTTTCGAACGATTCCATCTCTGCAGAGTTGATAAACAATGTTTTCAAGGATTCCAGCGATTTAAATAAGAGTATCAACTCGTTTAAAACGATAAATACTAAAATTCAATACATCGATCCTACTCCTTACATTGCTTCATTGAAAAATATACAGGAAAAACTAAATTTTTTGCTTGAAGAATGTGATCAGAAAAGAGAAATGCTACAAAAAGTTGCATCCGAAAAAGAACAATCTCATTTCTTGAATGTGGTTGGAGAATCCTCCAAAGGCACTGAACTTAAAAACGACTTTAATTCCTTATATAGCAAGGTTGAGAATTTGAGTCTTTCAAAGATTGATCCATTAGGAGAGAAGTTAAAAAGAGAAAATACATTTAAAAAGAATTCAAGTAGTATAATATTTCTAATGAAAAGTTACAATCACTTCTATTTGTACAATGAACCACCCATTGAACTTTTAACAGATCGAGGAACTTCTAATTCAATTGAAACAGCGCAAACATTATCTGAACTTTTAACTCTCTCATCGAAACTACTAAATGATGAAAAGTTAACAAACGCATCTAAGGCTCATGAAGTAATTGTAGAGTTTGCAAAAAACTTTGAAAATGATCAATTGAGATCATTCAATACCTATTATCAATCCAAGAACTTTGCACGTTTGCAGAACGTTGTGAAAACGTTGTTTGCGTTTAATAACGGTGTTAATATTGTTCAATTTTTTGTGAATAGCCATCCCATATTTACTCAGATACAAGATAATGTAAAGCAACACGTTGATGATGAGTTTTGGAATAAATTGCGTAATCCTGTTGAAAGTAACATTGAATTAGATGAATCATCAATGAAATTGCTAAAGACTGCAAGAGATACTATTAATTCCGAAATTGACTCAATAACTACTATATTTTTGGATAACTCCAAAAAAGCTTTCTTGACCTTAGTATCCAAGATTATAGAGAATATTATCGAACCAAGACTTAAATTTTTACTCTCTTCTGCTAATGCTCAAGGTAGGCTTTGTTATCTGCGTACCCTACAATTGTTTCACAATAGCTTTAATGAAATTTTTTTAAACAGTTTAAAATCTTCCTTGTTAGACAGAGACATTGATCCAACGTTCGAATTTGAGAAGCTTAGTATTAAAGCTTTTAGCTCATATATTTCCGAAACTTCTTATTTTGCTTTGGAAAGAGAAAATTTGAAATCATTAATTGATACTCTAATAACACCATTTGAAACAGCAAACAAGGATGCTCTCAAAGAGCACAAATTGACAAATAAAATTGAACTGTACAAACAAAAAGAAGGTCACATTATTGGTGACAATTACGAAATCACTATCACCACTCATGAGGGAAACGACTCTTTTATGGAACCATCAAAACCTTCTATTCCATCAAACACTTCTTCCAAGCATACACTTGATTTATATCTACCTGACAAACGGGTTATAAAAGATAAGATGAAAAATGCCAGGAAGTATGTTTCAAGCTCTAAAAGTCTTAAAAAAGTTTCTGGTGTATCAAGTTTCATCAAATTCAATGAAAAATATTCTTTGTTCGACAAAAATAAGTCCGTGAAACAAAACAATGATTTAGAGGCCACATTGATAGAATCTGTTCCTGAAGTTGTAGTTACTAATGAAAGTAAAACTATTCTTTCCCTTCAAGTTACGCAAAATATATATAAGCTAGTTTTGGAAGCACTAACAAGATCTATCGACCTTTTCCCATCACAGATGTCAACATATGCACTCGAAATTTTTAATATTTTGTCATATAAGATAGGTCCTTCTTATATTGCACTTGGGCTGGAATCATTATATCATACTTATATTGAACCTCACTTGAATAATAGAGGAGTGTTTAGTCGTGTGTCGAACACGAAACTCGATTTGAAATTTTTGAACCAATTTTATTATGTATTTGCACAAATACTTCTCTTCTCTACAGTGGTGAAAAAATCATTTTACCCTTTGGTAACTGCTGATCACGAAGCTCAGGCTATAAGTGATACTTTCAATGAATTTTTAAGAGATGTTGAAATTGGTGTCAATATCATTATTACCGACACAGCAGATATTATAAAGGATACAATAAACTCTACCTTGGCAAAACAACCAGTAAATGATTATGCAACGTATAGTAGTTCAGAAAGGACTCAAACAGCAGATACTTTATCACAATATATGGAAGGTACACTGCGAACAGTTTTACAAGAGCTAAACTTTGATCCCGTATTGAAGATCAGATTTGTTTCTAAGCTGTCCGACTATTTCTTAACTGCTTTGATCATACACTTGAGTCATTTGAAGGTGACTATGGAAGGTTTTACAACACTTACACACGACTTGGCTCAGTACATCCTTATTTTCAGTAATCTCAAAATTGATGATATTGAAGCAAATAGTAGCAGTCTAGATAAAACGCAAGATACTCAATGGGAAAAAGAGCAGTTAGATCAGATACAAGGTGCATATAAGATACTTAATGAGCTTCCAGGACTATATACATGCCAACCAGAATCTTTGAGAGAATTTTGTAAAGAAGGCCAATTGAGTCACCTGAAGAATGAAGTCATTAAGGACTTTGTTTCCAATAGAGAAGACTTTCAAGAATGGTTTCTCTCTCATGTATAGTTACTGAGTTCACTATTCGTATTCTACTTATACTCGGTACTCAATTCCGATAGCTTTTTATGTAATATACTCAGTTGATTTTCACCTGATTCAGTGAGTAGAGCTTTTATTTCGCCTTCAAAAAATCTAGTAAGGCTTGTCGCTTTTAACGGGGAAACAAACTCTCTGTGTTCCGTACTTTCTTGGAACTTGAGTATAACTTCAGGAAAAATTTCGTAATTTGTCATTAATGATTTTACAAGACATTTCATTGAAAGCAAAACTTTGGACATCACGAGGTATTTAAGTTTCTCTGTTTCGTCATCATTATCATCAAATAGATCTATAATTATATTAAATTGATCGCCAAAAATATTCTCCTCTCTTAGTATAATCTTTTCTAGATGGTTTATCAATTGTAACAAATCCAACTGCCGCTTAAATTCCATCTCATTTAAATTGATACAAAGAAAAATTGCTTGATTTTGGAAGTGTAAGAGCTCATTTTTAGTAAGACGTTGAAACTTGTACATACTGATGTTATTCAGTGCACGAAATATTGCTTGCATGAATTTTTCCACTCTTTGTTTGCTATTTCTTGTATACACAATCTTGGAGAACGACCTCAAAAAAGTGTTACAGCTTTCTAATTCATTTGGTTTATATACTTTTGTAACATACTTCACTGTAAGTTTTAAAGCCTCTGAATATGTTGATTCAATTAGAGTTTCAAACTTGTTGAAAAGAAATGCGTGCAATTCAAGTGCGAGATGCTTCACATATGCAGATTTTGCACATTCAAGAGCAACAATAGTAGGAAAGCAAATCTTGGGATTAGAAAAGCCAAACTTAACAACAATATTCAAAAATTTGACAGCATTCAGTGAATGATCAATGTTTTTATCAAGACACGCATCAAGAATATTGACAAGATACCTTTGGACAATAGTAGAACAAATTCCATCATTAACATATTCCAATGAGTATCCATGAAATATAGCAACATCAAGTTTCAAAGAGGAAGATCTCTTGACATCAAAACCATTTTTCTTTAGCATGTTGGCCTCTTCATTCTCTAGTAAAACAAGGAAGGCACCAATAATTATACCGCTGATTTCAGGATCCTTTTTCTTAAATGTAGAATCAATTAACTTAGTAATAGGAACACTAAAAAAGAGCTTGGGATGCGATATGCAAATATTCAGAGCATTTTTGATCGCTATCTTACGCAATGACTTGATGATGGAGGAATCACAAAACTTCAAAATAAATTTCAAAAGAAAGACAAATATGCTTTCTGTCTCTTTGAGACCTAAGTTGGCATCTGTAAATATCTTTCTGTCATTTTCAAAATTGCAATATCGACCAAAATTGCCAATCAAATATAACAAACGTGGAATAGTGAAATCTGGCTTAAACTCCTTTACTGATAATTGTAATTGCGATATATATTTTAGAATTAATTTCAATGACGATATGCATGCTTTGGACACACTTGATGTATCCTTTCCAATTGAAAAAAGCTTCCATATACATTGCATGGATTGTTCCAACTCCCTCGAATTGAATCTCGTCAATCTTTTCAATAAAGATTGTTTACAAATATCCACAAATGTTTTATTAAGTGTTTTATGATAATCAAGGGCAATATTTAAAATCTGCAACGAATGAAAGCAAATATCATTCATATTATAGTCATTAATTATGTAAGGCTGTAATGACAATAGTTGATGTTGCGTTATTAATGATTGATCATATTTAACTAAGGTAGCCAAAACCCCCATCGCTGCTTCTTTGCCAGCGATTTGCGAGCTTTCAGTATCTTGATTTTCGAAAGAGTCTGTAACACGAGTCAACAATGAATCCACTAAATTTATTAAAAAGCATTTGATGCTCCCTATTCTTATTTGATTGGGGTCATCGGAGTAGATAACTTTCTCTTCAAAAAATCTCTCAAAAAGATCCCAAGAAGACTGTCCCTGTTGATATACACCCAATATGACTTCGATTGAGCCTTCTTGGGATTGAGTTTGCGAGCCTACTGTGGCAGTAGATTTATCTTTAAAGAAAAGCATACGCGTGAGTTTTGTACATACCGATTCAATAATACGATCCTCCTCATCGTCAATCTGGGATAATAACGTTTGGATTAGTTTGACCTTTATCATCAGTTCATTGGTGTTAAAAAACATTTTGAAAACTAAGTTAGCTGTCTTTCGCTTCACGCTAATACTTGATTCATATATTTTTGCACATATTAACTCATAAAATTCAGGAATATACTGGCTATTAGAGTCAATTATCTTATCTAATAAGTCTAACACAGCATCAATCACTGTTGCTGAAGTTTCCTTCAGTCTGAGTTTGATCATGTCACGCAAATTTGCGTCTTCCAGTAGTAAAGTCTCTTTATCGATGAGTAAAGCTAGATTCTTGATAGCATTAGTTCTTGATTTGATTTTTGGATTTTTTAAAGATAGCAAAATGAAGTTTAATATATCTGAATAGCGTGTCATTAGTGCATGTGATGATATACTATCTATATAAAGATCACAAAACTTTGATTCAGTTAATGATTCCCAATTATCATTGATATCATGTTCAACAGAAATTTCCTTCAGAGTTGTTAATGCACTTTTCGTCATTTTAAGTATCCTTTTTTTCTCAGTTAACTTTTCTCCCACAATTTGATCTTTGTCGGATTTCAATTCCTGTTCTATCGCTTTAGTTAGATGATTCAAAACATTGAAAAGTTGTAATTTTAAAAATTTGAATTGGGAATCATAGTTTCTGTTAAACTTCATATATATCAACATCGGCAAAAAAAAATTGTTTAGCAAATCTTCTAGGTCTGCAGCTGAAATAAACTCATTAAAAACGGGAAGCTGATTTCTCTTTTTGAAGGTTAAAATCGTAGAACCAAATATACCTACTATTTCAAACAGAAAAGCATGCACATTAGTAATTTCAGATGAATTGCAAACATTTAAACACATGTTTAAAATACCATCAATAAGGTAAGGTGTTGATGGGAATTCCGGGAGAAAAACCATTGTAATCAAATCACTAATAATATTTTCCAATATTTTTTTGAATGATGAATTGTAAGAACGCATTATTTTTTTGATAAGATTTGAACTAAAATAATTGATGGTATTATTCAGTGAGTTCAATTCAGATTTAACTGAACTCCAAAACTCCGTTTCAATTTCATTCAACTGAATTGTCTCAGATTTCCTTCCCGCATTACTACTTAAGAATAACCATTTGGAAAAATCAGTATTTTTTTCAAATGTATTGTGCGATTCAATCATTTTCAAAATAGTATATGTAATTAACTGAACCATGCTACCTGATTTCAATTGCATGTTTCTTGCCTTAGATTTGAGTGGACTTAGTAGGTTGAGATTTTCAATAATCTCATTAAGTAAAAACTGTCGCTGATCTTCATACTTTGAGTAAATTGCAATCAAATTATGAGAAAAGCATACACGTAACTCCTCTAAAAATACATTTAAATTGACTCTCTCTTTTTTCTGTACAATATCGGAGAATAATATATCAAACGATATATACTCTAACCTTGTAATTGACGCGTCATCCAACATTAATTTCGGTAGGTTTTCATTGAGAGTAGTTATTAGAATTTGAAATTGTTTTATCACGGGTATAGTAAAATCTGGAAGTCCATTAAACTCAACTTTTGAGTAGAAGCTCTTGGCAACGCCAGCAAAGGAAATGAAAAATTCCAGTACAGGCAAAATACCTTGATCATAAGAAGTTAGCTTTACTATATTTTGATTTGCATAAATGATCAATAAAATCGAAGCAGCTTGGATTACAGTTTCATGTAACTTTTGATATTCCAAGAAAGCTGAAGAATCTTCATTATTCAAAACAGTTTCCCATTCAATTGAAAACAAATCTTTAACAATAGTGAGACAATACTCTGCTAGACTAAAAATAAGATCAGTTGAAATTGAATTGTGGATATTTGAAGCAAGAAGCGCTGTTAATTTCGATCTTATAAAACTTAATAATTCAGGTCGCATTAAAGGGACTGAATTTATCTCAGTAGATTGATAATTAACAGTAATATTATCTAATCCATCATCATAATCTGATTTTTCATCAAGCAGAGATTTGATAAGATAGAGATAACGGCATAGTTCATCATTTAAGTGTGTCATTAAAACCGTTTGACTAATTTTTGAATCATAGCAAAAATCTGGTTTTGTAGAACTTTCCCTGGAATCTTTAAATATTTCATCTTTCAACACGTAGTTGTTAGTTTCGATTTCACCATCATTGTCGAAGAGGCTCACGGTTTGATTCAGTAACTGGGACTCATCATCTATATCAATTAATGTCAATTTTGGAGTATTAACATTGACCTTGATAAAATCCTTCTTGGTTATAGGTTTAACATTCGCAATCAATTGATAATCTTTAATATTCTTTTCAGCAGGTAAGTTATTGTACAGAGGATATTTGAGTTCTTTTACGAAGGGTTTTTTAAATCTCACGTATTTTAAATCTGGATCTTCTGATTCAATAAAATCTGTATTGACTATCTCTGTAGTCGATTCATCTAAATTCATATCATCTTGAGAGAATAGTATCGTTTCTGCAGGTATTGTAGCCTCAAATGGCAATGCAAGTGGTATTAGAGTTTGTGTAGGAACCAGGAAGTTTAAAGGATGGTGCGATAAAGACGCGTCAGGACACAGATCCAGTATTTCTGATGACTCCTCTAACTTTCTTTTCAACATCAATTACCAGTTAAGACTCGAATGAAATATATGTTTATACTCTTTTTCTGACTGTTGTGTTTGAGTTGAATAAATCTTCAAGATGCATGAGCCTTCTGCTGAGCTTTGATGAATTGGCTAATTTGTTCAAAAATAAAATCAGTACTCGCTACAAAAGATCTGATAAAACCGAGATTTTTATGAAACAATGCATTGACACTCGGTGTTACTATCTCCACATTTGAAGCGATCTAATTAAACATTATGTCTACTCGAATTATAACAGACAGTAAATTGAGCGATAGTGATTTCAAGAATTTGCTGGAAAAGCAAGCTTCGAACGAGATTTCATGGTATATATCCGAAGTGATTACTTCCCAGGTCGACTCTGTCAAGGATGTATTATCATATTGCATTCGAAATTTGGATGAGTCTGATGATACCCCATATAAACTGCCTTTATCATCACATAATTCTGAATTTCTAAAAGGAACAATAACAAGAACGAATTTTAAAATTACGGAGTTGCATATGGTCGTTACGTGTCCACATTTCAACAACGGGAAGAGATTTGAATTTAAATTGAAACCTGAATCAAGCATAATTATAAGACAGCTACTCGACTGTCATGACTCTTTAGAGAATGCAATGTTCAATTTAAAGAAGCTTGTCAGCGAAAGTGGTAATTTTGATCCCAAAATGTTTGTCCAAAACGTTGATAAATTGTGCAATCACATCCAAAATGCAAGGAATTCAATATCTACCCCCAATACAGCATACATGTTTCCTCAGTTTAGATTGAACGGGAAACTTTTAGAACCTGCGTTGCCAGTTACTGGAGTTTTGGATTTTACTGTAAATGATGGTGAATTGGTCGTGGACTTCAAAACCTTATCAATTGTTGACAAGAAACCGTGGTGCGTGATTGTCGACAAAGAAAATAGAAAATCCTTTGCTGATATTGTACGACAGAAAATCTCAACTAAAAGAGATACACCTATAAGTCAGATTATACAAAGAGAATACAATAATTATCTTGAATGGCGAAAGGGTAATTATAGTGATACTAGTGTTGATAGTGGCATTAGTTCAACCATCAAAAATATATTTGGTGCTAACTCAGATCCATCATTAACTTCCTTAATGAAACATGCACCGGAGTTTTTGGAACAGGCGATAACATTTGCCGACGATGATAACAATCCACTAGTGGTCGAGATCTCCCATAAATGTGAAGTAGTCACAGCGGACCCGGTACTTCTTTCCATCAGCATTAAGTTGGAAAGTATTGAAAAGAATGTATTGAGAATCAGAGATAACATCTTGAACATATATAGCTGCGTATGACTCTATTCATCAATTATCTATTGATTCTAACTTGAGTTTTAATAGCTTTGATTGTTGTCGTAAGTTGACTTGACGCTTTTTTAATCGCTCTAGCATATTATCTAATTGCTTCGAATCTTTATCTAACATCGGTTTAACCATTTTTCTGATTTTCAAAGGTTTTTGTAATACCAATCTCTCTGGCAAAACATCAAACAGCAGTTTCGACTGCAGCATTTCATTGAAACCATCAATATTTTTAGTTTTATTGTCTAGATCGTCCAGTACATTCCCCAGGTTAGTGACAATCGACTCAAGGTGTCCTACCGAGCTTTCAAGGCCGGCCATATCGCTATTTGTTTACTGGTTAGCGTAAAGCTTCACAAAGCTTGAACAACAAAACTTCAAATTTGATGCGACGAAGGCTCAACATGGGTGATTCGCACGCCTCCCAGCCCAGCAGGATGGAGCCCTGCTAGCTTTTGAGTGTAATCCAATGAGAAGTGGGATGAAGTACCTTTTGAAAGAACTGCAAGTATCCTTTTAGAATGTATTCACCAGTTCATATAAGGGACTGTTGTAATATACTTACTTGTGTATTGTTTCCGGATTTAAAAGGCTTCTTTCACTAGCAAAACAATTTTTAAATTCGTTATTGTATTTTTCTTTAGCGAACAAATTGAAGAGGAACAAAATCTATGCCCAAAATCCCTAGATCCTCTTCTTGTCGGATATTTTATATTATACACTTCAATTGCATCCCGTCAACAAAATGCTGTCAGCTAGACCCAATAGTCATGAGATTGACGAGATCCCCCCTTCTAGGGTTGCTCCAGAGAAGAAAGATGAGAGAATTGAACAAATAAAGCCAATAATGAAAGAAAAAAGTGTATTATCTGCTACAAACTACAAAAAGCCACAAGAACTTAACCTAGCAGCACCAGTGAGTAAATCAATTGACCCAAAACTCATGAAAAAAATGAAAGAAGTTGAAAACTCCAAGAGAAGTTCACATCATGCATCTTTTAGAGGTTGGAAAGAAGTAGTAGGATACGACAAAGAAGATGAACTGACTCATTTGGACCAGATTATGGATCTTTTAACACGGGCTACAACTTTAGAACAATATTTACCAGAAAGTTTATATGGTGATTGGTATCATGGTATTGTTGTTATTTTAGTTGCAATTGGCCTTTGTGGCGCAATTGGAAAACTCAAACTCAGTATGGGCTACATTTTTATTGTGACGTTTGTTGCCGCTGCATACTATCGTGCCTCTATTAGAAAGTACAGATTTAGACTTAGGTTGGAAGCTCAGAGAGAGTTTTCTGTTCATGCGATTGAAGACGATTTTGAGTCAATGGATTGGTTAAACGTTCTCATGGATAAATATTGGGTTTATTTAGAACCTAGTATTTCTCAGCAAATCACAGAAATTGTGAATCCAATGTTGGCAGATATGGAACAAATTCCTGCATTTATTAAAAGTATTTGGATACACTCTTTAACTCTTGGTACAAAACCTCCTAGGATTGACAGAGTTAGAACTTTAGATGGTACTGCCGATGATGTTACTGTTATGGATTGGACAATCTCGATGATCCCAAATGATATCTCTGATACTACTTTGAAACAAATGAAAAGTAGGGTTAATCAATTTGTCAATGTTAAGATAAAAATTTTTGGTGTAACCATTCCATTTGTTCTTAGTGATTTTTCGTTTAGAGTGAACGCTAGAGTTAGATTGAGAATGATGGCAAATTTTCCACATATTCAAACGATTAATGTATCTGTTACAGATACTCCGGCATTTGATTTTGTTGCAAAGCCAATTGGCGGTGACAGTATATTTGGTTTTGAAGTGTTTAATATCCCTGGTATTTATCTTCTTGTGAGAGAAATGATTAAAAAATACCTTGGTCCTATTCTTTTTCAACCACTATCTTTTCAATTAAACTTAGAACAACTTCTAGCTGGTGCTGGTGCAACTGGTGCCTTAGGTGTCTTAGAATTGAATATTAAGAATGGTGTTGAATTGAGAGGTGCTGATACGTTCGATAATACCATTGATCCATATTTCACCTTTGGTTTCGGTGATAAAGTTCTAGCTCAAACAAAAGTTGTATACGATACCGTTAATCCAGAATTTAACCAAACGATTAGAGTGATTTTGAACTCTTCTTCAGATCCTCTTGCTATTAAATTATACGATGAAAATGTTTCTGATGGTAGGAAGGATAAGTTTATGGGTATTTCCTTATTTGACCTTGAAGAATTGATGTCGAAGGGAGAACTCAATGACTTGTCGGTTCCAATACTAAGAAATAACTTTAAAGCTGGTGCGCTTAATTTTGATATAAAACTAATGAAGTCACTAAGAGGTTCAAGATTGCCAGATGGATCATTTAACCCACCTCCTGATTATAATACCGGTGTAGCTAAAATTACATTATTGGGTGCAAGAAACTTCACAGAAAATGAAGATGAAAAGAAAACTATTTTTGCAGAATTATATGTTTCTGGAGAAAAGAAACTAATATCACCTATTGCTAAGAATGTTAGTGAAACTTCTTGGAAATGCGAATTTGAAGATATCATTTATGATAGAGCAAAGTGTAAAGTTCGTGTCGTTATCAGAGAAGATTCTAAACTTAAAAAGAAGAAAGTTATTGGATCAACAACTCTTCGATTGGTGGATATTATTGATGCTTCATTTGTTGATAGTAGTTGGTTTTCTTTAAATTACGGTATTGGAGAAGTGAGTATGTCATGTAATTGGAACTCGATAAAGATTGCCGGTGTGTCTGGTGATATCGGTTATAACGACCCTATTGGTCTTCTTAGAGTTTACATTGAGAGAGCAGATGATTTGATAAACTTAGAAAAGATCGGTGTGATTGATCCTTATTTCAGAGTTCTGATAAATGGAATCCAAAGAGGTCGGACACTAACAAAAGACTCTACTGTACACCCAGTTTACTGCGAGAGTATCTATATTCCAATATCTTCTGTTAACCAGAGAGTCACCATTGAAGGTATGGATGTTGAGAAACGTACACAAGATAGAACACTTGGGTCTTTCCAAATCAGATTGAATGAATTCATAGACTATAATGCTAAGGGCGAGCCCGTTGAAACTGTTGGTGACATGAAGGAGGCTAGGCTATTTCACAAAACTAAAGGTTCTCGAGGTACTGTAACATACTCTCTTTCTTTTTACCCGATTTTACCATGTGGTCCACCAGGAGAAATTGAGAGAGAGGTTGACGAAGCAAAGGAATTACAGGAGAAGATTACTGAAAAGGAAACAGAAACTATGAAGGAAGAATCTCAGGAATCTGAAGACGACGACTTTGAAGAGGAAATAAAAAATGATGAAATGGAAAAAGATGAGGATGTCATTGACATCAAAGCCAAGGAATCATTAATGGTTGATGACCTTGTAAATTTCAATACAGGTGTCATTGTAATTACATTTTTGGGATCTCAGTTTACTACTTCAGGATATTTTCAAATTTTCTTTGATAAAAGAGGGCACTCATCATTTGAGACAAAAGTGTCTTCGAGAACTAATCTTCGACACACATTTGATTATGTGATTAAAGAATTACGTAAGTATTCATTAATAACCTTGAGGGTGGCTGAAAAACCAGACCAAACGTTAAATAAAAGTACCGGAAACGAAGTTACTCTTCCTACACTCAGTTTTTTGCAAAATAGTTACGGAAAGCCCGCATCTTTGAAAGTAGGATCTGATGTCATCAAGTTACAATCTAAGTATTTGCCTTCACTTATGTCTGAATTACCACCAGCTGACTCCATTGGTAATTCAGGTAAATTGGAGATTGAAATTGTAAAGGCAATTGAATTGTTGTCTAAAGATTCTAACGGTAAATCTGATCCTTATGTCAAGGTTTATCTGAATGGTGAAGAATTTCACAAGACTAAAACCAAAAAGAAAACACTTGAGCCAGTTTGGAACGAGGTTACTTCGATAGATGTAGATTCTCGTGTTCAATCTACTTTACGTTTTAAAGTTGTTGATTGGGATATTGGTCCTGAACAAGATGATAAAATTGGTGAATACAGACTGCCACTAAAATCGATTGATCCATTTGCAGAAGAAATGAAGGATTACGAGTTTGCATTGGTTGGTGATGATGGAGAAGCTGCCGGTACCTTATTTGTGAGAATGAAATACTATCCAGAGTATCACACACGTGTAAGTGCTGAAAAATCTCTTCCAGGTGCAGCAAATCTTGCTGTTGATAGTGCCGGAAAACTTATTGGCACTGGTGCTGACGGAGCCGGAAAAGTTCTATCCTTTGGTGGTAAATTAGGGGGTAAAGCTCTTCATGTACCAGGTGCTATCGGTGGAATTTTCAAAAAGAAACATTAAGTTACTGTCTATTGTCTTTGTAAAAATTATATTGAGTTATGTAGGAACAATGCAAAATCAGCCTCGAATTTCTTAAAATGCTCAGATCAGCCCCATTTTCTGTTCACTGTACATAGTGAAGTGGTCAGTAAATGTTAGTTTTTGTATCTTGTTACACAACTGAACATATTACCCTTACTAGCGACCTATGTCTGATACATTGATTGAAGAGGATATGAACAGTGCTGAAAAGCCAAATGGATCAATTAGCGAGATGGATATATCTGATGACGATTTTGGGGACTTTGAAGAGGTCGACCAAGAGGAAACACCAACATTAGCATCGTCTTTGGAGAATGATGATACTGTTTTGGTACACTATTTTGATGGGGATTACGAGAAAGAGCGGCCAGCGATTGACCAACTTGTGAACGAGATGTTCGGTTCATGCGTGAGAGATGATCCAATTCAACTGGAATACCAGTTTGATCTTGATGATCGATCTGAAAAAATATATGAACGACTAGTTGCAGAAGATGATCGCTCTACTACTGGATTTATATGGAAACGAAGTGTAATTTACAAACAAATGCTTTTAAATCTTGATATTGAAGAATCGGAAACATTGACACAACATCATCCTGTGACAAGTGCACACAGCAGTGGTACCCAGTTTCAAAAACTTTATGATCTTGAACAGGAGATTGATTCTGAGAATGATATGACTAAACTTCTACAGCAAATTCCTGATTTTAAGAGCATAGGGTTAGATGCTGATAGCAAAGAAGTTAATAACATGCTGCGTTCGACATCGAATACATTACAAATTGCTAAAGAGATGCTGATGTCTGATGACATTGAGAAATTAACCAAGATGAAGATTGAACTTTTACAGTTGGCCTCTGTATGGGATGAGCACACAAGAAGCGTCAAAGATGATAATGAACTTTTCACGTCTTACGTGGAGAATCTAATCGGGAATACACAGAAGATGAGACGCGAGAAGAGGATACTACAAACTAAATCGAAGAGGAAGTCGATGCGATTTCACAAATAAGTGAAAGATGCTATAGAGTTTCGTCTCCGTATCTTTTGACATATAGGCCAAGTGCTTTGATTGGGAAGAGGAATTTGTAGTTTGGATACTCAATAGCACATGAATGATTGAATACACCTTCCACTTGTTCGAATTTCCACTCACCAGTATCACATTGTCTGCTAATGATGAGATTCACAGCTTTGCGTAAAACTGCTTTATTTGGGTATTCAGCGAGGATGAGTCCAATGAGAGCCCAAGCAGTCTGCACAACGAGCGACTCCTTCGTGGACACATAAGTGTGTGTTTCTGAACTCTTCATGGATTCACCCCAGCCACCATCTTCGAGCTGGCGTGACACTAAGAAATCGCATCCACGTTTCACTACATCGCTGTTAGCGTATGTGCTTCCCACCTCGTGCAATGCTTCTAGAGCGAACATCCCTGCATACGTGAAACAGATCCCCCAGCACCCATACCACGATCCGTCTTGTCTTTGGGAGTGTATAATATAGTCAATAGCTCGTTGTATAGCCAGTTTTATATCACCATCTCTATATTGCGAATGTTCGTTGAAATATGATAGTCCCAGTACGGAAGAGTCAGTGCATTCCACGTACGGGTACTCAACCATGATGTTGCCAAACACTTCTGCTGGGTTGATAAGTTCTAGCATTGGTGTTGCCTTAATTTTTTCGTATGTGGAAAATGAACCAAACTCAAAACTACCTACGTTTTGTAATGAAAGAAGCACGTCAACGGCGTCATGCAGTTTTGTCAAATCGTACTCGTCATGCACATCTTTAAATGCTGGGGAGTTCATCACCATTATGATAGCCTTGATTGACTCTGCAGTACAATCGGAGACGGTGTACCCTTGCTCCTTTGTTGAAAACGGCCACGCACCCTTACGTTTGTCCCTGAAACTTCCAGGTTCGCAATCAGTATCAAACTGTGACCGCACAAGGAACCTAAAAGCGTTTACGACCACGTCATGGTATTGAGGGAGTTCAGCTAAACCAGCGGCAAAGAAGTACTGTACGAAAAATGCTGAGTCCCATACTTGCGAACCGTTGGTGCCCATTACAGTGAGACCAGTTGGGCCTAAAAAGAGACATTCTTTGTAGCGAGCCATGCTTTTCTTGAAGTCGTCACCATCTGGACCTTGCACATGGTAGAGAACGATAGAGTTGAAAGCTGCACTCACTGGTGCGATACCGAGGTACTCTGTATTTCTCAATTCTTTGAGTATTAGTTCATAAGCCTTTTTGTTTGAATAATCAAGGACCCAATTTGGTCTAATCCACTTTTCGTAAGCCACCATGAGCGAGTTGAGAGTGTTGAGGATCTTAGTGTGCGGATAGTAGAGGTCAACACCGCAGACATTGTTCCTGTGACGTGACCAGTGAATAGAGTCGAAATCCTGGACAAAGATTTCAGTACGGATTGAGCGGAGAGTTTCATCAAGCTCGCATTGGATCTTTGCCGTGGAAAGAAATCCCAGAGGAACGTATATGGCTCTCGTGTGGACCCACCATTTCATTGGGTGAATGGGAAGAGAGTATGGGAGAGCAAAGAGTTCTGATGGGGCAGGGTTAACACCGTCCCATTTGTACAAGTTAAGAACAGCCAGCCAAGCTTTCCCCCAATGCGGGTTTCCTAATGCACCGCCAAGTCTGTGGAGGGTTTTGCGAGCTTTCACACAAGTTGGATGATCAGCGGGGAGGCCTAAAAGACGAAGTATAACGTAGTTAATGGTAGTACCGAAACACGTTGACTTATCTACCTCGTGTAACCCCCAGCCACCATCTACTGGATGTGCAGTGTTTACAATGTATCGGACGAGTTCTTGTCTTTCGTGTTCCGGGATAGGTGTTTTTGTGAAGTAGCTGCACGCAACGTAACCTATAGTCATAAACATAGGACCTTTGTATTGAACGGGCCAAGTACCTGATTTTGAGTCTTGAATTGACTGGAAGAAGTCAGCACCCCATTTTGCAGCTTCCGAGATGGTTGCTGGGGCAAGATGGTCGTGTGCGGGTGGTTTGAAGTCGGGTATACCGAGGAGGTATTTTGTCAAGTTATCCTGTGTGTCGTCTTCTGCAGGGTTTGCGACATATTCCCATTTTTGTGCCCCCAACAAGGTAGTTCTCAGTCTCCATTTGGAGAAGTCTGACTTCTTACACCCGATATCGTCTGAGTACATCAGTGAGTGGTGTAGTGTGTAAGAGGAGTGTGTGTTGTCAGTGTAGTTCGTTTAACTTTTACATAACGTCGTATAAATTTCGGAGAGATCTTTGCGGAGGCTCAGCTATGGTTACATTTTATAGAACGAATTTATGATGTACGGAATGGTGTTGTCTTGCCATGAATACCGTCAAAGACAATAGCATTGTCAACGGGGATGTATTGTTGGGTGATTATTTTGACAACTTCTTGAGAAGCGATTCCACCGATGATGGAGGAGATATTGTGTAGCTCTTTCCCGTTTGCACGTTCGAGTTCCAAGCATTCTGGGGTTTTTGGGTAGTCGTTCATGTAGTAAATGTTAGCAAATGCTGCGTAGATTATGTTTTCTGAGTCAATTCTTGGTTGTGTCCAAGGGACGGCGATCTGAATTTTTATGCGACGACAATTTCGAATGAATGAGCGGAGCAGATCCGGTGGGAGATCTGTTTCGGGGCGACCAAGAGAAGCTAGAATTTGGTTTGCATACGATTGAAGTAATTTGAGGTCGCTTGCGGCTTTCTCTTGGTGTAGTGTTTTGAGGGTCATATAAGCGTGAGTGCTTGCCTCCATATCAGGTAGTTCACCGGTGAGTGGTAGAGTGTTGGAAACTTGATAAAAGCGGCGAAGTGCAGTAACCAGAATCCAGGAGAGTGGTGTAGATTTTTGGAGTGGCGGGTTAGCTTGTTGATGGTTGAAGACGGTTTGAAGATCTTGTGGGATCCGTGAAGGATCGGTCAGTGCAAGATGTGCCTTTGACTGTGCCTCTGAGAAGTTTGCCAAGGAGTCGTTGTTTTCATGTGACTTCTGGACTGCAGTTATGCGTGCACGTAGCCCTGACGGGGTATCACCTGGATGGTAGAGTTTGGCTAAGAGCAGAGCGTAAGGGATATTAGACAAGTTCTCAGTTGCGTTGATATGTGCGGCAAGTTCTGGCCAAGGGGAGTTTATGCGGAGGTCAAGTGGAGTCTGTGCATGAGTTTGCAAGATCAGTGTGTCATTGGGTAGATGGACAGTGATGTAAGCGTAGAAACCTAGCGAGGCAATAACCACGAGTGGAACGCGAGATTGTCGAGCTTTGTAAGCAAATTCGGGAAGATCTGCGATTGTTGAGCATGTTGACGCAAACAGGACGAGTGAGTACTGATGGAGTGGTAGTGAGTGAAGAGTAGAGTGAGTGAGTGGTGTGAGAGTGACGTCAGTGTTGAGTGGTTGCAAGTTTTCAGCGAGCACGGTGGCACGCGGTGTGCCCTGAGTACCGTTTGGAAGGAAGAAGTTGGAAGCAACGTCGGCGTCGGTGACAAGATGGTTATCGAGGATGTCAATGGCGCTGACACCGGGGAGGACGAGATTCTTGAGAGTTTCAGCAGCAGCGGCGGACACGTTGACGAGCAAGACGCGAGCAGCTGCGAGCGCCTGCTGGCCATCAGCACTCCAGAGCCGCAGCTGGCGGTCGTACTTGGACCCAAAGAGAGCGTCGTCGTCGTCCATTGAGAGGGGGGGGGGGAGGGGGGGTTGATCAGACTATCACAAAGATCCGTTGGGGTATCGTTGAAGCGGGGGGTGGGTGAAATTCATGACGAGAAAGCGGCGGGTCACGTGACACCACGTGGTGTCACGTGGTGTCACGTGGTGTCTTTTCGCACCCCCTCTTTGCGTAGAAACACGGAGAACAATAGCGCGTAGGAACCCGGAGGCGTGACCGTCTGGCGATATCGCAATCTCCGACTGAGTGAGACCTTAATACCTAATCTCAGTCAACACCACACAACTGGCAGACACCGTTCCGACGATCATGATGCCACACCACACTGGTTGCACCCCCTCTTATATAAACTGGGTCTGTCGCTTCTCCGTCGTGCAGCCCGCGTTGCCACACCTATTGGTTGCCAATAAACAAAACACCATGCAAAGACAAGCAGGAAGATTCCTCACTACTACTGCCAAGAGACTACAATCCACTTCAGCAACATCAACTGGCGCTAATTCTGGATCATTCAAATCATTTGCCGAGTACCGCCAATTTATTGTGCGGAAGGACCCGGAAACACTCAAGGCACGGTTCAAGATTTTGTTTGCTGCTGACAAGAGTGCCAAGTGTCCGGACACTGAAGCTGAACTCAAGTCTTTTGGCCAACAAACGAAGAAGGTTGCTTACAACAAGTGACTGATTCATATTATATATATTATCTGTCTAATCTACCTTTACTAAGTGAAAACTCTTGAACTATCTATATATACACGCCACGCACGCACGCACGCACACTCACCAAACACCTTTCCTCACACCGGGCAAGAGTCCTTGCAAAGCCTGCATTCTGAACTGGTAGCGACACAGTCTGAAGTCTCTGATGACACCTTTGCCCCTGCCCGAGTCGACACAGCGGCCGCTGATTTGGTTACCCCTGGTGTAGTTAGGCATCGAGTTGAGCTGCAACTGCGCCTCGAGTCTCACCTTCTGTGGGAGAGCCGCATTACGGGCGATGAACTTGAGTGCACGCGTGGTGACCTCGTGCTGCTGGAACATCTGCCTCTTGAAGTGGTCCCGCATCACCCTGGTGTTGACGAACGTGGAGGGGAGCGACACGGGCTGCGGGAACCGCTTCATCGGCTTGCCCCTGCTCACCAGCGTCTTTGCCATATCCTTAACTGCCGACATGTTGTTGTGTTGTGTCACTCTGTGCTGCTCTCTTTCTCTTCCTCTTCCATTTCCACTCTCTCTTTCTCTTCCACTCTCTCTCTCTCTCTCTTTCCTCTCGCGACTCCCAGCCCTCGTCTCTCGTCTCTCGTCTCTCGTCCCCCCCTCCCGCGTCGATCGTCCCGCCCACACACCCACGCCCAATCCTGCAACCCACCACACAAAGGCGGCTCAGCCCCTCGCTTCGCCCTCTCGCGCGTTGCTTTGCGCGCACGCTCATTGGCCAGCCGCCCTGCAGCGCGAACGTCCCACACTGGGACCACTGGACTCAACAGGTGAAGACGAGTGCTCACTGTCCGTGAAGAGTAGACTGGTGTACCGCAACAACTTGCTGCTACACTGCACATCCCACACTAAAGATGCTTTCCAAGAGACTCTTTTCCACATCCTCCAAGCAAATGTCCAAAGCTGCTGTCTCCAAGTTGGCTAACGGTATCACCATCATCACCAAACCATCACCTTCAAAGCAAGCCGTTGGTTTATACTTAAACTCTGGTTCAAGATCCGAACATGCTTATAATTCAGGTATCTCCTCCCTTTTAGGTAACCTTGTCAACTCTTCCTCTATTGCAAGGGATGCTTTAACTAACGAAGGTGTCAAATTCTACTCTTCAAATCAAAAGGAAGTTACAGGTTTAGTAACAGCTGAATTCCCAAATGGTAACGCTCAAGGTGCTCTTAATGCAATCAAAAACGCTTTCACCAATTTAGAATCTATCGTTGCTGACGATGCAACAGTTTCTATTCAAAAGGAACGTTCAATCGCAATCGCTGACGCTTTCGAAAATTCTCCAAAAGATATGGTTATTGAACATATGATTGGTACAGCTTTCCAAGGTACTTCACTCGCTTTACCACGTTATGGTAAATCTGACTCACTAGAAATCCTTCAATCTGAAGATTTGAAAAAATATTTGTCTCAAAATTTAGTCTCTTCAAATTTAGCAATCGTTTCAGTTGGTAATGAAATTGACCATGAACAATTGGCAAATTTCGCTTCTCAATTAGAAATTAAAACTGGTGCTAAAGTCCCATTCTCTAAAACTTCTTTCTTAGGTTCCGATATCAGATTAAGAGATGATACTTTACCACAAGCTCATGCGGCAATATCTGTTGCAACTCCTGGTATTAACTCAACTTCAGATTATTACACTGGTTTAGTAGCTGCTCAAATTAATGGTACTTACGTTGGTGCAGATTCCCCATTCTCTTCTTATGTCGGTTCTTCACTTGCTCAATTCTTAGAAGAAAATCATTTAATTGATAATTTCGATCACTTCCAATTGGCATTCTCCGATGTTGGTTTATGGGGTGGTTATTTCGCTTCCCATAATATCGGTAACTACGATGAAACAATCCATTTCGCTTTGAAAAACTGGAACAGATTCTCCGCTGGTACCGTTAATGAAGCTGAATTCGCAAAGGCAAAGGCTGAATTAAAACTTAAATTGTTATCTCACCCTGAATCTCCAATCGCTTTATCTGAATCTTTAGCAACTGAAGCTTTCGCTTCTGGCCATGTTCAATCTGATGCTGAAATCGCAGCTCATATCGATGCTGTTACTCCTTCTCAATTATCAAAATGGGCTCAAAAATACTTATACGATCAAGATATTGCAATCGCTGCAACTGGTCAAATCGAAGCTTTGTTCGATTATAATAGAGTTAGAAATGATATGTCCTCATTAAGATGGTAATCTTTTCCTAATTAATCGATATTTATTTATTCTTCAACTTTTATATATACTATGCCCTTATATACTCTACCCTTATATACACCTAAATTCAAATTCATTCATTCATTCAATACATTACACTATTTTTCCATTTTTTTCATGCACACCCTCATTTCAATACAGATCAAAATTTCACTTTCCAACTACACTACACTACTCTTAATCAAACAACAATGTTTAAATCACCACTTAGATCTGCACGTTACTTCAAATTCTCAAAATCAATCCGCAACTATGCCTCTACTCCAAATGGCTCTCCGAAAGGAAACCATTTCCTCCCATTGACAATCTTAGGTATATCCGCAATAGGTATAACATTCTACAACATCAACCACAACTCTAAACCACCTGTTGCATCGATAGATCCAACTTCTTCTTCCACCTCCTCCACTACCTCTACCCTCTCCCCATCACCTTTATTCCCTTCTCAAACACACCCTGATCCAATCAACGTGGTTTTCGTTTTAGGTGGCCCCGGTTCAGGTAAGGGGACTCAATGCACTAAACTCGTTAATGAATATCATTTTGTTCATTTAAGTGCTGGTGATTTATTACGTGCTGAACAAAATACACCGGGTAGTGAATTCGGTGAACTTATTGCTCATTATATTAAGGAAGGTCTTATCGTTCCACAAGAAATTACAATTGATTTACTTAAAAAGGCAATTGAAATTAACTATAAAAATGGTGCTCGTAATTTCTTGATTGATGGATTCCCACGTAAAATGGATCAAGCTATAAGCTTTGAAAATAAAGTCTCAGAGGGTAAACTCGTTTTGTATTTTGAATGCCCTGAAGAAATCATGCTCCAAAGATTACTCGCTCGTGGTAAAACTTCAGGTAGAGCTGATGATAATTTAGAGAGTATTCATAAAAGGTTTAAAACTTTCGTTGAAACAAGTTTACCCGTTGTCGATTATTTTAATGATCAAGGTAAAGTCGTTAAAATTAATTGTAATGAACCAGTAGATCAAGTTTATCAACATGTCGTCAATCAATTTAAGGACAAAAAAATCTTATAAACAAAATTATTTATATCTCTTTTTTCACAATATTAAATCTAGCATCTCCTTCATTATATAACGTAGAAACAATAACTTCAACATCTGGTATACTCTTTGTAAAATTTAATGTTCCAATTGCAACTAATAATCGATATGATGCTTCAATATTTTGTAAAATCGTTGGAATTTTAACTAATTCTCGAATTATTGTAACTGCCCTATCATGCATACCAATCAATTGAAATTTGTTAATTAAAACTGAATAATTAACAAGAAGGGTACTTACACTAATTGGTAGAAATTTAGTATCCTTTTTAAGATTGTTCATCAAATATGGTGTAAAAATAATATCAAAAACTTCTTCATCTAACATCATTTGTTCACCCCATGATTTAGCTGCAAATGTATTACTCAAAATCCGAATCGTCATCATTTCAATCTTTAAAGTTGAAGTTTCTTCAGCCAATCCAGAACTTATAATTGGGAATAATAACTCATTAGGCTTGATTTTAGTAATTATTGCACGTAAAATATCAAATCCTAACAATTTATCTTCAATTTCCCAATTTTCAATTATTCTCATTGCTACCTCTTGAATACAAGTATAATCCTCACAATTGTATAATGTTTCTAAATTTTCAACTACTTGATTCTCAGATTTCTGTTTAGAATTCAATCTCTTAAATGCATTCAATATTTTAGCAATATCAACATTCTCAAATGTTAAATATTCTCGTTGTGGTAATATACTATTGTTCCTTACAGGTGCATCAAGTTTAATACCATCTGCATTCTGTAAGATAAAATCAACAATTTGTTGAAGATAAGAATGTGGCAAATTATTATCAGCTAAAAATTTCTCAGCAATCTCATATGGATTGTCAATAACATTCACTGGTAATTTTAATGGTGGTTTACCATCTTCAACATCAATATTGAAAACATAATCATAAAATGACCCATTGTAAAACTGTTTTTGCTTCCCACTCGAACTTGAACTTTCAACTAATTGTCCAATTTTATTCCACTGCAAATCACTCCACTGATATAATTCAACACTACCAACTGATGTCTTGATTGTACGAATCTCACCTTCAACTTTACTCTCATTCGTCTGCAACGCTTCAATACCTGGAAGTTTCTCCTTATTAACATCACTAACTGCTTCACTTATAGATGATTCTTCCAATGATTTCCAAAACTCAGCCTGTTCCATCTCTGATGCATATCTAGAAGGTTCACAAGTGAAAACTCTTGCAAAAGAATCTGATGACCCACAAACAATGTCACCATTGGACAATGCATACACTTTCCATACTGAAACACAGGGTAAAATAATAATTTGAATACATTGATTTTCCCTCCATATTCTAATTGATCTATCTTCACCACAACTCACCAAATCACCATTAGGTAGAAGTGCTAATGAGTATATAAAATTTTGATGTCCGACTAAAACAGCTTTACTCTCAAATGTAATACCATCCCATACTTTGATAGTAGTATCATTAGAACATGTAATAAAATCACCATTAGGAAGAACAATCAAATCCCTCACAACATCGTCATGTGCAATTATACATTTCACTTGTTTACCCCCTTTCCATTTCCGAACTGTCCTATCAGCACCACATGTCAAAATCTCGTCCTTCGATCCATTGATGAATTTGGCAGACCATACAGAGTTCTCGTGTCCTCTCAAATTGTACACAACCTCACCTGTATCTTTGTCCCATACTTTAGCTGTGCAGTCCCAGGAAGCACTCAAAATAAAATTACCATTGACATCTAGACTGCAAATATTGTCTTGGTGACCAATAAAACAATATTCATTCGCAGTATTGACATTTCCATCAAAATATAAATGTGGATTGGTCAAATTGATCAGCTTATCATTTCCTGCACATACAATCAGTTCTTCATTTGTTGTTTCATCGGTGAAGTTTGCCAAAGCGTTAACAAAAGCTTCTGATTTAAAGTTGATTACTGACGTATCAAACCTCCCAGAGGCGTTCGTCCCCCAAACACGTACAGTTGAATCTCTAGATCCAGTAACAATTGAGCCATCTTTCAATGCGGTCAATGACCTAACATCATCATCGTGTCCCTTAAGAGTAGCTGATAACTTGTACATAGTATATTCTCCCAAACTTTCAATGACCTTAGATGCCTGTTTCTGTTGCTATTCCTGGAAAACAGATTTCAATTTGCAGTTTAACCCCGGTGAATGAATAATATTTTTGCGCGTAGTGACTAAAGTTTTGTTCGATGAAGAATCGTGTTTCTGTACTGTAATCGTACCTTGTCTATGTCTCACCTTTCTGCTTCCTCTTATCCACACGTCGTTACACTCCAACATGAGGTTTATGTTCAGAGGTGTCGTCAGATGGACAGTGGTGTCTATTGTTTTTCTGGGGCTTTTGTATCTGTTCACCGTTTCTAACAACCAACTTCCACTTTTTGACGTGGAAAACACTTTCACGCCGAATGGAGATCAAATCGGCATTCAATATAACCATAAACTTATGGACAAATCATCGGAACATAACATAGATGAAGAAATCACTAGAATGACTTGGCCTGAAGTGCAAGCAGCTCTCGTGTTTGATAAATCTTTACTGGCTAATTTAGGTGACAATATCGCTGAAGCTAATATGGATTTTTTCAGGGAGGTTTACAGCAAAAGAATCACCGAACCAAAGTTTATGAAATTGACTTATAACGAGGAAGTTGATAAGAATGGTAATGCTAAAGTGCTTTCAAAGGATGAATACGAAAGAGCTAATGCAACATTATTAACTTTAGTTAGAAATCAAGAATTAGAAGATATTGTACATACTTTAAGACAGCTCGAAACAAATTGGAATCATAAATACCATTACCCTTACACTTTCATAAATGACCAACCTTTCTCAGATGAATTTAAGGCAACTATAAAAAGACATACCAATAGTGATTGTTATTTTGAAGTTATCCCACCTGAGATGTGGAATAAGCCTTCAAATATCAATGAACAAATTGAAAGTGAAAAGATTGAAAAGTTGAAGGAAAAGGGTGTCCAATATATTGATAAGGTTTCTTATCACAATATGTGTAGATTCAACTCTGGCCATTTTTACAACATGGAAAGATTAAAACAATTCAGATATTATTGGAGATTCGAACCTGCAACTGATTACTATTGTAAGATTGATTACGATTTGTTTAAATTTATGGAAGATAACAACAAGACATACGGTTTCACAATTTCTCTTTATGATAACCCCCTAACAGTTGAAACTTTATGGCCTACAACGTTAAAGTTCCTAGAGAAACATCCAGAATATGTTAACCCAAATGGTGCGTTCAGGTGGCTAACTGAAAATGTTCAACATCCAGATTATGTCGAAATTACTCATGGATACTCAACTTGTCACTTTTGGTCCAATTTTGAAATTGGTGATATGGACTTTTATAGAGGTGAAGCATATTCTGCTTGGATGGAAGAACTAGAAAATGCCGGTGGTTTCTATTATGAAAGATGGGGTGATGCTCCTGTTCACTCTGTTGGTTTGGCTTTGTTTGAGGATAGATCTAAAATCCACTGGTTTAGAGATATTGGATATCACCACTCTCCATACAAGAATATTCCAAACTCTGACAAATGTAGTGCGCCTGAAGATTCTGGATATTTTGCTCCAGAAGATGTTCACGATCAAAATTGTTTGAGTAACTGGATTAGATTGGAAATGACTGCTAAAGAACTTCAATCTTATTGATCTATGTATCACACATTTATACTAACATTTGACTATGTCTAAGAAAATGAAGAAAATTTTCTTTTACTGGCCTTTGAGATATAAAAATCAATTGTATAACGATATAATTCAAGAAAAAAAAAACTGATATACGTCAGTGGGTCAAAAGAATGTTGTTGCTGTCAGGATTTCCGCAGAATCAGTTTTGTTCCCCAATAAAAGAAACAATAAATAACGACTCAGGTGAGGTTTGCATCTAAAAAATACTCAGAGGAAGTAAAGTCACTGCTTTTTTTTTACAAAGTTTACACTAAAAGGAACGAGTTCGGCGTTAGATGCGACGTAAATAAATCATATCTGTTTCAAGTAGATCAGCAAAACTAAGATAATTAAGGTAATCAATATCGGTCAAGACATGAAGTTTTAGGAATATATTACTTAGTTTGGAAACCAAAGGTCATTTTTGAATTAACTCGGGTAAAAAGAATTCAAAATATTGAAAGAACAATGCCGTTTGTAATTTTTCAAAAAGTGAGGGAAAATGCTTTTTGGCTAAAATTGTAGGGAAAGCACCTTTGGCTTCCCAATATAGTAATCATAAGAATAAGGTTTGTGATATTGTTCGTTGGCTTTTCCTGAGGATTGTCCTGAAAAGAAATGCCAAACAATAATTACAATTGATCAATTCTGAAACATCATTTAATTTGAAACATCACTTGTCATTTAAATGTGTATGATTCTTATAAAAGATTATATTCCTCATTAGTTTTACTAAAGGTTTCAACACAATCAATCAACTACCTTTGAATCAAAAAAAAACTAGCAAAATCATGTTATTATCTAAATTCACAAAGTTGGCTTTGTTTTTAACTACAGCTGCTGCTTCCTATTTACCAGTAGCTCCAACCGAAACACCAATATATCATTTGGAAGCAAGAGATGTTCCAAATAATATCCAGCTTAGAGTTGTTGGTGACAAAGTTCAAATTGATATCCCCACAAGTTATGAACCCTATGAATATGTTAGAGTTTTTCAATCGCAAAGAAGCAACAGTTTTTTTTGGGCTGCAGATGGTAGTAAATGGTTTCAATGTGATGCATCCGATACATGTACAAGATATGGTGCAGCAGATACTAGTTACGACCTTGATACACAATTTCAAGCTGCAGGTACACTCAATGTTAATCCAGATAATGGAAACTATGCTAGATTTGAGACGCCTGAACTTTCTTATCCACAATATGGTATTTTTCAAATGATTTTTTATGTTATTATTAGAAATGGTGATGGTTCATTAACTACAATACCATTGAGTGCAACAATTTACAAACTTGATCCTGCATCGGCTGCATACTATACTGAAGTTCCAACAACAATTTGTCAATATGATGATTGTCTTACTACAAGTGCGCCTTATTTAAAGGATACAGTTGTCACTACTATTGATGGTGTTGAAACAACTATTGAGACATACAAGACTATTTCATATGAGCAAATCACCGTTCAATCAGCGCAAACCACTTCCTACTTTGTTAAAGATGGTGTAGTCACTTGGGTTGTCACATATTGTCCATTGACTGATACAGTTACCACTACAACGTCTTATCCAACATCGGTAAGTGATTGTTCGGGATCTGTGATTGAGGCTGGCTGTTCCGTTGGTTCTACTATTGTTGCAGTTGGTGCATATATTGCTTCAGTTCCAACTACTACCTGTACTATTCCACTTACTGCACAACCTGTTCAAGGTACTTTTGCTACATCCTTATCAACAACTGTTTGGAGTAACTTTGAATCAACTTCATCTATTACAGTTACTAATGTTAACTCTTTTCATCTAGAATGTCCAACTACTGAGGTATATCTTACTACTATCATTGATTGCAGCTCCAATGTTGTCACTGCAACGTGTGTCATTGAGCCTACTCTAATTACTGTTGCTGATAATACAATTACCCTTAGCACAAGTTCCTGTGCTATTCCAGAAGGATTAACTGGATCATTTGCAGAATCTGCTTCTGTTACAACCTATACTGGTGGCACCATTACCACAGAATTGACACTTACCAACAATATCATTCCAACTATAGAATGTCCAATTACATCGTCTTCTTCCTCTTCTTCTTCCTCTTCATCATCTTCCTCTTCATCATCTTCCTCTTCCTCTTCTTCATCTTCTTCTTCATCTTCTTCTTCATCTTCTTCTTCATCTTCTTCTTCATCTTCTTCTTTATCTTCTTCCTCTTTATCATCATCATCATTATCGACATCTTCAAGTCTATCTACCTCAACTACCCCCTTTACATCATCATCTATCCAAATTAGTTCATCTGTTCATCCTACATTATCTACATCTGAATCATTGTTGTCATCTTCAGAATCTTCATTTACCGTACCATCTACCTCATCAACATTGTCGACCTCATCTACAGAAATCACTCCTTCCACGGACTCCACTCCATCTACTGAATCCACTTCTTCCTCATCAATCCCAACATTTTCTTCCACAATAACAACATTAGTGACAGACTGCTCTTACCACACCCAGATTGCTTCATGCACTACAGGTGCTACTCTCATTTCTGTTGGAGAAAAAACCATCTTTGTGGATACAACTTCATGTTTTATCCCAACTGGACTTACAGGAACCTTTGAAAACACCCCATCTATCACCACATACACTGACTCAGTAACCACTACTGTTATTACTGTATCCAATGGCATTGTCCCTTCATTTGTTTGCCCTGTTGAACCACCACACTCATCAGGTTCCACCCTATTAAGCACTTCAAGAACGAGATCAACCGTTACTGTGTCCACAACCACTGAAGCAACCATTACTTCCTGCTCTGATGATAACTGTACTGAAAAAACGACACCACCTGATACTACTGTTTCTACTTCTGTTTCTACTACAAGTATCAGTGTTTCCACATCTGCTACCACTAAAAGTACAACTGTCTCAACTCCTGTTACCACTGAGAGTACCACAGTCTCTACCCATGTTACCACTGGAAGCACAACTTTTTCCACTTCTGCTACTACTGCAAGTACAACTGTCCCAGATTTCACCTTTGATGGTGCAGCTACCAGAGCAAAAGTATGGGGACCTTTAGCTGTTCTCCTTCTCTGTGTTATATAATTAGTATTATTTCTTTCGTTCTTTGTCTAAGTTAATTAAATTTTTGTTGGTAATATAAACAATATTCTACGGCTTTGCATTATTTTTGTCATCTTTTCTATAATCAACGTAGAGTTGTTACCGAGGTGTCTTGATGCAAAACTCTCTAACCCTTCAATTGCGATGAACATTTAAAAGTGTTTATTGCTTTCAATTTAAATGTCTTGTTACTGCTTAGCAACAATAAGCATATGCAAAAAGAGACATATAATGAGCTGTCAGGTCACTTTGTTTATAGAGTTCTGACTGATACACAGCTTATATTGCAGGATAGAGTTGTAACAAGAACGGTCGATCGACTCAAAAGACATTTTTGAAAGGAGGCTCAACATTTCAACAATTTCACTACAAAATCTGAAACTGTTTTGCAACGGTCTTTCAATTGGGAACTTCTTCTTTAACAATCAATAGTTTTGCCGCAACAACCAGCACATATGCCCCGCTACACTACAACCACTGAAAAGAATCATACATCCAACTCTTTGCCGTACCCATCTGTTGGTCTTTTTTCCCGAATCAAGGGTTTATTTGCCAAGGAGAAGCCTGTGGTTGCATCGACAGTAACGACACCACCTACACCTGCACCACCTACATCTGCACCATCTACAGTTGCACCTCCAGATATTTCCACTATCTCTAACCTTTCAACGCGGAACCCTAACGACACGCTTTCTGAGTTCTTTACCCGTAAAGGTGACGAGCCACTTAACGAGATTGAAGTTGAAGGTGTTCTCTCCCTCATACGCAAGGCTCAATCACAATCACGATCGGCATCAGCAAACCACTCTCTTCTTGCTTCATTTGATGCAGGAAATAATACTACAACTATTCTTCGCAGGGCCTCCTCGCACCTTCCAAAACCTGTCACTGTACCGACGCCGACATTTAAGTCACGCGTAAGGACGCAAACAACAACTAGGTCAACGTCCACATCCGCTTCTGCATCTGCTTCATTTTCTGCAGCTGGTGTTTCGAAACGCCGCATTATTTCTTACAACTCATTAGATTCTCCTTACAATATTAAGCATCGTGGCCTCAAATCATTTATTGAGCGTAAGAAAAAGGAAGTAGAAGATAGAGAGTGTATCAGAAAACCAATTTACAATGGTGGAAAAATAGATTTGAATTTTGAGGATACCGCAGAACATCCCTTACCTACACAGAATAAAACTCCTCATATCAGTTCTACTGCTAATAGCGTACTATCAGTGCTAAACGAACTTGAACAGTCAAAAGAAGAAAAGAAACAGAAAGAGGAAAAGGAAAGGTTAGAAAAAGAAAGGCAAATGAAAGAAAAACAAGAGAAAGAAAGACTAGAGAAAGAACGACTAGAGAAAGAACGACTAGAGAAAGAACGACTAGAGAGAGAACGACTAGAGAGAGAACGACTGGAAAATGAAAGACTGGAGAAAGAAAAGGTAGAAAGACAAAGAAAAGAACAGGAAGAAGACAAGAAGGAAGAAGAAAAGCAAAGTAAGGTGCATTGGGAAAAGGAACAACAGAAACTAAAAGAAGAAGGAAAGGTATCAAGCGAGCTACCCTTCAAATTGAATGGTGATGCAAAAGACACAATTATGGAAAACACATCTACGAAGGCACCAACAGCTTCATTTATATTTAAAAACGAGGGGGCTGATTCATATCCTTTTAGAAAGGACGATTCCACCACTACTGTTGAAGTGATTGACTCTTTTGTCTTTCCCCAAGTATCACCAGCAAAGTCAACTTATACACAGCCTCTAACACAAGTACAAACCTCATCAAACACTTCATTACCACCTTTAGCACAACCGTCAACACCAACTTTTGATTTCCCTGGTGTTACTCCGATATCACCAGCGCTTTTACAGCAAATTGCATCACTCAAAGACAGTTACAAAGATGTCTTTACTTTTTAATTAATTACCGTGTAATAATAGAAGAATTGTATGCTCAAAGCTTACTATCAGCTAAAGCTAAGCTAGATCGTCAATGAACGGTTGTCGTTGCTTTCAAGATAGAATTTGTATAGTTTAGTTACGTCTCCGGTGTAATGGTTTCTAAAACTTTACAAAGTAAAATGATTAAAACAGAATTTATACAGATTCTTTTCAACTGCCAAGTTTGCCACAGAACATCACGAACATTTTGAACTCTGATATCTGCCTGCTTTGTAAAATATAAGTAACCCTTTTTTTACCTCAACGCATGCACGATTCTATAAAAGACAATTGAGTGTACCAGTTAATATGACTGCTTTGAAACTTGAATAATACATAATCCGTCTTTTATACAGCAAAATTGTATCTCTGAGAAACATCGATGTAATGAATTGAACTGTGCTTAGTATGGCACATGTAACACATATCAGCAGGTCACGTGCTGAATATCAGAATATTTTGACTAGGAATTTTTCATCAACGTAAATTCAACGAAAGGAGCCATGAATTAATTAACCCAAGCCAGATCTACAGTCATGGCTGACAATTCAAACGCTACTAAAGGTGATGATGACTACTACCCTAGTAAACGGAACAGAACACGTTTAAGAACGAAAACAAAAAAAGCTGTTCTTACCGCTGCTGAAGGGGTTGCTCTTCAGCAGGCATTACGTATGAATGGCATTCACAAGAAACCACTTTACAAGAAGCTTTCTCCAGCAGAAAAACGTGAACTTGAAAAGCGTGCTGAACTTTTAACCAAAAGTGATGATTATGACGATGAAGATGATCTCAAACTCCCACCTCCAAAGTTCAAAAACCCTGCAGTTCAACCAACAACTAAGATTCCACTTCCTTCACAAAAGGAGGCATTTAATGCAGCTTCTGCAGATTCTGAAAAATCAAAGGGTAAGAAGAACCGTAAGAACAAAGATAATACCTCTAATAGCTACTATACAGACCGTC
The DNA here is from genome assembly GCA_039700735.1 of Pichia pseudocactophila. Lineage (NCBI taxonomy): Eukaryota > Fungi > Ascomycota > Pichiomycetes > Pichiales > Pichiaceae > Pichia > Pichia pseudocactophila. The sequence goes on from JBBJZV010000113.1 coordinate 90,062, forward strand.
CGTTCAACACAAGTGGCAGTGGTAACGGTTCCTCACCTGCACCATCTTCAGCATCGACGTCTAAATCATCATTAACGCCATCACCAAATCCAACCAATGCAGCTGCACCAGCAATGACACCTGAAATGGATGCTGTTATGGCGATGTTAAGAAAAACGGTGGAAAAGAAGCTCGTTGATAAGTTTGGAAAGCGGAAGGCGAAAAAGGCAGCAGAAAAGTTTGACCTAGCCACTTTGATGCAATTCACTTTAGAATCTGAGAGTGAATCTGAAAGTGAGTCGAGTTCTGATTCTGAGTATGAACGTTACCTCCGATACAAGAACAAACAGAAGAAGAAGAAGAAACATTCGAAGAAACGTTACAGTTCATCTGAAAGTGATAGTGAGGATGATAGACGTTCAGGTGCGGCTTATTATACATCAGACTCTGAAAGTGATTCAGAGTCAGAGAGACGTTCCCGTAGGAAAGAGAAGAAGGCTAAAAAGAGTAAGAAGAAGCGGTATGAAGAAAGTGATAGTGATAGTGAGGTTGAAAAAATTAGTCATAAAGTGAAAGGGTTGAGTGTTAAATCGAAGTACGTGGAATCTGATTCTGAAAGTGAGGCTGATAAGAAGAGAAGAAAGTCCAAGAAGAAGTCAAAGTCCAAATATGTAGACTCTAGTTCCGAAGATTTTAGTGAAGTTGAGGAGAAGAAGAAATCAAAATCAAAATCAAAATCTAAATCTAAATCTAAGCCAAACCCAATGGATTCAGCATCTGAAGACTTCAGTGAGGTTGAAGAGAAGAAGAAATCTAAATCTAAATCTAAGCCAAACCCAATGGATTCAGCATCTGAAGACTATAGTGAGGTTGAAGAGAAGAAGAAATCTAAATCTAAATCTAAGCCAAACCCAATGGATTCAGCATCTGAAGACTATAGTGAGGTTGAAGAGAAGAAGAAATCTAAATCTAAATCTAAGCCAAACCCAATGGATTCAGCATCTGAAGACTATAGTGAGGTTGAAGAGAAGAAGAAATCTAAATCTAAATCTAAGCCAAACCCAATGGATTCAGCATCTGAAGACTATAGTGAGGTTGAAGAGAAGAAGAAATCTAAATCTAAATCTAAGCCAAACCCAATGGATTCAGCATCTGAAGACTATAGTGAGGTTGAAGAAAAGAAGAAATCTAAATCTAAATCTAAGCCAACCCCAATGGATTCAGCATCTGAAGACTATAGTGAGGTTGAAGAAAAGAAGAAATCTAAATCTAAATCTAAACCAAATCCAATGGATTCAGCATCTGAAGACTATAGTGAGGTTGAAGAAAAGAAGAAGACCAAAGCAAAGCCAGAATACTCCTCTGATGAAGACTCGGATGACTTTTATTCTAAAAAGGGTAAGAAGAACAGAAAGTAACGTTAAATATATTTTATATAGAAAAAAAGATAAGATATAATTAGCACAGAATAATAAATTTAAAAAAAAAGCTCTTCTAGTCAGTGTATACAACGGACAAACCTTCTTGAATAGTTGTGGCAGCCAATGTACCATCTTGGCTAAAAATCTCACCAAACATAATTGAACGATTTTCACCAGCTTTGATGTTCTTTACATTGTAATTAAAATATGAAGATGTATCAATTTCTTCGTTAAAGTAAATAGTATGATCTAGTGAGACAGAAAACTTTGTTGTGAACATTTCATGCAAATTGAGTCTCATATTTGCAGATAAATAAAAATAATCAGAAACGTAAGCCATTGAAACCCAATTGAAAACGTTAGGATTCTTCAATAATTCCTTGTTCTTAACCCAGTATCTTAAAGTTCTCTCTGATGGGTCTGCGTTACGTTCATTTTCGGGAACCAAATCTAAATCAAACATATCAGCAGGTAATTTCCAAATACAAGGTTCTCTATTGTAACAACGAATAACTGTTTCTTCATTATCTTTGCTTTTCAAATATTCCATATGTTTCTTACCCATAGCCTTTTGAGACCAGATTTTAAAGCCTTCAGTTTGGGTGAGCATTTCATCAAAATGGGCAATATCTTTCCCAACGATAGGTGCTTTCCTATGATGATTCAACTGACCAACCATATTAGCAGCTGATCCAGATAATACATAAGTTTGTAATGATACTGTTGCCTTAAAAATCAATCTATCGTTCTGATAAAGCAGCACCTCGTTTGTACAATAATTTTTACCATCTTTCAATGTTTTCACAACGTAGTATAAATGTGGATGAGGTTGTGCAGCATGGAAAAAATGACAATGGATTGAAATTGGTTTCCATTTTTTCTCTGCTGTGTTTGTATACATCAGGGAGGCAAGAACCGATTGTGCGGCCATTGTGCCCCCAAACAATCCCCGACCACGATACGGAATGAAAAGTTCAGACTTGTTAATGAAAGTGTCTCGGGAAACCTGTTCCAAATCAAGCAATTTCTCTAAACTAGACTCATCAATTGTGCTGTGGATGTCAATATCATGGAGGTCCGGAAAGAACTCCGATTTGTCGCCAAGAGATTCCAGTGAAGTATTTGAGGAAGTCAGCGAATCATTAGAAATGGTAGAAGTGTGTGTAGTTTGTTTGTAAAGAGTATTAGCGTTGTTAGCATTGCCATTGTTGTTTTCGGATAAAGCTGCAACAGAGCAGTTGAACATTCTGGCGTGTGCAGAATGCGGGCGTGTTGGCAAAGCGGGGGTGGTGACAGTAGTTGCAATGTGATTTGAAGTGGGAGATAGCGGGCGTTGTGGTGTCCTGAGAGAACGAGCCAGCAGTCTGGTAGACCTCTGCGAAAGCGGGATCATGTTTGCCCTTTATATACAAGTCCGAGACGAATGACGGTTCCGAGATAACAGTATTTGAAAAGAAAAGAGGGGCTGTGAATCAAATTATTCATGCACGAATCATTGATTTCAGTTTGGAAACGTGTTTCGGCCTGTCCTTGCGCAAAATGAGGCTGGTGCCCGACGAGGCTGGTGCGGTCTCCAAGACGTTCTATTTACATGGTTGATATCTGATACACATATAGAAAGAGACCTTCTCTACTCTCGGCGGAGGAAGGCCTGGTACGCGTCGTTGGCGATGTTCACCTGGCCAACGCTCTTGAGGTGTTTCTTACCCTCCTTCTGTTTCACGAGAAGCTTCTTCCGTCTCGAGATATCGCTGGCGTGTAGTTTCGCCAACACGTCTTTCCGACGTGCCTTGATGGTTTCTCGAGCAACAATACGCCCTCCAGCTCTTGCCTGGATCACCACTTCGAACTGCTGGATCCGCAAAAACTCTTTGAGTCGTTTCACAAACTCACGGCCGTTTTTGTCAATCTGTGATTTATGCAGTACCGTGGAAAGCGCATCGATACTGTTACCATTAACGAGTAATTCCATCTTGTAAATATCACTAGGACGGTATCCGGCATCGTCATAATCGAGAGAGGCATAACCTTTCGTGACACCCTTCAATTTGCCGAAAAAATCATCAATAAGATGCGCCGTCGGTATAAGGTACTTCATCAATGTTTGTCCGTTACTCAAATACTGCACTTCCACCTGTATACCTCTATTGTTATCACAGAGTGTCATCACGCTACCGGTGTATTCCTTTGGGAACGTCATGAGTGCTTCCACGTACGGTTCCAAAAGTTCTGCAACTTGACTCTTCCTTGTTCCATCGGGGAAATCATCTGGATTAGAAATAATCGCTTCCGTTCCATCCCTATACACAACCTTGTAAGGAACTGTCGGTGCTGTAATGATCAAGTTTTTACCATGTTCACTCTCTAAACGTTCTTTGAAAATAGATGCATGAAGTGATCCAAGAAATCCAAGCTTCCATCCTTGACCTAAAGCATTCGATGTTGTCCTCTGAAAAACAACAGATCTATCATTCAAAAACAAATGTTGTAAACTTTCCTCCATCTTCTTAAAATCTGTTCCATCAGCTGGGAAGGCACCAACGAAGACCATCGGTTTAGGTTCTTCAAAACCGGCCAACGGTTCAACAACTGTACCTACTTTTTTCAAAGTATCACCAACAAAAACCTTATTCGGATCCTTAAATCCAGGAATGATATATGCAACCTGACCAGCACTCAACTTAGGCAGTGGTCTACGATCTGGGTACATTACACCAACCTCTTTCACTTCATATTTTTCACCTGTCATACAAAACTCTACTTTATCACCCTTTTTAACAGATCCATCGACAATATTCACCAACATGATCACACCAACATAAGCATCATACCATGAATCAACAATCTGTGCTCGTAATGGTCCATTTGGATTATACTTCTCTACTGGTGGTGGTGGTACAGTTTCAATAATTTTAGGCAATATGTACTCTACATTAAGTCCTGTCTTAGCACTCACATGTACAATATCTTCTCGAAACAATTCGAATGTTTCCTCTATCTGTTCCTCCGCTCTTGGAATATCTGCCGTGTCAAGATCAATCTTGTTAATAATAGGTATAAGGTTAAGATCCATGGAATATGCAATGTAAAAATTGGCTACTGTCTGTGCTTTGATACCTTCACTAGCATCCACAAGTAATAATGCCCCTTGACAAGAAGCATAAGAACGAATCACTTCAAGACGGAAATCAACGTGACCTGGTGAGTCAACAAGGTGAAACATATAATCTTCTCCATTGTAATGGTATATCATTGAAACTGTTTGTGCCTTGACAGTAATTCCACGTTCACGTTCCACATCGAGCTTATCTAATACCTGTTTATTGTCTACTGTTGGGTTCACTACTCCAGTTATTTCAAGTAGACGATCACTTAATGTCGATTTCCCATGATCAATATGTGCAACAATAATGAAGTTCCTGTAGTTTTCCAAAGGGATTTTGCTTATTCTCTCGTATAATTGCTCGTTAGTCAGCAATGGTGTCGGATTGTGTTTCTTGTCTAATTTATACTTGAGGTATCCCTTATACTCATCTGTGCCTGGTGTTATAGAGATACTACTATTCCAACGAACGGGAAATTTTCGCCCTAGCTGAGACACTACTTTTAAAGAGTCCCTCAAACGAATCATACTGTTTCAAGCGTATATATCAATGATAACTGACGCTTTCTCCAAACTGATCATGTAGAAGTGAAAAAAAATGGAAACCTATTTCCAATGATTACGTAATACAAGTATTTAATGATTATACAATTTACACAGTTCTATAATAGTACAAGAAAGACAGGGTTAGAAGAAGCTATTTCACCCATCGTATTTGAGTACAACAACAACAGAGTCTCCTCTGAGGAACATTTTGAGAACAAACCTTTCTCTTAGCACCTTTGTCCCCTTCTTGGTATTTCCCGTTGCCGACTCCTTCACATCTTCATACCAAAATTCCCGCACATTCTCCAACACCATGTTACAGTGTTTATCAAATGCTTTGACCTTGGCCACCAGTTTGTGGTTGTTTCTGAGCGAAATGAGGACAGAATGTGAGTGTTGAACGGACTGCGAAAGCACACGGAGTGGACCGTTTGTAAACTCGTAATCTTCCAAGTCTTGTCGTTCTAGAGGGGTCATTTCCGACCTTGGCTTGTTCCTGATGTCAGACATGGGTGTTGTGGTTCGCAAGGGATGCACACTAGCAAAGGTCTGACAACCCATGTACGTAAGCTAGTACAGAATCGATCTTGCGCGTGTGTCAAATTTGTGAGGGGAGCAGAGAGATGACTACTACAAGGTCTAACAAAGATCTATTCAAGGAAAAGCTAAAGAAAATGAATAAGTTGTAGATGGAAACAGTAAGACTTTAAGTATGGAATCTACTTTATTCATGAGGCAGGGCTTGAGGAAAAGCTATTGATAGCACCCCTGGATGTAGGGAAGTTGTTTTGGAAATGAAGTTATCATTTTGATGACGATCACAAGAATAGGTATAGTGATAATGTCGAGATACAAGGTATTGAAAAGGAAAAACAAGGACAATAACAAGAATAAGACTAGTTCAACAAAAAAAAGAAGAACAAAGAAAATAAAGAAATGGACGATAAGGCGAGACATTTTTCATTGAAGAATGTAAGATTTCTTGTTGAATTCTTATTCTTGTTCTTCTTTTGTATTCCTTTTTAATACCTTGAATACGCCATAGTTATGTAAAAAGAAGGTGGATGGGGCTTGTTCGTGGCGTGGAGTCCTAGGTCACAAGATGGGAGTATGTGAAATTAAGGAGGAAGCAAAGAGGAAAGTCAATGAATTATAATTGAACAATGTCACAAGAAGGATGTTCATTAACACTGCGAGAAGAGATGATAATCCACGTACTCGCATTAGTGCAATTGACAAAAACAATGTGTGCTAAACACAGGTGTACATGCTTCTGACGCCTGTTGTATGAACAGTCTTCACCCCTACTTCCAGGTGAGTTCTTCCATTCTTGATTCGCCTAGACCTGTCTATTGCACTTTTCTCAGAAAGTAGTTTATCCTGTGCTGCTGCAGCTTTGATTGGAGTTACAGCGATTGTGTAGTTGACTTTTTCCTAAGCTGGTAACGGGATGTAATTCCAATAAAACGTTGCAGACCATCAAGGCCTGCGAACTACTGATACTGTCCATAGTTGAAGCATGCATGATTCTATTCTGATACTCCATTTGGGGAAAAAAAATGTCAGGTAGAGGGAAGTTTTCGTATGCATCGGGGTCATTTGAATCAAAATAGTGTTTCTTTCATCAAGTGATACAATAATTCGTCCTAGAGTATCTAATCACAATATTATTGCATCGTTTGGATATTTTCAAAACCTCATATTAGTTATCAAATTAGCATATTTCGTAAAGCCTATCCTTAACACTTTCACTTCGGGGTTTATACGTTTTCAAGTTCTATAGAGCTTATACAGTAAAACCTCTAGTTCCATATATTTCATGCTGTCATCACTCCGTTTGACAGATACACATGGCGAAACAACTGCATGTACTCTCCTTGACAGAGAGTGCGAGCTAAATTTGGCGTGCGCAACTGCAAGAGAGCTCCGTTGCTGACATCAAGCACTCCGACGCTTCTTCCACGAAACGAGGATACTGAGCGATACAGACAATATGCAAGCTGCTAAACGACATACGAGGTTGATACAGGGTCTGGTATTTGGACGATGTGGGAAACGTGCACTCACTGCTGCCACAAACAGTGTGGCGACGCCAGGGAATGCAAGCACGAGTTCTCCGCTCGGTAGTACGCTAAAGAAGGAAGATACGGAACCGACGTTGTCGTCGCCTGCTGTAGGGGCTCTGTTTACGGGGTCGAAGCCTGGAGCGAGTGCTATTCTCAGTGGTGGTGTGAAACATGCTGGTATGACGAACGAGGATCAGAAACAGAGGTTCAAGTCTAACGCGTCGAAGGGTAATACAGTGAATGCGCATACGAACACGAACGCAAACACGAGTAGGAACAACAATGTTTTAGGACTTGAAGATGAAGTTATTAAACTTGAGTCGTTCTTTGATAGTTACGAAACGGTTCAGCGATTTCGTCGATGTGGGTTTTCAGATCGTGAAGCATATTTACTGATGCGGTATACGTATTACAAGCTTGAAGAGAAGATGCAGTGGTTGAGGGAGAATTATTCACCGAAAGTTGATTTAGAGAATGAGGCATACTTGTTTGAAGCAGCGCATAGCGAGTTGATGTTTGAAGTGACCAACTCGCGGGAGATTGCGTTGATGAATCTTACGAACGAAATGATTATTCTCAAACGTGGGTTTAACAACCTTGATGATGAGACTATTGCACAGATTAAATTAAACGACGATATAATCAAGATGGAACTGAATCAGTTCAAACATGAAAACAATCTACATCAAAAGATACTCAATTTGAAGAATTCTGACCTGAACAGTCGCATTGTGAGCGACATGGTATCTGGGTTGAAATCTGAAATTGAGACATTCCGCTGGCAATTAACTAGAGCTGGTATACTCTCGATCATGATTATGGCGGTATCGATTCTCGGTGTGTGGAATCTCGCACGACGGAGCGAGGAGACTGGTGCCGGTGGTCCACACAGTGACAAGGGGCCGCTGTTGGCACCGCTGCACGTTGACACTGACGAGGAGAGTCACGACTACGAAGCTGACTGGGATGACCAGGTGCAAATTCAGAGCGGTGCGGGGAAACTGTAAGCGAGATGCCCTACATTTCTCGCTTAAAGTTGCAAGTTCCCGCGAAACTGATAAATAGTATTCCTGACATAAATAGAAATATAAAGTGAAGTAACTTACCGGGCAAGTTTGTACCCCCTAGCTAATTTATTACACTTTTGGTACAAGTTGTATATCACGAGAAAAAATGTTGAGAACAATCACACGTGTTAGTGGTAGACGTTATTTTTCACAATTTGGATTCTTTGAATCACCAAAACATATTACGAACGAACCAATCAAGGCGTTTACTGCTAATGATAGTGCAGATTGGGATTTATTGCAAAGAGAGATTGAAAATTTTAGAGCAAAAAGGGATACACGTGTACCACTTGTTATTAATGGTGAGAAGATATTTGACCGTACGACAGCAACAATTACGAATCCATCTAACCATGGTGATGTATTAGGTGAATACGCTACAGCGACGAGTGATGATGCACTTTCCGCTGTTGAAGCATCACTTGCATCAAAGAGTAAATGGGCGGGATTACCATTTGCTGATCGTGCAGCTGTTTTCTTGCGTGCAGCAGAACTTATTTCAACAAAATATAGACATAAGATGCTTGCAGCAACGATGCTTGGTCAGGGTAAGAATGTTTTCCAAGCAGAGATTGACTGTGTTGCTGAACTTATTGATTTTTTCAGATTTAACGTTAAATATGCATCAGATTTGTATCGTTCACAACCTGTTGCATCAAGTACTGGAGTATGGAACAGGACCGAATATAGACCATTAGAAGGTTTTGTTTATGCGGTTACACCATTTAACTTTACAGCAATTGCGGGTAATTTAATTGGTGCGCCTGCACTTATGGGTAATACAGTTGTTTGGAAACCATCAGCTAGTTCAATTTTATCGAATTATTTACTAATGGAGATTTTAGAGGAAGCTGGGTTACCTGACGGTGTTGTTAATTTTATCCCTGGTAATCCAGTCAAAGTGAGTGAAGTTGTGCTTAACCACAGAGATTTTTCAGCACTTCATTTTACTGGATCGACACAAGTGTTTGGATCATTATGGAGTAATATTGCAGGCAATGTGTCTGCTGGTAAGTACAGGGAATTCCCACGTATTGTTGGTGAAACAGGTGGTAAGAATTTCCACCTTGTTGATGGAACGGCTAATATTGACAATGCAGTATATAACACAGTTCGTGGTGCATTTGAGTTTCAAGGTCAAAAATGTTCAGCGACTTCAAGAGTTTATGTTAGTTCTAAAATATGGCCAGAATTTAAGGATAAACTAGTGAATACTGTGAATGAGTTACGTGCTGAAAATTGCACGAAGAATTTACAAGGATTTATTGGACCTGTTATACATGAAGGATCATTTGATAAAGTTAGCAAAGCGATCCAATCGATTGAGAATGATAAAGATCTTACATTACTTGCAGGTGGTGAATACGACAAGAGTGTTGGATATTTTATCAATCCAACAGTTGTAGAGACCAGGAATGCGGATCATTATTTTATGAAGGATGAATTTTTCGGACCATTATTGACAGTTTACGTTTACGAAGATGCTAAAATTGATGAAGTACTTGAGAAGATTGATACAAGTACTAAATATGGGTTAACTGGTGCAGTTTTCTCAACTGATAGGGAGAAAATAAGGAAATATGAGGAAAAATTGAGATATGCTGCTGGTAATTTCTATATTAACGATAAATCCACTGGTGCAGTTGTTGGTCAACAATCATTTGGTGGTTCGAGACTTTCAGGTACTAATGATAAAGCAGGTGCGTCGAGTTTATTAACTAGATTTGTATCACCAAGAAGTATCAAGGAGAATTTTGGTGAGATTAGTACGTATAAGAATGCATCGAATTTTTAAAAAAATGAAATATGGAAAAGGTATATATATGAAATGTATAGATTTGTAAATTCAAGACTTTGAAAACAATTTACTGAGGAAACCGCCACTCTTTTTCCTTTTCTCCACAGTTGGTGGTTGTGGTTGTGATTGTGATTGTGATTGTTGTTGTGCCTGACCAGCAGGCGAAGTCTTCTTTGGTTCAACATTCACTTGTGATAGTCTTCTATTATATTTTTCGAAAAGTTGTTGTCTATCAATATCTGCAGCATTACCGGAAGATCTATTACGAATGAGTGGAGGTAATTGTAATTTAGTCAAAGAATCGTTTGTCAAAGGGTCGATATCATCATCGAGTAAGAAACTCTTGCGACGACCAGTTGTTGTATCATTAGAGAAATCCAGTGTAGGTGTATCGTTTAGATTATCGAAAAGTGAAGATACAACTGTATCGTTTGTCTTTTGCTTTGAAAGTGAAGATGGAGAAAGGTTGTTATTATTATTGTCGGTATTACCATCATCATCAGTATCTGTAATGGCGATATCATCGGAAGAGGCGATTGGAGATTTGATTGAAGGACGGTTGGGGAGTTTAAAACTTACTTCTGACTGTCTATAATGAGTTGAAGAAGTTTCATTGAATTGATCATTACCAACATAAACTAAAGAGATTAATTTTTTCTCAGTAGTTGTTATTGAAGTTGATTTTGTTTGAGAGTTATTTGTACCAACTATAATAAGACTTGGTTGGTATAAATCTAAAACTTGATCAAGATAAGAATAAGATTTAAAGAATTCAAAAGTGATATTAATTGGATGAGTATTTTTGTGTAGATAAGAAAGTATTGTTTGAGTAAAATTTGAGATAAAATCTTGTAATATAGTTGATTTTTCATTACCTAAAATTGAAGTTGATAAAGAGCAACAAATAACAATTGTATCACCTTTTGAAGAGATTTTTTTCATATAATAATTTAATGAAGCTAAAGAAGCTGATTTTTTGGATAATAAAATTAGATAAAATTTATTATTTGATTCATTAGTTAGTAAATTATCATGTTTAAAATTGATACAAATTGAATTTTTAGTTATGATTGGCTTTGTTGGATATTCCTTGAGGATTGCGTTTGGAGATAAATTTTTAAAATGATGATTTTCAGAATTTAAAGTATTTTTATCGCAATCAGAGAGGGGAGTATACGATAATCGTGAAGCAGGAGCGAAACCGTAACTCTTTTGAATGTCAACTGGTTTGAAATTAAATTGGGAATCCAAGGCGAGTAACTCCGAATCGGATAGGTCCTGGTAAGATTTCTTGCGTGAGTTTGCAGAAGTGTTGGCGGTTGTGGATTGTAATGTATAATTACTAGGGAAGACATTGTTGTTGTTAGTATTGTTGTTGCTACTATCAGTGGAAGGATACAATTCCTGAGGAGCGGATAGATGACTATTTGTACCGTGACCGTGGGATGTGATTGAGCTGATGGCGGGGGGTGTCACGCCGGGACCGAATTCGTCGGCGCGGGGCGCGTCCCCGCAGCCATCTCGGGAGAGATCGCCGACGCTGTGGCGACGCGTCTTGAGGATGGACGTGGTGGTGGTGGTGGTGGTGGACGTGGTGGTGGTGGACGTAGCTGGTGTAGCTGGTGTAGCGGGACGCAGGGGAGGGAGTGTCCCGCTGGCGAGAGGCACCGTCGGGGAGGCGTAGTTGTCGAAGCTGACACGGCGAGCAAAGCCCGCCGGCGGATGGGCGAGCAGTGTTGCCGTGGCAGTGGCCGTGGCCGTGGGTGGGTGTGTCGGAGTCGTATTGGTGTTGGTGTTGGTGTTGGATGCTGTGGTGGCAGGGGCAGACATGGACGGCAGCGTGCAGAAGAAGCTGGAGACGACGCCTGTCAGAGAGAGCAAGCGATCTGTGCCGTGTATAAGTAAGTAAGTACCGTCCCGGCCAGCTGTCACTCCAGCTTCTCGCTCTCCGGGAAAAGCACGTCAGCCGGAGCCCGGGATCGACGAGCCCTCAACGGAGGCTCAGCAGAGGCTCGGCGCGGGGCTCGGCGTGGGGCTCGGCGCGGAGGCTCAGCGTGGGGGAGGCTCGGTGGCGGCTCAACCCACACGACACCGTGTCTTGTCGCGGGCCCCCGTGAAAAGAGACACGCTCTGCCACGGGCTGCACAGCATGCTCAACAACACACCGGCAACCACTCCGCCATGGACTACAACGCCCACGTGAAGGCCCTCGTCGAGGCAGAACTCGCTGCAGTGGACACCACCCAGCTGCACCCGTCCATCGCACCCACAACGACAACGACAACGGCAACGACAACGACAACGGCCACCACGCCAGCACACGCCCACCCCCTCTCGGCCAAGTACACCACGCCCGACGCTCTCCCGCTCGTGTGTGCCCATTCCCAAGGGAGGTACCTGCGAGCTGCCGCCGTCCACGCCAACGCTGCCACCTCGCTGTCGTCGCTATCGTCGTCGTCGTCGTCGCCGCTGCTCACACTGGCTGCGCTTGAACACGCTGACGCACACTCCTCGCGTCACGTGCTCGCAGCGTCGGCGTCCCGCAAGCGCCGCGCATGTGACCTCGCCCGGGAGCGCGCACGTGACGCGCGGCGGGCCGGCGGGCACGTGACCGCGTTCTTGAACGAAACATGGTCCCGTCGCGTCAACACACTCGCCTTCGAGAAAACCAAGTAGTGGGAAAATTAGATAGATAGATAGATACTCTCCTTTATACAAACGAGGTTGAAAAAAAAAATTACCTAATCTCTATACACACACACTAGTTTAAGCACCGATAACGTCAGCATCGTACTTAGCCTTGAACCAGTTGATTGCGTCTTCTTGAGAAACTTTGTGGTATTTACCAACGGTACTTCTACATCTCTTTCTTCTAGCAACTCTGAAACCAGCTCTACCAAGGACAACAAAGAAATCCATACCGTAAATACCAATATTTGGATCATATTTGATACCTAAATCAATATGTTCTTGAATACCAAAACCAAAGTTACCAGATGTTGAGAAATTTCTTGCTCTTAATTGGTATTCTTTAACCTTTAATCCTCTTTCTAAAATCTCTTCTGCCTTTGGACCTCTAACGGTAACATGAACAGAAATCTTTTCATTTCTTCTAATACCAAATGATCTAATAGTGTATCTTGCCTTAGAGTGAACTGGGGTTTGACCTGATAATTGTTCAAGAACCTTTGATGCTCTGGTCAATCTGTCACCAGATTCACCAACACAAATATTCAAGACTAATTTCTCAATCTTGAGTTCTCTCATAGGGTTGTTAATCTTATCAGACATCTTTACAGGTTTGGGGTTTTCTTTATCCTCTACAACTTCAAAAGTGTAAGTGTAGTAGTAGAGTCAAAACATTATTTCCAATATACTTTTCCAGTGCTATGAGAAAATTCCCACTGCGCGACAAAAATTGTGGAGGAGGGAGGGTTTGCCAAGAGGGTTACAATGTATGGCCAAGTCACGTGGGCAGCGGTCCCCCAATATTTCCTCCCCTCTCCTCTCCTCCACCTAGCTGAGCCACCTACCACTCCAACCTATTTCGCCCTCGCTTTATCACAGAGGCAAACATCAACCATAACAACTGTTAACACCAAACCCTCTTACCCCCAAACAATGTCCCTTGCACAGTTCGCTAAGAAGTACCAGCATCACAGCACGCTAGATAATGAACTGCACGATTATGCAGATTCACTTGCCCCAAAATCACTCTCACAGATTGCTAATATTCACGCTCTCTCACCACAGATAACTCTACCACCAATTTCACAACCTACTGACTTTTTAAGGGCTCATACCGATGATGAAACAAATCCTGACTGTTCAATCAAAATCGCTCATGGTACAACAACCCTCGCCTTCCGTTTCCAAGGTGGTATAATAGTCGCCGTAGATTCAAGAGCTACAGCTGGTAATTGGATCGCTTCTCAAACTGTTAAAAAAGTCATTGAAATAAATCCAATGTTACTAGGTACAATGGCTGGTGGTGCAGCAGATTGTCAATACTGGGAAACCTGGCTAGGTACTCAATGTCGTCTTCATGAATTACGTAATAAGGAAAGAATAACAGTCGCTGCTGCTTCAAAAATATTGTCAAATCTCGTCTACAATTATAAAGGTATGGGATTGTCAATGGGTACAATGATTTGTGGTTGCACTCCAAAGGAAGGTCCTTCAATTTATTACGTTGATTCCGACGGAACGAGGTTAAAAGGTGATTTATTCTGTGTCGGTTCAGGTCAAACTTTCGCTTATGGTGTACTCGATTCAAATTACCACTGGGATTTATCAGTAGATGAAGCTTTATACCTCGGTAAACGTTCAATCCTTGCTGCAGCTCATAGAGATGCTTACTCTGGTGGTTCGATCAATTTATATCATATCACCGAAGATGGTTGGACATTCCATGGAAATTTCGACGTTGGACCCCTCTTTTGGAAAGTTAAACAACAAGAAGGCTCCTTTAACAACGTATCAGCTTAACTATTATTACAATCTATATAATACTATCTCTATCTACATCAATCAACCCGCTGTTTCTTCCTTTCATTGCCTTCTCCGCTCTCCCCCTCATCCTCCCTCTCCCTCTCTTTCCCCCTCACACTCTCTCTCTCCCCACCACCTTCTTCTTCATCGCTTGACCCAACATCCTTCTCTAAATCGGCAAGCATCATATCAATCTCTCCATCATCGTCCCCATCGCTCTCACTAACATCTTCCTCTCCTTCCTTCCCTTCCTCATCCCTTTCCACCCCCACCCCCACCCCCACCCCCACCTCCTCCTTCTTAACATCATCCTTAACGGGTACACGACCTTTCGCATAAAACTGCGGCTTCACAATCCCACCGCTCTTACTAGGAACACCGAAAACCGGCTTCACAACTCCTTCACCACTCCCCTCCTTAAACTGATACATAACTGGCCCTTTACCAAGCCCTGGCTTGCCCACAACAGGTACACCACGTACCCCCTTCACAGTTGGCTTCGCAATCGGCTTAGGAACAAACGGTGTCGGCCCAGGACGCTGCTCAGCTGCCAACTGCTGTTGTTGCTGTGATGCAACAAACTTCGTCTCAACTGATGTACTACGATCATTCTTCGCTGTCGTTGATGGCGTCGTCGTTACTGCTGGTGTTGCCGTCACCACCTCGGGCTCTGTCTTTGGCTCCACTGTTGCCTTGTCCACCACTGCCGTCGTCGTCGTAGGCGTTGCCGTTGCCGTTGCCGTTGTCGTTGCCGTCGTTTTAGGCGGCAGATGTGGTGTAAGTCCCTTCCTTTTGCACACCTGTGACGTTGCAGCATTGAGTGCCGCAGTTAAAATCTTCGTTACATGTCCTGGGTTCTTATCAATCAACGTCGCCAATGGGAAACCCTTAATTGCAAAATTCTTCGCCGCTTGATCAACCTGCGAAATAGTCATGGCTAACGCTTTCGTCAAAATCTCAGTTGAGGTCTCTCGATCGTACATCTTCCGTGCCTTCGTAAGCGCAATCAACTCTTTCTGTAAATACGCCAGTGCTCGTTTCGTAGTAGCATTCATATCGGGCTTCGAAGAAGTTGTGTTCGGTTCTTTCTTCGCCGTAGTTGTCAATGGTTTTGTCGTGGCTGTTGTCTTTGTCGTTGCCGTTGTCGTTGTCGTTGTCGTCATAGTTGCTTTCACATTGGTTATTGGCTTTTGAGGTTGTACAGAAAGTATAGGTTGTTGTTTCGATGCTTGTGCACGATTAAACTGTTGCGTATGTTGCAGCTGCTGTTGTGTCTGATTATACTGTTGTGGTACAGTATAGTTTGTAATTTGAATAGGAATATTAGGATTAGGCGGACGTGGTATATCGCCACCGTTAAAAGGTTGTGGATGAGAAATAATACTCCGTGGTAACGTCTTCGCAGAAAGTTTACCCTTAGCCTTAGCATTCTCCAACTGCTGTTGTCTTGCACGATCCTTTTCGGCAATAACTTCTTCATTCACGCCCCATAACCATCCTTTACCCTCTTTCGAAATCTTCCTGAAAGATTTATTAAGTGAAAGATTATGTCTAACACTACTTTGCCACCCATCAGGACAGTAAAAATAATATGGATATAATTCTTGAATACCCTTATATATCTCAGACAGTGACATACCACGCTCACTCCCCCGTTTCCTCAAGCAATCAGTAATCAGCACAGAATATGGCAAATTTGGTTTGTTCCTGTACTCTTCAGGAATTTCTTCCAAAGTATAAACTTTCTTCTTTGCCTTTGGTTGTCTTTTAGGTTTCACTTTATCACATTCACCCTTTACCTTACTACCACTTGACTTCTTCTTGGTTTTCTTATCATTATTCAACTCATCTTGCATTACTTGCCCTCCATGTTCACGCGCTAACACTCGACCAATCTCCTGCTCAATTTCAAGTTCTCGTTTAGCATGATCTTCATCAAGAATCCCTATAGCACTCGGAGTTGGCGGGAGCAATGTTTTATCAAAATCCAGATCTTTCTTGATATCATCAAAATTGGCAACCAGCTTATCAATATTTTCTAGGTGAATATCTTTATTCTTAGCTAGTTTTTTCTTCTCCATAACATTGGCAGCATTCGCAGTGTTTTCTAACTGTTGTTGTTCATCCTCATTTTTCTTTGGCAATATAAACGCAAACTCAGTTTCGCCAATCTGAATCTTAGTACCATCTTGAAGGGGGACAGTAACTCCTTTCTCTACAAAATTACCTTCAACAAATGCACCATTCCTACCAAGAATACTCAATTCAAATCTCTGATTGCCAAAATTATAGAAAATTTTAGCATGTCGACGAGAAATCGCCTTTTGATTTCCCAAATGAATGTCAAGCGCTTCAGTAGATGGATCTCCTTCAACCATTCGACCAAGAAGTATCTGCATAGTCTGTATATAGAAAGTAAATGATTCAAAATCTAACATCGCATATGCTTGAATCCTCTGTTCTTCAGGCGCATTCATCGTAACGTCACTTTTAACAACGCTTTCATCCTCTTTTTTGATATTAGGTTCAAAATTCATCATTGTATCATTCTTCATGGTATTCTCATTAAAGTTTGGCTTCTTCGTATGTATATTCTGTGGTGATTCATGTAAATGTACAGTTTCTGTCTCCTCTTCTTTGATCTTGTTCAAATCAGTAGGAATTTCTTCGTCGTTATTCATAGTGTCTTCAGCATTCTCTTCGGAAAGATTTCCCGGTTGCTCATGCAACTGTACTTGCTTCGATTCAGCGATTTTATGTTTTATTGGTATCACCGGGTCCAGTGCTTCCTTTTGAGGCCTCTGTGATGGTGGAGGAGCAATATGCTGATTTTCTACTATACTATCTTGTTCAGAAAATGATTGAATTTGTTTGTTAGATGTCTCTTTCGATTCTCCGACACTTGTTTCCTCGGTTTTCTCCGCTGTTAAAGTTGGGGCTTGTTCTACTGTGCTTGTACTTCCATTGCGTCCCTCTGTATCTGGTGATTGTGATTGTGATTTATGAATCGTATCACTTTCTATAATAGATTTGGTGGTTACAATATCAGTTTGTTGTGTTTGTTTGAGCGATTGTTGTAATGGTAATTCTACTTTCGGTTGTAGATTTTCGTCAGCAATAAAGGGCGCCGTTTGAAATTCCATAAACGTTTGCTGACGTTGATCATCCAAATGTTTCGCAGCAGAAGTGTTGTCAGATAATGACATGGTCCAGTATCTAACTTCCCTGTGAAACTCTGATTCGTAAACTGAACTCTTTGTTCACAAACACAACATTAAAATAGCATGTGCTGGAAGGATACACAAAAGAAATTTGATTCCAAAAAAATACAAATTCGAGGGCTACTGTGCTGATTATTATTATTATTATTATTACTATTATAACAAATCATAATTCACATTCCTATAAACTATTTAACTACTTTACTTTACATTAAAATGGTTATTTATTTTATACTCTGAATATATTGACAAATAGTTTCAACGTCAGACCGCTGGTTGATCATCATCTCTAAAACACGCATTATTTGCGGGTTTGAACTTAAAAACATTTTATCTTCTGGACTAATCCAATCAAAAACGCGTCCCTCTTTGATAACGCTGATTAGGTAAAAATGATCGTAACCTACTGATTCATAAGGAGGTTTCCCCGTTAAGGCCTGTATAAGAATCAATCCGGCACTATACATGTCAGTTTTGAAATTTGGGAGGGATTTACTCCTGTAATCAAGAAGCTCAGGAGCAGTAAATTGTAATGTCATATCAGGTGTTGTTGACATTTCATTAACATCTTCTGCGGAAGAAAAGTCAATAACCTTAAAAACAGTATTTTCTAATTCGTCTAATGATGCTAAATCGTATTGATAGACCATTATATTATCAGTTTTCAGGTCGGAATGAACATAATTCAGGTTTTTCAAGATCAGTAAACAATCCAGTAAAGTTTGGCAAAGTTTCCACCAAAGTGCAACGCTCAACCTGTTACCTCCAAGATAGTCTGGAAGACTTGTAGTCATCTTTTTCATGATAAGACAAGGATATCGCTCCTGTGATGTAAAAAGAGGGAAACTGCTTTTATCCATGTAGTAAAGCCCGTAAACTTCAATAAACGGATAAATTCGTCCTGCATTTGCAAACCATTCATCTTGATATTCTCGAAGCTTCATAGCAACATTAGCTTCTTTTAAAATATGAACACGTTTGTTCTTTGCTGAGGGTATCTTAACAGCAACAGTAAATGAATTGCTAGCTTCACCAATAGTGTATAATTCACAAGAATAAACATATGCATTCCCACCTTTACCGATCTGTTCTCCAAGTTCCAAATGGAATACATCGGGGGAAAGTACAAAACTGCTCAGCACATCAGACTCGTGGGGTATCGTTGATTTATTGCAAGGGAATTCTTTCAAATATGGTGTTTGAGGGGTAACTGGTGAATATGAGTCAAAAACAGTTGATGAGGGGGAAACATCAATGTCAGATAGAATGTTTTGATTATCGAAAGAGTGATTCATAAGCGGGGTATTAGTAGTAGCAAGTTCATCTTCAGTACGCACACTGCATTCAATAGAGGGATTCCTTTTCCAGCTTTGGTTATCCTTGTTGGAAGGGTTGATCAATGGGACCAACTGTCGTCCCTCTGAATACTTCGGTTGTGTGGTATTATTTATTGAGTTTATCGTCAAAGACGTTGCAGACCTTGAAAAGACAGAATCGTCGAGTTTAGATATGTTTTCCCTGTCTGTGTTTCTCTCATGCTTGTCCATTGTGTCTTCACTGTCCACAGAAGGCCCTATCAACTGAATATTGGCACCTGTGTCTACAGAAAAGATGAACAGTACACACAACAACTCCTTTATCGCTTGGTCAGGCCCCACAAAATATTTTTTTTTCTGTTGAACCTTATTGTGGAGGGCACGTGATTGAGAAAAGTAGGTTCTGGAGTCTTGCCTTTGTCTCTCTGTTTAACAGTGGACACTAGCAATGGCAATCAGTGACAGTTCATTACAATGGATAAGGTTTGGCTTGACTCTTTGGTGGATAAATTACCTACCCCTACCTTTTGGGCAATTTTAGCTTTCAGGATAATCAACAGCTTAACAATTAACACGTTTTTTCAAGCTGATGAGTATTGGCAGGCATTAGAACCGGCACATAACGCAGTTTTCGGATATGGATATCTTACCTGGGAATGGAAACTAGGTTTACGGTCATATATGCATCCATTGATGTATATGTTTCCATATTGGGTCACGAAGAAATTGGATTTAGATTATAATGCCGTCGTAAATGCACCCAAGCTTCTAAATGCAATAATTGCCGCAACAGGTGAGTACTATTTTTATCATTGGCTATTGTACAAGTTTAAAAATCCCAGACTTTCAAAGTTAACATTATATTTGAGTATATGTTCTGCGTGGAACTGGTATTGCTGGTGTCGCTCTTTTGCTAATTCGTTGGAGTTGTCATTAACTATCATTTCCCTTTACTACTTGGAAACAAAATTAATGGTTAGATGTTTAACCATAGCTGCTTTCACATGTTGCATAAGGCCAACAAATGTAATTGTATGGCTATATTGTCTTCCAACTGAATTTGTTAAATATCCGAAGTACATTTTGCTATCGCTTTTGATAGCTGTATTTGTACTTGGTTTTGATTGTGCAATAAATCATCATTTTTATTCTGAATTTAAGTTTCCTTTGCTCAATTTCTTTAAATTCAATGTTTCAGACAGCTTGTCATCATTTTATGGTGTTTCAAGAGTTGATTTTTACTTATTTCAAGCAATTCCAATTCTTCTTCTTAACTATCTTCCATTTTTCGTTTACGGAATCTTAATGACTAGTTGGTCCAGCTTAAAGGGTTTGATTTTATTTTACATTGGGATATTTACAGTTATAAGTCATAAAGAATTTAGATTCATATACCCATTGATGCCATTGCTATTGTTCTATACCGCCGAGGGGTTGGTCGCAATATCTAGAAAAGCTAAAGAAAAAATAATGAAATTAATAGTTTTCTTTACTGTGTTTGCATCGATAGTACTGGTCATTTACTTTTCCAGATATCATGAAGTGGGTGAAATAGAAATCACAAAAGTTTTACATAGAATTGGTGAAAAAGTTGAGAAGCCGATTTCTGTAGGTTTCCTCACACCTTGTCACTCAACACCATTTCAATCACATATACATTTATCGAATGATCAGTCGCATATCTGGTTTTTAACTTGTGATCCTCCTCTTTCCCTAGGAATTGCTGTATCTGAATACATGGATGAATCTGATTACTTTTATCAAAACCCGCTAGAGTTCATGATGAAGAATTTTCCTAATGATATCAATCCACATAGTGCTATTGATGTCAATTCAGATTGGCCTCACCAATGGCCGAATTATCTTGTAATTTTTGAAGATTTATGGCAAGATGAAAATATCAAGAATTATTTGCTGCCTAACTACATTATCATTGAACAAATATGGAATGCACCATTCCATTGGGATTCCAGAAGGAGGGGTGATCTCTTACTACTAGAATATAAAGCTGAATAAATTATATGTATATGCGTTTTTCTCCTCTATAAACATGGTTATATCTCCCACCTAGATTTGGCATTGTTGGGGTTCTCAGATTTGTCTGGTATTACAACAGCAGGTTTCTCGATATTTTTGAAATTGCTCTTCACAGAAGCAATACTATCGGCACGGATATCATTTAACAGTTTGCTCATCCCTAAATTCTCAGCCTTTTCAACTATTGCCTGAGCAGCTGCCCAATCTTTCTTCCTGTGAGCAACATCAAATAACCCCACAACACATTCAGGTACTCCCAATTCAGCACCCAGAGCAAACCATTCTTTTGCAATGTCAGGATCATTGAAAACATTAAGTTCTATGTAGCCTAAATTAGCAAATGATTCCCGGAAACCCTCTGTTGCTGCCATCTGAAAATGGTACCTTGCTCTTCGGGAATCTTTTTCATGTAATAAACCGAGAAAAAAATGTGCTTGTGCATTATCAGAAACGGGTGCCAATTCAACAGCTTTAGAAAAATGCTCTTCGGATTTCACTAGATCTTTTAATCTAAAATAAATCATTCCTAAACTTCTATGAGCAGCAGCAGCAACTGTTGATGTTGGATCTAGCTTCAAAAAGTGCTCGTATAGTGAAATTGCTCTGGCTAGTTGCTGGGATGATGTTGTAATATTAGAAAACGACACTTCTTCTGTAGGTGTTAGTCTTCTATCAATCTCTTCTGAACTGTTTTCCTTTCCTTCTTCTAATGAATTTGTGAATCCCTTTAATTCACGGTCGGCTGCCAATTTAAATGCCAATGGGTGCTCAAGCTCCATTAACTCCTTTATGTACGATTTAGCCGTTGTTTTGTCCTCCTCTGTCCATCCTTCACCTGAGTCATCCAAAGCCATGAATGAAAGAGTACATAAGGCATCTCTTGATCCCCTTTCTGCGGCATATTCAATTAAGTCATTTTCAAGTTGTAACAATAATGGATTTATCGTATGAGTTTGTTTTCGTATTTGTGACAATACACGCTGAAATATCAACAAATCGTTCCCCCTAAACTTTTCTGGAATATTAGGTGACTTCCCTGGTGTAAGGTCATAAATTGATTCAATCACAGGTATGTATTTGCCAAAGTTGTAGCGTGCATCATAATCAAAGAGTAACCTGGATATAATTTTTTTGGGCGGTAGTATATCCATCAAAAGCGGCTTGCTATTGGGTATAGTAGTTGAATAGCATCTATATGCACTCTTCAGAGTCTTAAGCATAATAGAAGAGTTCTTTCGACTTTATTCTATCTCCAGATACTTTGCCTGAACAATACTGTCAAGTTCAAGAAAGATCTGATCATTTTTCATGCGAAACATGGTGGAGGCTCTGCACGTTTTCAGAAATTGTCAGCATAGATCAATCCCTCTCACAAACAATATATGTTCTTGCCAACGTCACATCCAATTACTATACGAAAGACTTTTTATCAGAGTAAATAGTTATATATTAGTTTTGCCACCTTGGGGTTTCTGTAGACATCATTATGTGCCCCAAAATCTTCATAGAAACTATCTACTGTACAATCAATTTTGCGCAGCCATTGTTCCATGTTTTTAGATTGTTTCGGGGATAGCAGTTCATCCTTCGTACTTTGAACTATTACAATATTTTGAAGAAAGTACCATCTACCACGCGATTCTTCACTTAAGCTATTGCCGCTACTTATAGAGTTACAAAACCTTTTCCCAATCTCAGGGTTTCCAAAATGTTCTGTAACAAAAAACTCATAACCAGGATATTCTTCTAAAAGTAAGGATATATTATAGATTCCATCCAGTAAAATTGCTTTAGAAAAAAAAGGAATTTCAATTTCAAACGCAATATCTTTATTTTTTAGGATATCTCTATACTCAATGATTTGTGTGATGATTGTACTCCCAACAGAATGACCACACAAAGTATACTCGTATTCATCAGCTTCTTCATCTTTTTCGCAATCCAACTTTATGATATTTACAGCTCTTAGAATGTCCAAAAGTAAATCAGGGAATAATGCATTTTTCTCGTGGAAAAGCTTATAGTCTACGCTGTACACTTTCAGATTTTGAATCATTGAATATTTCCTCCATTCGTAGACAAAATCATCAAAGTCGTCACATGTATTGTTTGGATCTCTCCAAGCACCACCGTGAATTAGAATCAAACACTTATTATTTTTTTCAATCTCTCTTTCAATTTGTGGTGAATCCTTTGAGAGTGGAATAACATGCTTTTTTATTCTTTGTCTAGTTGAACTACCATCGCCATATGGTAGATAACTAAAAGACATACTTAGTGGTAAAACAAGTGACTTGTAAAAGAACGTAAGAGAGATACACACGTGATGAAGTTGTAACTACAATATAGTGATTGATTCAAAACTGTAATTCCTTAGATAAGCAGCGAAAGGTTAACATTATTCTTACTATTAATGTGTCACGACTACAAGCAGTTGCTGGTATCATGGAGAACATACTTGATAGAGAATTGTCGGAAGATGTCCATCCAATTGAATTGACAGTACAATCGCTTCTTGATGGGCCTCTAGAAACTTTAAACTTAAACATCAAATCTTTACAAGAATCTCAAACAATACTATTCAACATATTGCAAAGTTTGGAGGATTCTTTTACCCAAGCGGCGAATAATATAAAGCCAGGAACATATACAGCCGATGACAGCTCAAATGGATCAATAGTAGATGTAAGTAATTTAGTATTCAATGGGGGGAGTGAAAGCGGAAGCTACAGCAGTGATGACGGTGTTCAAATAAATTACAGTGATGCAGATGGTGAGTTAGATTTGAAGTCATACCTAAACAGGTTGGTATTATTAAGGAAGAAGATCAAAAACGTTGAGAACATTTTAGACCGAGTTGAAACTAAACTTGTAGAAATCGAAACTACAATTGGAGTTTAAAACAGTTACATTTTGTCTAGCTTTATCCCATAAATTGAATATGAAATCAAAACTAATACCAAAACATAACTGCGTTCGAGCTTGAAGTGCGATCATTCATACGATATACAGTTACTTGCATATTCTGGTTTTATATAATTCGGAAGTATTTTAGCTCAATACGTGCCATAAATGGAATGGATATGATCCAGATTTAATACGGTAAATTTCAATGATGTAGCTGTACAACATAATCGATGCAATGCAACATGCACAACTAGTAAGCAATTTTGTTGTTGGCTTGTCAATTGTTGGAACCATTCTGATCAAAAGAATCATAACAGCAGAAAGTAGACCATAAATTACAGTTACAGCTTGCGTCTCTGAACCATATTGAAGATTGTGGCCAACAGCAACATAATGAATTTTACCTTGATTGTCTGTCTTGTAATAATCAGGGTTTCTAATCTGATTGTACATATAACCAGAAATAAATAAAATGATAAGGACCAATGAAACAAATTGCCAAACATTCTTGTTCTGTACAACATTGATAGCAGTGTTTCTGTATTTGAATAAACCGAAAAGGACGATCAAAAATCCGCAAATTGAAATCATGAATGCAGACTTAGGTGCCGGTGGTTGAGCATCTAAATATTTGAGATCCAGACCTGGAACCAATTGACTAATCCATCTGGAATAACTATCAGTATTTTCAACTGATAAGAAAGAAAATTCGTTGTTGAAAACACTCATTTGTGGTCCATTACCTGGTTCATAATAGATCAACTTTGGAACTGCAGTTATTTGCATACGTTCAAAATAAGATTTAGCTTCCAGGTAATCTGACATGGCAAATATCACTCTTTCTTTATCATCAGGACTGTCAATTGGATTGTACATACCACTCAATTCATCTTTCAAATTCTGCATATATTGTTTAGCGATTGCCCTGTATTTAGGACCAAATTCAGTACATAAAGTACATCCTACTCTAGAATCCTCTGAAGTTAAAAAGACAACTAACGCAAAGTTTTCATTCTTGATCACTTGTTTGTAATTTTTCTCTGTAATGTGAAGTATTCCATCCTTCGAAGCAAGTTTTAAAGCTTCATCGTAAGTAAAAGCTAAAATGGAAGTGGCAAATAGCAGTATCTGTGACAAAAACAAAAGCTTCATGTTGCCACTGGGTTCACCTGATCGACTATCCTTGCTCCCTAGAGTAAAAATGTATACAACAGAACACGTCGTTGACGTACTCCATTATTGCCGAATTCTTAATATTCAGCGAGACAGATTTTGCCAGGCAAGATCTTGTGCATGTTTGAAATTTTGGACGGCAACTTTCCTCAAATTTATAAAGCTTTAAATCCGTTTTCTTACCACAAGAGTCAACGAATATACCCAATCTCTCTTTATCTTATAATTATGCCTATTAGAACTTTAGAAGCTAAGCCAGATAGTGCTCCATTTGAAACCATCAGAAATGCCATCATGGCAATCGATGTAAACCACTATTTAACCTCAATTATGAACGTTCACTTTGACTCAAACTTTGAAGCAATTGGAGGTTTCGCAATTTCTCTTGAGAACAAGTTACTAAACGATCTTGTTATATTTGAAAAGTATGGTATCAAGCCGATCTACGTTTTCCCTGGTTTGAAAACTCCTACACAATTGTCTTACATCAATCAAAAAGAATTACCATTTGAGAAAAGCATGTCCAAATATTGGGAAACAAAGTCTACTAATGTTAACATTTCTTCCAGAGATATTACAAATCCATTTTTGCTCAGTAACTTGATGGATCAACTAATAACCATATTACAAGAAAATGATCTCGAATATCTAATTAGTCCGTATGTTCAACACCATCAGATGTACTATATGCTAAAGGAAGGTGTTGTTGATTGTATATATACATCAGATGATGCGTTACTGCTTGATATAGAAAATTTCATACTGGGTATTGACTTTGAGTCTGAAACTTTCTTTTACATGAACAACGAACAGTTTTTGAAACAACTTGGTATCCCATTCAAAAAGTTTGTAGAGATTTCAATGTGTTTGGGTAATGTCTATCAACCAAGCAATTTATTAGTATCGCAGCCAACCAATTTCAAACAGATAGTCCTCTCCACTATGCCTACAGGCTTCAACGTATATGCATTTATTCCAGATACTACAGATAACGCACCAAAGCTAAAGAACTTTATACGCGGTTGCACTTTATTAGAATATTGTCCTGTTTTGAAGATTGATGGTAGAGTAGAACCAATTGATTTTGAGTGCTCTGAATCTCTTATCAAGGATAAGGATACACCTTTGCAAAATGGTCCTGTTATCAAGACTGCTACTGATAAAAAGTTACCTGCTAAATTAACAGAAGTTTTTGGGTTTCATGTAAGTGATGAGTTATATTTCTATCAATCTATTGGATTGTCTGTTTTCAAATATATTGAAGCTTTTGAAACGGATACTTATTTTGCCAGAATGCCAGCTGATATGATTCGTGATAATATATACGATCAAATGCTCTATGGGCATGCATCCATGGAAAAAAAGGAGTATTTATTCAATTTGTTTACAAGCTGTTTACATAGATATTTCCAAAATAAAAAGATGAAACTTGAAGCTATGGAAGGATCAAAGCAATCGTGGCATAATATTGAATATAAATTTACGATCACTGACAATTCAAGATCATTGATTGTGCGCCATGCAACTGCAAAATCATTTGATATGTATGCTTTCTTAAGCAGCTTGGACAACGATTATTTGGATGAATGGAGTATGGTTGATGCAAATCCAAGTTCCGTTCATGTATCGTCAAGTCATGAATTGGTTTCTACAGCATTGCTCAGAACTTTGACAAGTTACAAATTTGTTGAAAGTTCTAAGGAAAAGAGAACTTTTGTTTTAACGCCCTGGGGTGAAGCATTAACGAAGTATCTCAAAAAGCACAAAACAGATTTAGAAATGACTCTCATTTTGCTTGCATTTCTTCAAAGAGTAAAAGATATGAATTTGGATGATTTATCAAAATCTTCAGATTTAGTTGACATAAAAGATAAAGTTGAAAATATTTCGGTTTTCAACTTAATTGCTAAGTTTGCTTCACTCTACAGAATCAAGAACTTTACCGTTGCAAACTATAAAGGTCCAGTTTCTCGTTCTTTATTGCACTTTAACTCCACTGTCAATCTTTTAAGAACAGAATTAAAGGACTTCGTTACTATCCACCTGTTAACAATTCTATTTCTCAATAAAAATGATGCTGAGAAATTCACCCGTGAAAATGAGAAATGGTCGGAAATTGCTTGTGAAGTACCTTTCAAACGCGCTTTGCCAAACACTATTGGTGGTTTAATTACACAAATTACGTTGAAGTCTACAGTTGATTTGAATGAAGGTGAGAAATTTAGCTCTAAATTAGAAACTGGATTGGCTCAATTTCAGTCAATTGTGGAAAATCCTGTAGCTGAATCACTGAATTCTCTCAAATTTGTTGAAAATGTCTGTGATCTAGTTGATGTTTTGAATGAAGCAAACTTAGTCAATCAAAAGATGGCATGCACTTTTGCTGATATTAGGGAAACGGTTGGTAATATCATCAAGTTGTATTGAATGATTGGCTTGTTTCTGTTGTTATGAAATCCGTGGGTTTGTTGAATAAAGAAAAGGGAAACTGTGTACATGATTATCACTGAACATCATATCAATAGCAAGAAATAAGAACCATCTTAAGGATTTATGTATAGAGAAATATTATATATAAGTATCACAATTAATGATGTAGCCTAATAATTGAATAATCCTACACAATTATCAAGCATATTGACTATATTATCAATTTGCCTTTGGATTTCCTCATCGTTTTCACCATTATTGATAGCATCCCACAATCCCGGAAATTGATAAGTGGCACTGTTTTCATCAGCGTGTTCGACATGATTCTCTGGTTGAGCTTCAATACCATAGAGAACATTATGGTTCCAAGGGTTTTGATATGTACCATCTATGCTAATCATCACTTTATTCATCAATAACAACTTTGCATTCCAATCCCATCTATTAACACTCAAGATACTAGGTTCAGGTCCACGACCACCATCACATATATCAGTCCAAGTTTTAACAAACGCAGCGTTTTGTTCTCCAATAATCTTTATCGCTGCAACAAACTGATTAAACACATCAAAATTTAAATTATGGCCATGATCACCTGCATATTGTTGAACGGCCTCCATATTCAATTTTAACTCATCAATCATATGCTCAACTTCATATGGTAAAATAGGAGTGTCAGCTAATTTTATCGCCACTTCTGCAACTAACTTAGTCATAAAGACGTGTTTTGACATATCCGGATCAATTGCATTTTCTTTAAACTTTTGGAATGTATCCATGCATGAGTTCTTTGCATATTGTGGTATTAAAGATTTTGAGGCATCATTTGTCAGTTTCATAGAGACAGCACCAATATTGAAATGTTCAATTAAGTTGTAAGCACTAGATAACGAAGTGAGTTTATAATTTATTTTGGATGGATCAAACATTATATGGCCAGAGCTATTCATTGAAATGACTTTTTCAACAGCGCTAAAGATGCTTTTCTGGAAAAGAGGATCTGCAGAAATCACAAGATCGTCACCTTGAATTATATCATCCAAATCAATAAAAGAATAAACATCTCTTCTGAAAAATTCAGAGTTTCTCATTGCAAAATTGGTAGCACCTGCAAAGTTGTACTTGGAACCTGTGTATGAGACAAAGTAAATGGTTCTCAATGGTCTCCAGAACATTGACCTTGACATTTCGTTGAAAACATTGATCAATTCCAAAAGGATAGCAGTACCTGAACTTTCCATTGCTCCATAACAAGCAGAATCTCTTGATGCTCCAATCACTATACTGAATGAGTCTTGTTCAGATCCTTGTAGCTTTCCAACAACCGTCCACATATCTTTATCTGGAATTTGTGTCAACTTATTTTGAAGAACTACTTCGTGTTCACTTTCATCTACAGTAATTGCGATTTTCTGACCTTTGATAGTGACATCCCATTCTGGTATTCTCAAGCCATTACTTTGACCAAGCATTTCCATAATAGTAACAAAATCTTTCCATTTAATTGGTAGTGATGGAATTTGGGGCATAACACCTCCTTCAATTAGCAATTTGTCAATATTGTCACCCTCTTGAAGGAACTCTGATGATTTAATACCAGGTAATACCATATTACCAGGATATTTATGAGAAAATCCAACAGGTTCTCTTTGTAAAGACTCCATATCGTAATACATATCGAGTTCAGGGTCACTTATAAACAAGACACCAGATGCGCCTTGTTTTTGAGCTATATGTAGTTTCTTATGTGCCGGATATATGCCACCATACTTGATTATAACAATCTTTCCGTGTATATCAACTCCTTTATCATGTAACAAATTGTAATCTGACAAAGTACCGTAATTGACATATACTAGGCCACCTTTGACGGTCATGTCTCTGGATCCGGGGTTGAATGCAAGCTTATAAAAATCGTTTTCAATATCATCATCGACAACTTCTTTCAAGTCACAGTCAAGAAGTACATCATTTTGTTTCAAAAGCTGTACTCTAGGTTCTAATGGGTAGTTAGCATATGCTTCCAAGTCGATATCATTATTCAATTCGAGGTGACTATGTTTAATCAAATCTTGAATATATTTTGAAAGTACCAAATCCCCCACTGTACCTGCAAGATGGGGCATAGATGAAAAGTACTCAAGATGTTCCTCTAGTCTCTTAGGATCAACAGCAATGTTAACATATTCTGATAATTTGTTATGATCTGCAAAGTCTGAACGGCCACCAACGACTCCTTCAGAACTCAGGCCTGATAAAGAAGCAACGTACAATATAGCAGACACTATGACAATATATAAAATACGTTTAACTATCAGTGGATTTCCCATTGTTGATATGAGTTGTTCAAATTTGGCATTAGCGTAGCAATAAAATTGATAGACAGGATCGATCGCATTGGAAATTGGCTGTACAAATCTTCTGTTGAAAGAATCGGCTAGTAAACCAGCTTTTGTTCGAAAGTTGTTATTTTGTGAAAGCATATTTTCATCTTCTTCAATTTCAAACTCCTGGAAATCTGGGGATACTTCATAAGCAGGTGGTAAATCGGAGGGTTCTTCTTGGTTAATGTTGAACTCATTGTTATTAGACAAGTTTTGAGAAGAAGAAGTTTCAGGTGAGCTTCCGTCATTTATTGGTAACAATTTATATCTGTTATTTGAAGGCATGATGTGGATTTATTCGTGATTTAGCAAAGAATGGAATCTTGTTTCTATTGAAATAAATGCGTTATTTTAGGGTTTCCTTTATGTCCGTGATAAACTAGTTGAAGCTTGTGAATACGTAAACAAATTCAAACCTATTCCAAAAGTGTTATTGGGTGTGTGATAATTTAGATAAGGATAAACGTGGAATACTTGGTAGAAGAAGAGGGTGTAAAGGATACAAGTGATGTGTTCTAATCTCGTATAACATTATAACCGTGTGAGCTAAATATAATCAAGTTTTCGGAGCGCAAATTAACTAGACTGTGGATTTTTCGAAAATCGTATATATTAAGCCTCGGAATTGTATGCCATCAGTACTGAAATATCCCACGACACTTACAATTGTTTATATGAGATGCCTGATGATGGTAGGAAAAGCTATAATATTGCATTAGTTTCTGATTTCTTTTATCCGCAACCGGGAGGAGTGGAACTTCATATTTATCACTTAGCACAGAATCTAATTGACCGGGGCCATAGTGTTGTTATCGCTACACATGCATATGGTGACAGGCAAGGGATTCGGGTATTAACCAATGGCTTGAAAGTATATTACATGCCGGTGGCAGTTGTTTACAGACAATCTGCATTTCCAACTGTATTTTCTGCGTTTCCCTTGCTTCGACAAATATTTATCCGTGAACAAATTGATATTGTGCATGGTCACGGTAGTTGTTCATCATTATGTCATGAAGCTATAATACATGGGAATACAATGGGTTTGAGGACGGTATTTACAGATCATTCACTTTTTGGTTTTTCTGATGTAGTATCAATTATTCATAACAAATTACTGAAATTTACACTTACGGATATAGGACATGTTATTTGCGTTTCACATACATGCAAGGAGAATACTGTTTTAAGAGCGAATCTTGATCCTTCTATTGTGAGTGTAATTCCCAACGCTGTTGTTCATGAAGATTTTCAACCTGCTACTGTACGACCATCTTTGAATAAGATAACCGTTGTTGTAATTTCTCGATTGTTTCAAA
Source organism: Pichia pseudocactophila (assembly GCA_039700735.1). NCBI lineage: Eukaryota > Fungi > Ascomycota > Pichiomycetes > Pichiales > Pichiaceae > Pichia > Pichia pseudocactophila. The sequence continues at coordinate 121,320 of JBBJZV010000113.1, forward strand.
ATAAAGGTGCAGATTTACTCACTGCTATTATACCACGAATATGTGCAGATAGGAAAGATATCAGATTTTTAATTGCCGGTGATGGTCCAAAGTTTATTGATTTAGAACAAATGCGTGAAAGGTATCAACTTCAGGATAGAGTAGAACTAATTGGAAGTATACGACATGAGCAAGTACGAGATGTCATGGTTCAAGGTCAAATATATTTGCATCCGTCATTGACAGAAGCTTTTGGTACTGTTTTAGTTGAAGCTGCTTCATGTGGTTTATTGGTTGTGACAACGAACGTTGGAGGTATACCTGAAGTTCTCCCTAGTAAAATGACTGTTTTTGCAAACCCTGAAGAAGATTCATTAGTTGATGCAGTGAATGAAGCTGTTAGCAAATTGAAGGAAAACCGAGTCGATACTACTAAATTTCATTCTGAGATTAAAGAAATGTATGGATGGGCTGATGTTGCTCGTCGAACTGAGAAAGTGTACGATAAGGTTATGCAACAAGAGAAACAACCAGTTTTAAATCGACTTATCAAGTTTTATAATGCAGGAACATGGGCTGGTGTATTATTTGTACTTTGTGTTGTTGTTGACTATCTCATATTAGGCGTTCTTGAAATCTTTTATCCAACTGAAGGTATTGAACATGCAGTTAAATGGCCAAGAAAGAGAGTTGTGCGAGATTAACTAGGTATATATTTTTTTATATTTATAGAGCTATTAGTAAAGGTTTAGGTATTCCAAAAGCTGTTGTTCTTTGTGAATGTAATTATTTTTGGAAGTTGACAGAGGTGTCAGGTTAATATCGAATAATTTGTCAATGCGTCGAAAAATTGAAGTTGGTACAGCTGGTTTGTACGTTTTTCTTGGTTCTAATGGTGTGAATTGAAAGTCAGCAGTTTTCCTTGCTGTGAGTTTATTAAGTAAAGATCTTTGAAATTTGATCGTTTCCAATAATTTCCTCTTCTCCAATACCTCATATTCATCCACTACTGAATTAATGTTGTCAATTCCGTATTTTTCCAATTTTACGGAAATATCATCAATTTGATTTTGTAACTGAATTTCATGAGTTGCAGTTTGTTTAAGTTTTGTTTCCAATTGTTGCTTTTCTATATTAGATACTGTAATTTTTTTATGTAAATCAATTATTTCTTGGTGAAATTTCTTGTCATCTAACAATTTTGATTGAAGCACTTTTACTTTAGTTTTGAGGTTATCAATTTCCGTAGTGTCAACAACGTTATGCACAATTTCATGATATTCCCAAATGGGAATTTGTGACAACTTTACAGTGTCAAATTCACCTGTTCTAAGAAGTGAATCAAGTGAAAAATTTGTGAGTCCGTAACGTTCTTTTCGTAATAAGAGTAATTTTTCTCTCAATTCACCATGCTCTTCTGATACCATAAATATTGCTAATTCTCTGTTATATAAGTTTCTGTCAAACGAATTTTGCAAGGTATTATCGCTAATATCTAACGGTATTTGGGTTGAAATAGTGGTAATAAGATTTATATCATTCATTTCATCATTTGCTTCAAGATAATATAAAATCAATGCATTAATAGATGATATTGAATCCTTGAGTTTTAAAAAATAATGCGATACATCAAATGGGAGAAGATTTACGAGAAAATCTAGCTGTTTGTAAGCTAAACTCCAGGATTCCAATTTTGTGAATTCTTTTAAAATTTTAGTAAAACTTAAAAGTTGTAATGATGAGTAGTAGAACTTTATTAAATCTTTATGCTTTGGTACAGATATTGCAATATCTTCAGAGAACTGTATTGAAGATGAGTTAAGAGATGTAATCAGATTTGAATAGAGTCCAGTTGAAGAGAAATCTTGAGTTTGTTTAACTAGCAATAATTCTTTGTTCAGAGAATTATTTTTGACCTTTTCCTCTTCCAAATTGTTGTTACAAGATTGAAGATTTAGTTTTAATTCTTTGACTTCATTTGTGAGATCAACTTTTAGCTTCTCTAGATTTCCAAGTAATTCTATCTGTTCCTTCAACTTCGATTCAAGTTGACTGTTTAAAGTATCAATTTCTTCTACATGTAAAAGTAAATTAGTATTTTCAATTGTTAATTTTTCAATAAGTTCTTCTGAATGTTTCAACTCTTCAAGGATGTGTTTGTTAGATTCATCTGGATTAAGTTGAAGTTTTGATTGTAAAATAGCAACATCATTTTTAAGCAGTTGAATTTTTTGTAAAAAATCATTCTCTCTTTCTTGATAATCATTTTTCATATGTTCTATTGTGAGTTTAAGCTTTTGGTCTTGAACATTAATAGCATCTGTATTTGTTTGCAAAGATTCTAATACTTGGAAGTTGATGTTTAGCTCATTATATTTTGACAAGATTTCATTTTTATGGAAAAGTACATTATCGTATTCTACTTGTAACACTTCTACTTTAGCCAAAGAATCGGTATATTTAAATTGCAATTTGATAAGATGATTGAGAAGAAGTTTAATCTTAGTACTACTTGAAATGTCGGTAAGTTTGACCAAATTTTCAGGCGATATAAGAGTGACTTTCTCTGGTCTGACAAAGATACCAAAGTTTTCAATATTTCCCTTCACATCGTCAAGTTTGAAATATTGTTTACCCTGTACGGAACCGTTGTTTTTGGCGAATTTGCGACACTCGGGAACAAGGATCAGACCGAGCCAATCGCCGGGGGAAAACTCTGTTTTCCCTATAAACGCTATAGTCCCCACAATAGACTTTTCTGAACTAGCGAGGTTAAGTAGTACAATATCGTCTATTTCAAGATCGTCACCATCCATACTTGCAACAACATGTGTCCGAAAAGGGAAACTGAAAATCACGAAGGTTATTATACTCAAATCTAGTGAAAACCAAAATTCGGCTCAGCGAGGAATTTATTGATGGGAGATTATGCATATTATATTGCGCGTCGTGTTTGGAATGTGGAGCTGTAGAGCTGTAGTGGATACTGTTCCCTGCACATAGGTATTGGATAGAGATGAATGGACTGGCGTTGAACAAGGGAGGCAGACAGGCAAAAGTGGAATTGTTGAATGAACAGAAGCTGGAAATCAAGGAGGCGTTCACGCTTTTTGACATGGACAACGACGGAGAACTTGACTACCACGAATTGAAAGTAGCGTTGCGTGCACTAGGGTTTGATATGAGCAAAAGGGAAGTACTAGATGTGATTGAGGAGTACGATAGTGGGAACAGTAAGAAGATAAAGTACGACGATTTTTACCGATATGTTGCAGCTAAGATCGTTGAGCGGGACCCCGTTGAAGAGATCAAACGGGCGTTCCAGCTCTTTGACGACGATGGAACGGGGAAGATCAGTCTCAAGAACTTGCGACGTGTTGCGAAAGAGCTTGGCGAGAACATGAGTGACGACGAACTGGCAGCAATGATCGACGAGTTCGACCTCGACGAAGACGGGGAAATCAGCCTCGAGGAGTTTATCAACATATGTCTCGACAACTAGTGTGTAGAATTGTATACAGTATACAGTTGGTCCTGCAGGTCTTACCTTGTCGGACCTCACAGTACGTGTCCTACCTGTCTTACCTGACATCACGGAACGCACCGCCCCATCGCCCAGTGATTTTCCCACTGGGTTCCCACTGGGTTCCCAGTGATTCCCCCCACTGGGTTTCCCCGCCCGGTCCGGCGTGGGCCGGTGCGAGTTTCCTGGGCGGGATTCACACTCGGTCGGGCTTTTTGCAAGAGAGGTAGGAAGGAAGGACATTCATGGAGACTGTGCCGTGTATGCAAACAGCAACAACGCTTTCTTAGCCGTTTCATTCTCTTCTCTTCCCACCTCTCTAGCTCGATACTTACCCTCAGAGTCAACCATCTTCTCCATGTTTGTTAGAACATCCGCTTTCAAGAGATCCTTCCACATCTCTGCCCTTGCCAGACATGAACTTACCAAGATTGAAAATGGTGTTCAAACAATGACCGTCAGAGATGCCCTGAATTTAGCAATGCAGGAAGAACTCGATAGAGATCCTGATGTTTTCCTCATGGGTGAAGAAGTCGCCCAATATAACGGTGCTTATAAAGTTTCTAGAGGTTTACTGGATAAATTCGGTCCAAAGAGAATTGTCGATACTCCAATTACTGAAATGGGTTTCACCGGTATTTGTGTTGGTGCTGCATTCTCTGGTTTAAAACCAATTTGTGAATTCATGACTTTCAATTTTGCAATGCAATCAATCGATCAAATTATTAACTCGGCTGCTAAAACTCTTTACATGTCAGGTGGTAAAATGCCTTGTAATATCACTTTCCGTGGTCCAAATGGTGCAGCAGCTGGTGTTGCAGCTCAACATTCTCAAGATTATGCTGCTTGGTACTCTTCCATCCCAGGTTTAAAAGTGGTTTCCCCTTATAGTGCTGAAGATGCAAAAGGATTACTTAAAGCTGCAATTAGAGATCCAAATCCTGTTATCTTTCTAGAAAATGAATTATTATATGGTCAATCTTTCCCAGTCACTGATGATGTTTTATCACCTGATTTCATTGTACCTATTGGTAAGGCTAAAATTGAAAGAGAAGGTAAAGATGTTTCCATTATTTCTTACACTAGAAACTTAAATTTCTGTTTAGAAGCTGCTGATGTTGTTAAGGAAAAATACGGTATTGATGTTGAAGTGATCAACCTTAGATCCATCAAACCTTTAGATCTTGATACCATTGTTCAATCAATTAAAAAGACTAATCATGCAATTACAGTTGAAGCAGGTTTCCCTCAATCTGGTGTAGGTTCTGAAGTTTGTGCGCAAGTTATGGAATCTGAAGCTTTCGATTACCTTGATGCACCAATTGAAAGAATTACTGGCTGTGAAGTTCCAACCCCTTACGCTAAAGAATTAGAAGATTTCGCCTTCCCTGATACCCCAACTGTTGTTAGAGGTATTGAGAAAGTTTTATCTCTTGGTGAATGGGCTTAAAAAAAATTGCTGAAAGCTACAAAATATGGTTTCAAAGAATGTAAAAAAAAATCCCTTATAATTTCTAATTTATAACGTTATACCGTAGATTTTCACAGCTATAAATAATCTATTATGATCTAAATTAAATGTAAACCCTCATATTTTCTTCATTCTATTGACCCTATCATGAACTCTTGCCAAACTCATTTTAACATCTTCAGCTTGAAAATTTTCAACTTCAAAGTATTCAGGTGCAAATTCAATCAACCATTCCGGTCTAACACTCGTTATTGTACGGATGTAATTCTTAGATGTTAAAACAAATTCATTATAAATAACCCATTCATCTTGTTGAGCTAAAACTGTACTTGGATGTAATAAAACATCTTGACTATCCTTAATAGTAATATATCCTTTACCTGTACTTTTCTTCTTTGCAACTTGCATGAAAAATCCATTAGCCAATGCCTTCCTTACATTATCATAATAAGACAATTGTTCAAAATCTCCTGCAATTAATTCAATATCATGACTTTCCATCATTCTCCTCAATTGCTTTCTAACACTTTGTGCAGATTTTAATGATCTGAAATTAAGGAAATTTGAGACACACCATTTCCTCTGACCTATTTCATATGCTTCATCGCTTTCAAATGCATGGTAAACATTCAATAATGTCAAATGATCACCATCAGGATGTGCAAATAATTTTTTACATTCATCAGCTGCACGCTTTGCACCTTCACCACTTGGTCTAATGAAAACATTAGGTACTGATAACATAGAAACAATTGTTAAAATCTCTTCAGAACATTTAAAAGCTGGTGATCCAATAAGTAGAACTGCAAGCATTGGATCAAGTGGGAAAACACTGGCTAATCTACCTAAAGCTGTTAATTTACCCTCATCATCAATACATGCAAGATAATTCAATTCTTCCAATGCACGCATCATAGTTTCAGGAGCTGGTGGATCCATAAAATCAAAATGAACTAAATCATCAATACCTAATTTCTTCAATTCTAAAACAGTATTAGCCAAATTGGATCTCAAAACTTCAGGATATGATTGTTCAATGAGTTCCTTTTGAAATGCTTCCTCGGTATATAATCTAAAGCATTTACCTGGTCTTGTTCTACCAGCTCTACCAGCTCTTTGTTGTGCAGATGCTTTAGATATTGGTGAAACAAGTAATGATTCAACTCTAATTCTTGGATTATACACTTTCTGTTTAGAAAAACCTGGATCAACAACATATACAATACCATCAATTGTAAGTGATGTTTCAGCAATATTGGTCGATACAATGACTTTACGTCCAGGTCTACCACCTTCTTTAAATGCTTTAGGTGCTGGCTCAAAAATTTTCTGTTGTTGATGTGGTGGTAATGAACCATAAAGTGGGTAAACTTTAATTGGACCACATCCTTCATCCCTAGTTAACTGATCACCTTCCATTGAAATCTTTCTAACAGCATCTTCGATTTCTTCCTCACCGGTTAAAAATAATAAAATATCACCTTCATCTTCCGTTGCATGAATTTGTAAAACTGTACGAATAGCTGCATCCAAATAATCCCTTTGAAATTCTTTAGTATAATAAATCTCAACAGGATATGTTCTACCTGGTACTGCAAGTAATGGTGCATTATTAAAATATAACTGAAACTTCTCTGCATCTAAAGTTGCAGACATGATTATAATCTTCAAATCTTTCCTACGTTCACTCAATTGCTTTAATAAACCCATCAATATATCTGTTGCTAAAGTTCTCTCATGAGCTTCATCTAAAATAATACAAGAGTATCTTGATAATTCATGATCTTCCATTGCTTCTCTTAAAAGCATACCATCCGTCATATATTTAAGTATAGTTTTATTGGAAGTCATATTTTCAAATCTAATATTATAACCTACTTCATCACCTAATTTGACATCCATTTCATCCGCAACTCTTGCTGCAACAGACATTGCAGCAACACGTCGAGGTTGTGTACATGCAACTTGCTTACCAACTAAATGTGGCATATCATCGTATAAAACCATTTGTGGAACTTGAGTAGTCTTACCTGAACCAGTCTCACCAACCAAAACCATAATTTGAGTAGAGTGAAACATATCAAGAAATTCCTTCCTCTGTTGATGGATTGGAAGTTCATGACGTACTTTTAAAATATCAAAATATTTCTTGCCAAACTTTTCACCAGTAAATGGATTTTGGGAGCCAGTAGATAGTTTCTGAATGTATGCATCATCGGTCTTATGACGTTTCTCTAAATTGAATTCACCTCCATCGTGGAAATGTAATGAGTGATCCTCTGGTGGTGGTGGATGTGCTAACAATTCTGCTTCCGCATGTTCAGCTTCTAATTCAGAAATAGAATGTTTTGTCTTTGATTTTTTAGCTGGTCTCGTGGATTCACTCATATTATTGTAGTTTAAGAAAATAATAGGTGGGTAGAATTGCTTCAGAATAAAGTTGTAGATCTCTCATAAATTGTGCAAAAAATCTTTTTTCTAGTCTTGTGAAAAATTCCACTTAAAGATAGCGCAAGAATTTAATATTACGTAAGATAAATTAATAGGATTCAAAAAAATGCGAAAATACCAAAATACCAAAATACTAGCTCTGTAAGTTAAGTATAGATCTACACTTGAAAGTCAATCAACAGTGCTGTAATCGACTCCTGGTGGAAACTTTACTAAACAAGGCATCCCTATTAGTGGACCGCAGAATTTATCTTTGACATCACACACTGGGACGAATTTTGCTGCCACACAATGGCATACATTATTGAGTCTCATCGGGAACTTCAATTGTGCCGATAAAGTACACAAGTGGAGCTATTTCTTCTCATATGTAGACTGTATCAAATCGGAAAACTACCTATCAACAGAGTCTCTAGTGCTGTAAGACTTTAGTGTTATATCACCTCTTCATTAAATTCATTCATTTTACTTACTACTATCTGAAAAAAGTATTGGATCTGTAAAACTTATCTGTTTATCATTAAACTGATCACTACAAAACTACATTATCAAATTTCAAAAGTCACGCTAAGCATAACAAAAATTTCGTGAGCCTAAAATTTGCCGCTAAATTCATAAAATTTACAATTTGCATCTTCAAAACAGATTCGATTCTCGTTTACAGCACTTTTTATACTGCAAGCTTTATTAACTGACTCTAAAAGTTCACGTCTTTGCAAGTACTTCATTTTACTAAACTCATTAACAAACTCTACCTTTATTTACATAGATCGTTCATTCCCAATTTCATCTCACTTGCTTGTCGAGAACTCTCATTTTCAAATTCCAAATCATTCAAGTATAGATTGTACAATAGCGACTGAACAATCAGATGTACATATAGGTACCTACAATAAATTTATCTCACAAATACATCATACAATAACTTTCAACATAGTATATTACATCCCTATACTTAGGATAATATATACTTAAAATCGGATAACAAATATAATTTCAAATAAACAAACAAAAAGCATTTAAGGCACAAATCAATAGTTAGTAAAGTAAATTTTATTAACTAAGTAAAATAACACGGATAACAATTAATAACTAAGAAAGTTAATCAAACCTATATACACAAAGCAATCAGCTCGGATCATTAGCTCAGATCAAAAAAAATATTATTGTCATGACTAAAGATACAAACGATAATTCTAAAACTTTGCAAGATCAATCTACGTCTAGAGATTCGAAAGATTCCAACAATTCCATAAATAATGACAACTTAGATAAAAATAATAACAAGACATCTCGAAGCAAAAATAAAAGAAAATACAATTTTCAAAGAGCAACGATTGCTTGTGAGACGTGTCGTAAGGCAAAAACACGCTGTAATTATCTTCATGATGGTTCAAGTTGCTTTAGATGTGAAAATTTATCACTAAAATGTTCTCTCCAAGATTTACAATCAGAACCAATCTTATCGAAATTTCAAGAAAATACTTCCATAAAAACAAGATATGACGTTGATAAACAGGATAGAAAGAGATCTAGAAGAGGTAAAATTATTTCTGCGGCACTCAATGAAAGCTCTACCATCGATAGTACGTCTTTAAGATCAGACAATATTGATGGATCATCATTCTCAAATTCTCCACCTGGTTCCATTGATAATACAACATTACTAAATTTAATCAATTCAAAAGTTGATGTTATTTCGCAAACTTTAAACAGTTTAGCTAACAATGGTAGTTCAAATAGACATATGTATGATTTAGGATCATCGCCTATGTTGACTCAATCATATGGTGGTGGGAAGTTGTTATCAACTTCTCATGGTCAACCTCAGTTACCACACCCGCATTCACCAACAGAATCTTTTCTCAAGATGTACCCTCAAACATCTTCATTATTTAATCAACCAGGTACAGCTCCTTCTCTCAATTTGGTTGGTATCAGAAACAATTCAATGGCACCTGCAATTAATCCTTCTGTTAATGCACCATTAGCTAGACCATTCTTACAACCAACAGCAAGATTTTTAACCTCTTCTTATCTTGCATCTCCCCACAGTAGAAATAATTCAATTAGCAATCCATCAAATAATACAACAACTGGTCATGAAAATGATGAATTTTTCTTTTTAAATGCACCTTATTTAGATGTTCTGAATATGGCATCCAATTTTGGTCTACCTTTTTCAAAAGAGATTGGTTTTGATATCACTAGAGATGCCGTTCTTTTATCTATTCAAGAACGTTATGATTTGATTAATAGAAATATTCTGGACTATGATACATGTTTTAGATTAGTAGAAATTGCATTATTGCATTATGGTAAATGGATTACGTACAATGAGAATGACTACAAAACATGGTTTGATCTTATCAGGATGTCTTCACCATTGTTATTTTGTACTTTAGTTTTATTTGGTTTACGTCATCATAGGTTAAACCATTCTAATAAAACTTTGGAATTGGATATTTTACAGAGTATTCATCAATTACTATCATTAAGCGTTTATGAAGTTCCACAATCAAAGGAATTTTTACAAACAGTTATCTTGTTAACTCATTTTGCTCCATCATTATCTTATAAACATATTTATTTCGATAGTTGGTGGATTTCATCTTATGGATTAATTCATTTTATGACAAGAGAGATGACAATGAATTTGATGGTTAAGAATGTGAGATCGTCTGAGAAGATTCATCAATATAGAATTTGGAATCATTTAACGGTATCTCATTTGATAAATTGTATTCTATCTGGTCGACCATGTATCATTGATGAGCCAAGATTGGATCAATGTAGGGATATTTTAGAACTACCAGAAGCTAGCTCTTTTGATGCAATCATTGTTGCAGAAATCTGCCTAATGCTATCACTATACAATTCTTTACAATTTCCTGAAAATATTGATGTGGCATTGAAAGAAGTTGAAGCAACATATAATGACTGGAAATATCTTACTGAAAGCATTGCTTTAGGTAAAGTTGTTACTGGGTTTTATTTCTTTTCTAAATTAATGATTTTAAGACGATTCATTTTGAAAAATATGTTTATTAAGGGTCAAGTGGAACATGTTAAAAGATGTTGTGAATTTATGGATACGTTTGTTACATTCTCCAATTTCCTCAAAGTGATTGATTTATCAATCAGTAGTGATTTATTAAGGCAATGTGCATTTTTGTCCGTTTTTATGGCACTAAAATTTAAGCAATTAGATTTATTCACTCAAAACAATGACGATATTGAATTGATGAAAGGTGTGAATAATTACCAAGAACAATCTGCGTTAATGGAAAGTAAGATTTTCTGCTACAACGGTTACTTTAATCATTACTTTGAACTAATTCGTAGAATGAGAGATTCCGTTTTTCCCCCACCACAGCTCAACGTCTCTCAGCAGCAGCAGCAGCAACAACAACAACAGCAGCAGCAGCAACAACAACAACAACAACAACAACAACAGCAACAACAACAGCAACAACAACAGCAGCAGCAGCAGCAACAACAACAACAACAACAACAACAACAACAACAACAACAACAACAGCAACAGCAACCAAGACCACGCAGACAAAGATCCAATAGGTCTACTTTGTAATCGGTACGTTTCCAATTTCTTTTAACATGTTCATAGAGTTCTTTTTCTTAGATGACGTATATGTCAATAATTTTGCATTTTATTAAATTTTGTATTTTCACTAATCATAACTGTAGAATTTAGTAACGCTGGCAGAAACCGGCTAGAAGAGCAACCAAAAGCAGCCAAAAGCAGCTAAAAGCAACAAAACGTGTTCTGTTTCTGCTCTGTGGCAGAGAAGTTGGGTGAAAGTGGTAGCATACTCAGTGAGCGCGGAGATGTATTTTATGCTCCAGTCCATACAAAACTGTTTCAACTGTTGTAAACTGTTCTACACAATTACTTTCTGTTCAGTGATTGGGGGGTGATATAAATACAAGCTATGTTTCCGTATTATTCATATGGATTTGTTTGACCATACTTTTTTAGACAGATAGAAAAACACAAAATCAAGAGATGAAATTCACACCAGTATTACTTGCTACCTTTGCCGCATTAGTTGTTGCAGGTAAGGAACATCACGAGTCAAAGCACGAGGAAACCACCAGTATTGACACTGACTGTATTGAATCTACCAAGAGTCATGATCAAGACACCACTGTAACCCTCACTAGTACCAGTACTGAAAAGAAGCCAGTTGAACCAACAACGACTCACGAGAAACCATCCGGTACTACCAAGACTGAAACTGTCACCAGTACTGACGACTGTGACGAGTCAACCAAAAGCAAACCAGTTGAGCCAACCACTCTCACGCCAAGTACTGTCAAGCCAACACCACCAGCACCAGAGACTGAGACTAAGACTAGAACCAAGACCTACATTCCACCACCTAAGCCATATCACAATTCTTCTGAACCAATTGTCCCACCAGTTACTTCACTCACTCCAGTCACTCCAGTTACTCCAGTCACTCCAGTCACTCCGGTCACTCCAGTTACACCAGTTACACCAGTTACACCAACCACACCAGTTACACCAACCACACCAGTTTACCCTGTCCATCCAGACACAGACACTGTTGTTGTTCCACCGGGCACTGACGTTCCAGGTAAGCCAGAATTGTCTACCTATGTTGGTGATGCGATGAGAGCATCCGGTTCAGGTGCAGCAGTTTTCGTTGCCGCAGCGGCAGCATTTTTGTTGTAAGATTGACTGACTGAGTGACTGTGTGTCTGTGTGTGCATATACGGCACGAGTGTGAAGTACAAGGTAAATTTAATTGTTTAAACTATGTATCGAAATTTATACAGTGCTGAATATCTACTCAACATCATCAAAAGTTTCACCTTCGACTAACTCAGGGATGTCTTCGTCAGCGTGTGAGTGATTGTGAGCGCCTTGGTTTTGTAGTTGAGCTAAACCTTCAGGATTTTGTTGGAAAGATTGAGCAAGTTTCTTCAATAAGTCAAGATTTTCAGCACCTAATTGGGTAAGGATACCTGGTAACAATTCAGTGATTTTCTTTTCTTGACCGAAACCGGTGACCGCGTAGGTGTTGTTTGCAGCACAAGCTTGAACACCGACTCTGTTGAAGTGTAAGACGGAACCATCGTCTCTGAAGAAGTTTGCCTCTGCAACATCAGTGAGAGTTGTTGGGTTGAACTTTGCTAATGCAGCTTGCACTTTAGAATCGTCACCTTCAGAAGATTTGTTGACTTTCTTTGCTGCAACTCTCTTACCTGCAACTTTCTTTGCGGAAGATTTTTGTAACTTTGCTAACTTCTCTGGATCAATAGGCATCTTGATTGTTTGTCTATGTGTATAAGGTAAAGAAGTAGACGCCGTGAGTGGGAACCAGGTCTTCAATTGTGGAAGTGAAATTCTCGACGACGAGTTTGTGGGCGAGAAGGAAAAAAATGGTGGGCGACGCAAAAAATCGACGCGCGTGGGGCCCAGGTGGCTCAACTATAAGGGTTAACTTCGTACTAAGATTACAATTAAAGGTATTATGTATTAAAGGTGAATGTATGTATGTATTAGTCATTTACAGTGGAGTCTCACCGTTCTCCTTCATCTGCTCCAACAATCGTTCTCTATTCCTCTTACATGTCATGGTACCTACATGACGTTTCAGAGCGTCTCGTCTGGCGAAACCTTTATGGCATTGAGGACAAACATTTGGTGGTGTTTTCAGGTGAATCTTTTCATGTCGTTTCAAATCGGAGGATCTTTTAAACGATATTGAACATTCTGAACATTTGAAATTTCGTGTTACATCATCGGAACTGTCTTTGTTAGTAGTCAATTGTTTAGAATTTTTCCTCTGTTTGTTGTCACTTGAGTCATTTTCATTTTCATCTTCATCGTCACCATCACCATCCTCATATTCTTCTTCTACGCCTTCATCACCACTATCATCATCACTGCCATTTCGTATATGATTTGAGGTAGGGTAAGACAATTCATCAGTTTTGAAAATGTCCAGTGAAAATTGAGGGAAGTCGAGATTAGAAGGTGGGTTCCTTAATGGGTTCTCCGTAAAGGGCGGTACGATGAAGTTTGTTGGTGAATTCCCTAGATCTGGTAACACTTTATGCTGTTGTTGTTGGTGATGTTGTTGAAGATGATGAAGTTGGTTATGTTGTAAATTATGATGACTAAGGAAAGGATCATTATGCGTCTTTGTAGTATTTGAAATTGCCGGTTCCGCTAGAGTTTGATCATTACCATTTTTGTAAGTATAATTGCTGTGGTGATCTGCTGATATTGTAGAAATGTTACTTGAACTTTTCTGAATTTCAGTATTTTTTAAACTATAATTAAGATCATCCTTTTGATCTATGCGTTGTAAGTATTTTCTTGAAATTGGTAACCCACCATGAGGTGAATTTGAATATTGTAAACGATTTAAAATATCCCTTATAGTTGGATCGATTTGCTTTTCATGAATTTTAACAACTTCACTTGCAGCTTTAAGGAAAGCTAGATCTTCATCTGTTATATTTGTCCCCGGTGGAGGTATTGGTAAAGTTGATTTCGGAGGTTTTGGTTTTGAAGAGTTGAGTAGTCTAAACAACTCTTCCTCTCGCTGAGAACCTGCTACAGCGACAGATTGTGTAGATTCTGAACGGTTGTGAACTATGTGGGCATGAAGAGGAGCATTAGTAATTTTTTCAGTGTGATCTTGATCTGATGTAGGATAGTGGTGGTAGTCGTTTCGTTGATTAAACGACATCAGCAAGGCAGGGTTGACTTTGACTGACAAAGGATCGAGCTATTATATTTCGTGTTTGGCGACGACCGATGGATGGGTTAAGATAAATAATTTTATACTCCGTAGATTCTGTTGTACTACTAGCACTTGCCACTTGCCACTTAAGTAAGGTGGTAAAGGTATGAGAAAGAAGAGATGGTAGAAATGGTAGAGATGGTAGGTGGTTGTAGGTGTGCCTCCCTGATACTGAATGGCTACCTACGCTGGGGAGGGAAGTATGGTTCTGGGTGGGAGGTAACCACCACAGAACTGGTGAACATAGCAAGAGGAACCACAGCTCGTGTGAAAACACGTGACCGTGGGGAAGGGAAGGAGAAGAGCCACACTTTTTTTTCTCTCACCAATTTTACTTTCCTTTTTGTGGAAAAAGCAAAATTTCATTCTAAACAAAACAATAAATAAATAATCTACTAAACAACTAGCTAATTGGTTAATTATTTTTCACCAACATTGACTCCCTTGCAGGACCGGTACCGACCCATTGGATTGGGATGTTGAGATATTCTTCAATGAATGCGAGATAATTTTTAGCATTAACAGGTAAATCATCGTAGTTTTTGATATTAGTAATATCTTCTTCCCAACCAGGGAAAGTTTTGTAAACAACTTCAACTTTACCTAGGACGTTCAGACATTCAGGGAATGATTTAAGTAATTGACCGTTATATTTATAATCAACACCTATTTTAATTTCTTTGAAAGAATCTAAAACGTCTAATTTAGTTATATTAAGTGAAGTATAACCATTAATCCAAGAAGAATATTTTAAAACGACTAAATCTAACCAACCACATCTTCTCTTTCTACCAGTTGTAACACCATATTCATGACCAATATCTTGTAAAGCTTCACCTATTTGATTTAATTGTTCAGTTGGGAAAGGACCTTCACCTACTCTAGTTGTATAAGCTTTAACGACACCATAAATATTTTTAATTGATTTTGGTGGGATACCTAAACCTGTTAAAACACCGCCAATACCAGTATTTGAAGATGTAACATAAGGATAAGTACCAAAATCAATATCTAACATTAAAGCATTTGCACCTTCAATTAAGATTTTTTTATTTTGCGCTAAAGCATTATGCATGAATTCAACGGAATCAACAACGAAAGGTCTAATTTCATCCCTTAAGATTTTATATCTATTAATTTCAGCATCAATATCATAATCGAATTCACCATACCTTTTAATTCTAGTTGAATATAATCTTCTTAATTTAGTTTCAAATTCATTCCAAGCACCAGGTTCATTACTAATTAAATGATGAACTCTAATACCAGATCTAGAAACTTTTGTTGAATAAGTTGGACCGATACCTTTACCAGTTGTACCAATTGAATTTTTATTACCGGATAATTCAATTTCTCTTAATTTGTCAACTCTTTGATGGAAATCGAAAACTAAATGAGCTCTTGATGATAAGAATAATCTGTCCCTGCATTTTAAACCTTGATTTTCGATTTTATTCAATTCATCGAAAAATGATGGTATATGAACGACAACACCAGAACCTACAAGGTTTAAACATTTTTCATTGACTAAACCTGATGGTAACATATGGAAATCATATTTTGTTTCACCAACAACAATTGTATGACCGGCATTATTACCACCTTGACATCTAGCACAAACTTCAATATCATCACATAAAAGGTCAACTAATTTACCCTTACCTTCATCACCCCATTGAGAACCTAAAACAACATCAGCCATGATTGTTTATGTTTTGCTTGATTGATCAATGTAATCAATACTATATGAACGCGTAGTGTGCACGTTAAACCAAGAGAAGGAGCAAGAAGAGGGGGGTGGATCCGAGTAGAAAATGGAACTGCTGAAAACCTTTTCTCTTTTCTCAATGTATCCTCGATCGAATTGCAGTAATTAATTCCACCCTCGGGACGAAGTCACTTGCGGTATCTGCAGCAGTGCTTCCTCTCTGGACGACCTCATTCCCATTCCCATTCCCTATTCCCCTCGTCTCCCCACCTATTCTGTCTTCACCGCACGTATCTGCTTCTACCTCTGGGACAGCTCTCACCCTACCGGTGCGTGTATTGTGTGTTGTGTTGTGTCGTTTCGCTGTGGCTGCGAGTGTGACTCTGGTTGCGGCCACGACAGCGCGCGCTGTCGTGGCGCGAACAGCGATTTTTCAGACCCAGTTTATAGTATTTATAGAATAGTAGACAGTAGACAGACAGAGAGATAGAAGATAAGATAGACAGATAGAATGCATCTACTGGTGCTTGGAGAAGATGAACTTGCCCGCGGTGTAGAGGCCAGTGCCAAACACCTTCCAGCAGATGATACCCTGCTCCTTGAGCTGGGTGGCGGTTGGGACGACTGGGGCAAAGCTCTTCTTGAGCCCCTCGGCGGTGAAGTCGTCCTTCCATTGCTGGCGGTATGGGACCGGTTCGTGGGCGGAATCGTGGGCAACTGCAGACATGGCGTGTGGGGTGCTGTACTGGGTGTTGCAGTACTCTACAGCACTACAGGACAGCTGCACTGCTACGAAGCAGACACGGGCGCCTTTATACGCCCCTACAAACACACACGGGGCGTCCGAGTTAGTCCCGGCCAGCGAGCGTGGGCGCACGTGCGTGGACAGCGTGTGGGTTGAGCACGTGCGTGGACAGCGTGTGAGCAAGAGATTCAACTAAATAGCGATTAGAGTAGTATGTGGGTGTTTAGACAGGTCCCTGTGTCGGGGGTTTGGTGTTGGGGTTGGTTTAGTCCGGTCGCAGGGTCCTAGTCAACGGTCCTAGTCAACGGTCCTATGCGTGTTTCGAGAAACAGAACTTGCCAAGGTGGTAGGCACCGATAACGAAAACATTGTAGAGCACCTTACCCTGCGCCTTGAGGTCTTGACCGGTGGGGATGATAGATCCAACGTTCTTTCTGAATCCCTTGTAAGTGAAATCCTCCTTCCATTGTTCCTTGTATGGCTTTGGCTCGTGGCCATCGGCGTGCACTGGGTATTCCGCTTGTGTAGACATAGTATGGGTTGGATCTTATATATAACGGCAGCGAGGGAAGTACATGGCCAACTACACCTTGCAAGAGGATATCCTCTCCTTTTATACCAGCAACTGAACGGAAACGAAAACGAAAGGCCAAACAAAGCAATCGCAATCGCAATCGCAAACGTCGAAACGAACAAACGAATGTCAGCCAGGGTCTGAAGTTGCTTTTCTCGGGGGGCGGGGCGGGGCGGGGCTTTACTTGGGGGGAAGAGGGGCCCTGAAAAATAGCCAATCGCCCTCCCCCAACTCCAACTCTATAAAACCCTACATTTGTCATTTTCTATTGTCCCTTACGTTTTGCATTCCGGCTTCCTAACAGGCTCACAATTACTGACAACCGTAATGCACTCTAGGTGACTAATTAGTGATCGATTGGCCTGACCTGGCCTGACCTGGCCTGACCTGACCCAAATCCACAAACAGTCTAATAGTTCCTCACTCTCAATCGTGACTGTCATCATGAGTTTATCGTTATCTGTTCAAATTCAATTTGGCTACACACGTGGCACGTGGCTCAATTTCAATAAAAATTTATATTATATCGCCTGTCATGATGCAATTCTCGCGAAAAAGACTTGCGTATACTGAATGAAAAAACTCCGAAAGTACTATGGCCAAAAATAAATTTATTAAATAAAAAAATTTAGTACTGAAAAAAAACCTTTACAAAAATAAAGGGGTCAACTGGGAATTGAACCCAGGGCCTCTCGCACCCAAAGCGAGAATCATACCACTAGACCATTAACCCACTCTATACTTTCAAAATGTAAACTAGCCTTTTCACTTATTAAATTTTTGCACTTTTGATCACGTGAAATGTGCAATTTTTGTTCTATTTTCCCCTCTGGGAAATAAATTAATTTTCTCCTAAGAAAAAAAATCACCAAACTGATATTTTACGTAAGCTTCAGGGATTTCAAAGTATTATTCTCAAATTATTATTGCTAAGTGATAGTTTGACAATTTTAACATATTTTCAAGTAATCACTTTAGTTATTACCTAGAATTTACATCTACACTAAAATGAAAAGTATTAATTAATTAAATACCACTATTATGTACAATTCAAGTTTGTTGAAAAAAAAATAAAAATTATCAAATAACTATTGTTGAAATCAGTAAAATTGATGAATGTTGGAAACAGGTTGTTTGTCTTCATAACAGATCAGAGTGAGCTGAGTAAAAATTTTCATCATTAACAACAATAGTTATTCTCAAATAGTTTGAGAAAAATAATTTAAAATTGTCTTTTAGTCACTCTTTTAAAAGTACAATCAATTAATTCGGTTTAGAATTGATAATTATCTACCGATAATAATACCAATTCCTCGTTTTCTTGTTAATGAAAGAAGAATGTTGTGACAGTTAGAAGAAACAAAACAGAAAGTTTTTTTGTTCTTCAACTGAATTCTCGCGACAACTCAGATCTTCAACAAGCTTGAATTCGAGCATCCAGGGTTTCTAAACACTTTATCATAAATTTTTTTCTGATTTTCATGGACAGATCAAAGAAGAAAGATTATGAATGGCTGAAAGAAAAGGGAACTAACGCTTATGATTGTTTAGGTATTGAACAATCGGCTTCATTTGACATAATAAAAAAGGCTTACAGAAAGAATGCCTTGTTATTACATCCGGATAAAAATCATAATGTTAATTCTGATGAGCTGTTCAGAGCTGTAAACGTTTCTTACCAAATTCTTTCAGACCCTGAATCAAGAAAATTATATGACCAGGAATTGAATAAACATACTCCAGTTTCCGAAGATAATGCTAATGTAGCTAAATTTAAGTCCGAATTAAAAAATAGGGAGGAAATCTTTCAAAATGAAAAAGATACTGAAACTAGAAGAAAGTTGAAAGTTGAAATGTTATCTAAATGGTATGATGATTATGTGAGAAATGAAAACAAAATTCACTTATCTACTGCAACGCTAAACTTCAAAAAATTAACTATCTTCCCTCGAACCATTCAATTGAAATGGAAAAATAATCCTTCTGTTGTATTTGATGAAGAACTCATTTCAAAACTTATAGGCGTCTTTGCTATTCCTAAAAAAATTGAGATATCTAAAGAAAATAACCCGCAGGATCGTTATCATTATGCAATACTCGAATTCGAATCACCTATCGCTGCTGCAATACTTGCTAAACATGATTTTTCAATAACTCAAAATCATTGGGATTCTTTAAAATTACGTAAAACTGCTAGTCTTTTACGTAATGCAAAACTTGTTGGCTACGATAATATCTCTGAAGATCAAATAGATTATGTCAATCTATCACATCTAGATTACATTGCATTTTCATACTTGAAATCTCAAATTTAACATTGATTCATTACTTACATTTTGTATATTAAAACCAGTTTGTACACTAATTTATAAAATTGAAGATAAATTTTTAATCAGAATCAATTACAATCGCTTCAGGTGATCTAACTTTATTTTTATTCGGTGGATGTGATTTGTTCTTATCTTTCCGTTTCTTAGCAGATCTCAATGTCTGTCCTTCACCATTAAAAACAACTTTCTCATCCTCTCCTTGCTCTCTCTCTGCCTTTTCAAATTCATCAACATATGGTTTCACGGGGAATCCAAAAAAATAATACCCATCCGGTAACTCCAATGGTTTCACCGGTCCTGATAAATCAAGTTCTTTAGTATTCACTTCTTCCTTTATTTCATCAGAAGTTACTTTTTTCCCAGAAAGTCTATTACCACCTCCTTGAAATTTCTTCATAGCTTCACTAGTCGTGTCTTTCAACATATCCGCATAATTGATTTGTCTTGCCATAGATCCTTTACCTTTCAAAGATGGTGCAGATAATGCCTGCTCCCTCTTCTTCTTCTCATTTTCCTCCTTTATCTTTTCGTAGTCAGGCTCAACATACCCAACAGGCGGTGCAAAATCTGTAACTAAATCTGTCTCAATCACACAGATACCACCAGTAGAAGATTCTGGTTTCACTTCTAGTATTTTGATCTTGTATATATGATTATTGTAATTCAATTCAATTATATCACCCACTGTTAATGTTGTAAAATTTCGCAACGCATTTTCAAGAACTGCCTTCGGATCTGATATCTCAAGAAAATCAGTTGATTGAGGCTCTAGCTTCACATACCGACCCTGATCTAGATCTGTGGTCTCAATCTTAACAACATGTCCCGTCTTTATATCTAGCGTACTCATCATCCAATCTGGTAAATAACATCTACCTTCATCTGCTGTGAACTCCAACACACCACTATGTGTGAATTTACCTGAATTTTTGCTAGAAATTTTGAAAAGCATGGGATATCTAATATTCAACATAGTCAATTTGTGCAATGATGAAGGTGGTAAAAATATCTTACCACCATAGTTAGATATATCCTTAGATCCAGCATCTTTCATCATTTTTATAGGGTAGCATCTGAAGAATTCCTCAAATGTTTGGGGAATAGGAATCATCTGTGGAAAACCACCTGTAAATCCAGAAAACTTTTGAAACATCACGTTAGTATTAGTTTCCATAAATTATGAGACAATGTTATATAGCATACCATTGCTAATTTAAAAAAGGATTGTATGCTTAGCGGTTACCAAGGCATTTATTTTATTGAATTTGCCTCCACAGAAACGAATTGAAATAATTCGGGCTCTATCTCTAGAATTTTTTAAAGATTGTTAAAGCTCGGATTCATAAATTTTGCGCTCGCTCGAAGTTGAACTTGGGACGTTCAAATTAACTAAATTTTGGTGTTTGTTGACCATGCACAATTGTTTGAAGTTCTTTAATTGCATGTAATCGCAATGTCGAACAAAATACATGATCAGCATTTGGATATAGATCTAGATAATTTCTCTAAAGACCAATTACGTCAATTACTAGGTGATGATGACTATAACGAAGAAGCATTAGAGTTTTCAGACGATGCAGATGAGGAGCCAACACGCGAGAAACATAAGGAAAGAGCAGATACAGCCGACGAAAGTTTGTATTTCTCCGACAGCTTTGGGCCGAATGAACCATTTGAAGAATCAGATATCTCCGATTATGAAGACTCTGCTCAATCTAAACAACAAAGATATCAAACATTAGCTGACTTGGGTTTCAGTGATGATGATGTTAATAATGACGAGAATATAAGTGACAATGACTCCGATGACGAATTTGTCTTTCGGAATGCCCTTAGAGAAGCAAGAAATTTCAAAGTAAAGACTAACAAATCGAAAACGAAAAAGAAAGGGGGTTTAGCAGCACTAAGAAGACGTATACGGCGTACTGAATTAGATCCAGAAGTAAAGTTGTTGTTATCTCAAGCCAACGAAGCATTTGTGAACAATGATATTGATGGTGCCTTACAATTGTACATTAAAGTTATCAAAGTTGATAAAAATAATTTCAGTGCTTACAAAACTTTGGGTGAAATTTATCGTATGAAAAATGAGTTAAATAAGTGTTCTAATATCTGGCTTCTTGCAGCACATTTGAACCCCAAAGATGTTGAGTTTTGGAAAACCGTTGCTGAGCTTTCTGTTGAATTGGGTCACTATAAACAAGCTATCTACTGTTACAGGCGTGCAATCAGTAACAGTGGAGGTAAAGATTATGCTGCAATATACGCTCGTGCGTGCCTATATAGAGAAGTTGGCAAATATAAAAGAGCGTCTTCCGGTTTGTTGAAACTTAGAACTGCTTTACCACATGATTCTAAAATTGTAAGGGAGTTGGCTAAAGTGTATGTAGAAGAAGGAAGAGTTAGCGATGCTATCACATTGTATACTAAAATTTTGGATGACAATGTCAAATACAGAAAATTGATAGATAAAGGTGAAATAGTGGAACTTGATAATATCACGTTTGACTGGTCTGAGTTAAATATATTGTCTGAGTTATATGCTTCAAAGGCTGCATGGTCGTTAGGCATCAAATCATTGCGACAAATATCTAGGTGGATCCAAGAGAGAGAAAGCCAGTCTTTTTGGGATGACAACCCTAATGCTGATATTGAATTTGATGAAAGGAGGTTTGATCATCCAAGATTTCAGAAATTGCAATTACATGAAAGCGGATTAGACTATTCTTTACCAATTGACATTCGTGTTCAACTCGGAATATTCCGATTAAATAATAAGAACGAGGAAGAATCATTAAAACATTTTGCTGTTTTATTAGACCAACCAGTTGAAGACGCACCAGATTTGTACTATAAAGTTGGTATGGAGTTGGAAGGGTTTGCACTTTTCAGAGAAGCATTGGAATTTTTTATCCCTCTTTCATATTATGAGGAATACAATACTTCAGAATTGGTAATGACCATTGCCAAATGTTTGAGGGAGACAGAAGACTTTGAGAATGCAAAGGATACCTACTTGAGACTTTTAGAGTTTGACAGCCAAAACATTGACTTGAAGATTGCACTTGCTGAATGTTACTTTTATTTGAATGATGTCGAATCTGCTAACAAATTGTATAAAGAGGCTAAGGTTGACAGAGTAAAACAAAAGGCTTTAGCAAAGGAAAGTGTGACAGAAACTTCTTCCAAGTATGATGATTTTGTTGCTGAAGAGGAAGAGGAGGATGAAGAAGAAGAAGATTTTGAAGAGGGGCCAGATACCCAAACTCAAGCAATCATTGAAGACCTTCCAGTGAAAAAAAGGAAGAAGAAAAGAATTGTTTATTCAGATGATGAGCTTAAAACAATGATGATGAAATCTGAAATTCGTGTAAAGAAGCTATATTCGAAGTGCTCAAAACTTCTCAATGAAATTGATATATTGCGAAGTATGACAAATTTAAGTGAAGCTCAAAAAACATCTCTGAAAACAATGGCATCTATATGGATTGAGATGGTTTCTGATATGATTGAAATCTTTGCTATGTACAGGTGGTTTTTCTCTTCCGAGAAAGCAAAAAAGTTTAATGCTAGATTGCGTGCTAGAAACTCCAAGTTAGGTATTGATCAAAAAATTATAAGAATGAAGTATTTACAAAATGAGATTATTTTGTCTCAGCAGCTGTCTATGGCTTCACTCCCTGAACAATTTTTTAAGGGTTTGACATATAAGCAATGGTATGATTTGTTCATAAAGTATGCACTTTTGATTGCTGAATTTGAGAGAGATTCAGAAGGCGCAATTGCTGTTCAAGATCTCGTGAAACATATCAATGTGTTTCAGGAAAATGATCTTATTACTCAACTTTCTGGATTGTCAGTTGGTATTATAACAAAGGATGCACAAATTATTATGACACAGACAAGAAATTTGTTGAATGATCATCAGTTCTCTGTTGATTCTTACAAACTCTATCTAGCCAGTATGATTCCAACAGTAGATATGGAAGTTGCTTTTGCTGATCCACCCTCTCAAAAGTTTATGTTGCGTCAAGTGAAGGCCTATGATTCTTTACGTCGAGATCAGAATGATATATCAGGAAGAGCAACTATTACAAAAACTAATGTTGACACAAGCAAGGACCACTTCTTGATTAAATACGTCTACGCATCTTACCTATTCACCAATAGATCATACTATTCAACCTTGATATACCTTCAGAATCTCTATAATGACTATCCTGAAAACACAGATCTTTTGTTTTTACTTGGATTGTCCCATCTCCACAGATCGGTTCAAAGGAAAACTCTTCATACCAACTTTCAGATTTTACAAGGATTGTCATATTTATACGAGTATGCGAAAACTAAAGATCACAATGATCCATATCAACATATGGAATGTTGCTATAATATTGGCAGGAGTTTCAATATGCTCAACCTTGATTACATAGCTATCAAGTTTTATGAAGAGGTGTTGAAAATAGAGGTGGAGGACCCCGAGTACGACTTAAAAATGGAGGCAGCTCATAATCTTTGCTTTATTTACAACAGCAACAGAAATTTCAAGCAAGCAGAATTCATCATGCAAAAGTATTTATCTATATGACTGTATATTATGCCTTACTATGTACTTCAAAAGAATGTATTTTTAATCTAAAGAGAAGGAATGGATGAGCTTCCTTGGCTCGACAAAGATCATGAATTTTTCTTGTGTGAGCCAAACATTTTGTATAAACCTTTTATTGAATACATGCATCACAGGTACACACATTGATAGTCAGAATATAGCTTAAGGTTTTACTATGAAACACGATAAAATTGCAGATATAGATGAAAAGCTAGCTCTTCTTGATACGGGCTTGAATTCCTATTTTGAAAATTATAATCTTCCACAATTAGAACATGTGATCAATAAGGTCGATGAGATGAAAGACGAACACACTGTCGTGTATCACAAGTTTGATCATTATAAAAGTCGAGATATAAATGAGCTTATGGAATTGTCTAATCGTTTGTTGCTGATAAAGTCATTGCTTGATGAATTCGATCAACATACGAGTTTCTTTGAAAAATTAGACAAACTTGAAAACCTTCAAAGTAAGTTTCATGAACTTGAAAACTCACTTGATGATGATGTACATATTTCTGAGTTGAATTTATTTAACGAATTGGAACAGAAGATTGAGGATGGCAAGACAAGTTTAATACACGAATCTCAAAAATATCTTGATAAATACATCTTAACAACTGCTGAAGAGTTGGTTGTGTTCGAGGAAATAGAAAATCAAACATTTGCTTTCACATTGAGTACAATTGACAGTTTTTGTGGAGAGAGTTTCAATGGGTATATGAAGTTGACCAAAAAGTTTCAAGACTGGTTCGAGAGTGCATTTGCTCAACTTGACAGTGGGAAGGCTTTCAAATTTGATAACGATGATAATAAGAAGAGTCTAAAAATTGTTGATTCTGACACAAATTTTTCACAGTTTGCCATATCAGTGAAGCAGCTCATATTATTCATGAACCAATTGAAAAAATATACAGAGGATGTCAAAAGCCTTTCAAATATTAGACCCATTATTGGCAAGCAGTTACTGAAAGAAATCAGAAGCAGAATGTTTTGCAAAGAGAATGTCTATCCACTAATCATAGATAAGCTCAATTATGAAGAGGGGAGTGAGCTATCAAATATCTCTAAGCTATACGAGATTTCCAGCCTGTTGGCTGAATCTGGGTGGTCTAAGGATGGTATTTGCGAGTTAGAATTTTGGATTGATGATTTAACTAGCTTTTGGGTTAATAACTTGGTTGATTATACTATTGATGATATCAAACAGTTTGTATGCGATTTTCTTGCAGGTGAATACGAAGATCGTTTAAAAGACCATAATTTGGTGGTGGTTGAACTGTATACAACAAATAATGCCAAAAAAATACACAAGGAGACTAATGACGAATGGGAGAATAATTGGGAAGAGAAAGATGATTGGAATGAGGATGATAACAATTCTGAGAACAAAAGGGCATCTGCTATTCCAGTTTCTCAGTTAGATGATAGTGTCGATGATGGTGGTTGGGGGGACGATCAAGATTTGAATTTGGATCTGGATGGGGCAGATGAAAATGTGGAGGAGGAAGACGGATGGGATGCATGGAATGAAGAAATTGAGATATCTGATAATGAAGTCGAAAACCCAGAAGAAACAGTAAAAGAAAAACATAAGACACCATTAGTTCCAAGTTACAAACATACTACACTTGTTGGAGAAATCTGTGGACTTTTTGCAAAGTATTTCAGTAATTTCAATGACTTGAGCAAGTTTGATGTTAAAAAGGAACAACTGTCTGATATTAGAGAGCTGTTTAAACAGGGGCTCAAGAAGTTATGTATGGCATATTTTATGATGATTCAGTCAGATATCCTACATACCTATAAGAACCGTATTTTGTTTTACAATGATATCAGCAAATTACTTGAAGGCTGTTCAATCAGTTATGAAATTGATCTCGATTCATGTTATAAACTAAATACCAATTTCTTAGACGAACTTATTAACGAATATACAGAAAAGCTTATACTTGTGATTTCACAATACAATACTTCTATATGGGGAGACAATGCACTCACGAATAATGAGATTAATGAGGAAAGTTATAAGTTCATGAATGAGTTTGATCTACATCTTGAACAAGTACTACAGGAATTTGAAAATTCGACCACATTGAATACCCAACTTATTGCGAATCTAGTTGTTACAATGATATTTAAGACTTTAAATATTATGTGCAATAAGCTTGTTTCACGAAATGATATTTCATCATATGAATCGAGCATCCTAAGCGAAATTATTGAACACATTATAAAAGAGGTAAGAAGCAGATTAATGAAATTAAATATAAACACGGGGAATATCCAAAGTATGGTAAAACTTCAACAGATACAATTAATTCTTTCATCCAATTTGAAGGAAATACTTGAAGCATTTTATGATGCTAAATTTTATGAATTGGAAACATTTGAATTGACGTCTTTAATAAAATCTTTGTTCGTTGACAGTATGCAACGTGATCAAATAATTCGAGAAATTACTACATTAAGAGAAGAAGCTTGAACTAAAATCTATATATGTGTAATTTATACAGTTTGAGTTGTATTATAGTTCATCATGTAAATTTTTGAACAATTTATCTTGATTTTTTGTTGGTAAAATAACAACGTATTCGATAAACAGATCACCATATTCGTCAACACCATTATGGACGGGCATACCTTTACCCTTTATTACTTCGACTTCACCATTTTGAATAGTAATACCCTTTTTCCTTCCAATTTTAATAACTGGATCATAATTATCAAGGAATGGTACTTCTCTAGACCAACCACCTTTCAATGCTTCACGCAAGCTCAAAGGTTCAGTTCTATACAAGTTATTACCAACTCTTCTGTATCCGAGGTTATCATTCTTAAAATTTTCTCTGACGAAGACTTTCAAATTACCAGGTAAAACACCAGGTTGTGAAGGACCTTGTTGTTCGAAAATTTCTGCATAATTACGTGGAGCTCCAGGATTCACATGAACATTAAATAATTTTGCATGTTGATAAGCACCTTGACCATGACATTTTTTACATTTATTTTTAATCAAGTTACCTTGACCACGACAATTTGGACAAACAGTTTCCATTTGTTGAATCATACCATTTCCAAAATTTCTACGTTGTAATATCCTTCCCCTACCTTGACATGTATCACAATTATGCTTTATTCCATCTGCAGATCCTGTACCTTTACAAACTTCACAAGTATCCATTAATTCAAGTTGTAGATCTACATTTTTACCATTGTAGAAATCTTTCAAAGTTATCTTAATCTCTGTTGCAACATCTTGAGCACGAGGTGGACCTCTATTAAATTGACCACCAAAGAAATCCCTAAATGGATCGAATCCACCACCACCATTACCACCTTGTGGACCGCCGCCTCTTCCACCATTGCCACCATTTTTTATACCATCTTCACCATATGCATCATAAATTTGTCTTTTTTCTGAATCCATGAGAACATCATAAGCATTTGAAATTTCCATAAATTTCTGCTGTGCATTTTCATCATCAGGATTCTTATCAGGATGATATTTTTTACTCAATTGTCTGTAAGCATTTCTTATTTCCTTTTCGTCAGCATTTCGAGGAACACCAAGAATTTTATAATAATCTTCACCAGCTATTGTTATTGAAAGGAGTGAAATAAAAAACAAGAAAAAGTTAAAGTTTGGTCTCATAGTTTTATTACCTTTAGTGTTTGCTTGAATGATTTAGTATAAACTATGACGACACGTAAGCGTATTTTTGCGAGATCGTTGAGCTTAAGAAACTGAAAATTCTAGCAGATCTTGATGGCGCTGAGCCATCTTTGACAAAAATTTGATTAAAGTTTTCATGAGAATTGTTTTACCTGGAGAGCCATAATTATATATTTTATAAAAGAAGATTGAGAGAGAAAAGAAGATTGAGAGAGAAAAGAAGATTTGAAAGAGAACAGAAGATTCAATGAAATCAATTTTTCTTTTTTTTTTTTCAAATTAGCTCAAGATCTGAACGTTCACCAGTTTTCCACAAATGCCAAAAGCTTGCCTTTGATTTCCTGTTGATATCATTAACAATCATTGTATTATCATTGAATCCACCAATTTCATTCTTAACTACATTTCCTATTAAATTTTCATCTTCAATTAGTTCAGAGATAACTTTATTTCCTAATCTATTCATCAGGGTATTACGTGATGTTGGTTTACCTGTAAATCTTGAACGTCTAATTTTCGTTTTATGGGCAGATTTATCGAGTACTGTGTGATGAGCGAAAGCAGAAGAATCAGAAACGTAACCTGTGCTGAACAAGTTTATTATTGAACGAAATATTCTTTGGATTGTTCTCTTACGAGAATATCTCGGTTGTGGGAGAGATCTCATAAAGATCTGGCAAGTGCAAAGAGATAAAATGTTTGTTGGTAGCAAGAATGTTTGAGGTATATTATTTTGAGAACATGCTTGCCCCATTTATAAAAAAAAAAGAGGAAAAAAATGTTGAGCCTCATTTTATAGTTCAAATTTAAGCCAATCCCATTCCGCTGATAATGTTTCACCCATGTGTGAATCATAAGGGAGGGACATTGAGATTGGAGCAGTTGTAGATGAGTTTTGCAAGTAATCTTGATTTTGTAAAGCAGTGTTAAAAGTTCTCTTTTTACCAGCAGAAGAAGACAAAAGGATAGATGAAGGTGTTGCAGAAGCTGAAGTTGTAACTGGGGTAGTAACGGGTATTTGATCATAGTAAGTATTGTCGTTTTTACTATTGTAATTGTGTGTATTGGAATATTGGTTTGCATGGATGGATTTGGGTTTGTTATTAGTATTAGTATTAGTATTAGAATTATTATTAGTATTATTATTTTGAGATTCCACTCCATTTCCAAGAGGTCTTATTACACCATGCAATTTGAAAAACAAACCGCAAGCGTTACAGAGTAATCTATTATCACTAGTTTTCCTCCAAAGTGGTGTTGTTGTTGTAAAGCAGTTTTCACAAACAGGGTGGTTTGTAGTTGGTGTGATATCATTGGAAGAAGAAACAGTTCTTGCTTTGTTAGATAAAGAAGATGGAGTTGTTAGAGATTGGGGTTGATGATGATGATGATGTTGTTGTTGTTGATGTGTATTTTTGATTGTTGATGGTATTGATTTTAATGAAGATTGTAGTGTATTTATGTAATTATTCAAATTATAATCAGTTTCTTGTTCTGTGGAGTCATTAAAATTTAGAAAAGAGTCAATATTGAAATCTTCAGAGGTTAGAAAGTTTTGAAAAGTAATATTGTCATTGTTTATTAGATCTAGTTTATTATTGTTGGTTATGGTATTTTTTTGTGTATTATTGTATAGAGGAGAAGGTGAAAGATTGATATCTGATTGATTGTTTAAAGATTCAAAGATATCCATATTGAAATCAGAAGAATGAACATTGTGAGGAGGATTAATGTTATATTCTTCCATTGAAATTCTCTTTATATGTTCGATATAATTAAAATCTGAAGCTGATTCATCGATTGAGTTTTTAGATTTTTTTGAAATGTTCATATTTGTGTTATAACTATCTAGTAAATGATCAGCAGATGACGCGTTTAGTAAAGAGATATTTTTATTAGAGAAAAGGCTATCAACAGACGATACTGAAGAAGATGAAGAAGTTTTCGAGCATCTTCTCTTCTGCGAAGAAGAAGCAGAGGAAGAAGACGAAGAAGAAGAAGAAGAAGAAGAAGAAGGAGGATCTTTCCGTATTCTGCTTGCACTATTGATTCTCCAAGAAAGGTTTAAAATCCTTTCGTTTTTGGGTATTAGGTTATGAGATTTGTTGAACATTTTGTAAACTTTAAGGGAAGTATTATCGAAAGAATCCTTTTCAGTTTGCAATTCTTGTTTTAAAAGCAAAGTAGGGGAATGTGCTGCAAGTAGTTGATTTGCGGAATGTTTATCTGCAAGTGAAGACGTTAATGAAGACATGGTAGTGTTGTTAATCTGGGGTAGCAACCGCGTCGTCAGGTATATTTTAGACCAATAAAACGTTTTTTCCGGGGTAGGAGAATAACGCGGGGCGGGGATAAGGTGAGGGGGGAGCGGGAGCGGGGAAACGGGGTGGCCACTGGAGGAGGGGAGAGGGGCAGTGGTTGGAGTGGAGAGTGGTTGGAGTGGAGAGTGGTTGGAGAGGAGAAACGGTGTATTTAAGGAGTTGCAGAGTGAGGACAACGGTCGGAGAATGGGCAATCAGGGTGCGTGAAATGGGTGCATCAGTGGATCAGTGAATCCTCCAGGCCACCGTGCCAACAACCTATCAAAGTGTCAACGTTATGAGACACTATCTGCTATCTACCTATCTGTATCTGTCTGTCTGTATCTGTCTGTCTGTCTGTCTATCTCTCGCTATCCCGCCAATCTCCCGACAGTGACAGGCCGTTGGCTCCTCTCGCAGGCCCGGGCCGTGTCGCAGCCAATCACAGCGCGCGCCCGCGGGCCCCGCCGCCAGATAACACAACCGTCCCGCGATAAGGCGGCGGACCAATCACGGCGCGCGCCCGGCCCAGCACAGGACAGGACCAGCTTCCAGACCCAGGTTTCGGGGCTCGGCTGCCCCGAAGGGGGCTCGGGAGATGCCGGGAGGAGCCGGGAGGAGCCGGGAGATACCGAGAGGATCTCGCTGCTTCCGATCTCGCTGCTCCCGATCCCAATCTCGCTGAGCCTCCCGCAGTGGTGGTGCACGGGCGTGGAGTTTTGCACTGGGGCAAGATTAACCACTTTTCCGGACCTGGTTGGAGACACAAGTGGCAACAACTATGATCAACCTGAAAGTCTTCCATTTGCGACTCCACGTTCACCTGTAGTATATGTCGATCGAACTGCTCTTCGACAAGGCAACGTCTCCTGATCTTCAAGATGACGACTACGCCACCCTTCTTGACATTGTTGAACTTGTTAACAAAAACCCTTCCGCAAATGTCATTACAGCCATCAGACTTCTCAAAGTCAAACTGCAGTCTTCCAATGCCAACACGTTGCTTAGGTCAATTACCTTACTGGATTTTTTGGCCGAAAATTGTGGTGCTCTCATGAAAGCTGCAATTGCAACCCCTGATTTTATTAATGAATATCTACTCTCAATCATTGAAGATTCACTTATACACATCTCCATTAAAATAGCATTAACAAATGAAATTTATAAACTTTCCAAATCCTTTCAATCAGATCCAAGTTTATCGATAATGTCTTCAACTTTCTCAGATCTAAGGTCAAGACATCCTGAATTAACAAGTCAAGCTGTCGATCAATCTTCATCAACCCATGTTTCACCTCCTAATAATGATGAAGATCTTCTAATCAGGAAGGCAATTGAAGAGTCTCTGAAGGATAGTAAACCTCAACGACCTCCTCAACAGTTGCCACCTCAGCAGTTACAACATCAACAGTTACAACCTCAACAGTTACAACCTCAATATACTCAACAGTTACAACCTCAATATACTCAACAATTGCAACCTCAATATACACAACAACCATCTCCCCTTCAACCACAGCAAACAATGTCAAGCACTAATGTTCCACAACAATCATTACTCGCTGAAGAATCTAAAAGACCCGATAAAGTAGTCGCACTTTTCGATTTAACTTCAGATGATGAAGATACTCTTTCTTTTAAGAAAAATGATATAATCACAATCGTTGAAGAAATCAATCAAGATTGGTTACGTGGTTGTTTACACGGTAGAGCAGGTATCGTTCCTACTAACTATGTTAAAAAAATACCTAAAACAACTCATACAGATTTAACTAATTTGATTAAATTACTCAACGAGTCATTCGATATTGAATCAACATTATCTCAATTGATGGATTTGAGTAAAAAAGTTAATACAAATTCAATAACTAATGATGAATTTCAATCAATACTTGTATCTAAAAATTTCCCTTCAAAATTACAGAAAATCGAACAACAAAAACAGTTATTAAAACAAATTTTAGAATTGCAAAATTTGAAAATACTTGAACTTAAAACTATGCAATCAAATGTTGAAAATAGTTTAGCAACTTATCAATCTCTCATTTCTACTTCAAATGATACAACTGATCAAATAAATGAACAAGATTCCTCAATCTCTCAATTTATTCAGACATATCCTGATATATCAAAACTTGATATCAATTAGTTTGTATATTATTATTAATCATAAACCCAATTTATATTGCATCTATGTAAAACATCACTTAATTTCACAAAATTGCAATCACCCATTATAAAAGATTCAAATTCTCCATTTTCTTCTCCCTCAATATATTTTAACAAATCATCATAATTCTTTTCCTCCTTACAAGGTAAATATATCTTTTCAACAATCTTCCAAATTTCATTACCTTCATTAATTTGAACTTTGTAACCACTTACTTCATCCAATTCATTTATTTTATCAAAGATTAAATAAATAATTCGAAAATTAAATTCTTCAAATTCAATTTCCTTACTTTCTAAAAATCTTGAAAAAATATCACTAATTTTTAAAATAATTCCATCAATTATAACACTTGAAACATTCTCAAATTCTCCCATTCGAAATCTCAAAACTAATCTGACTAGCTCTTTCCATATCTCTTCCAATTTACCCTCTTCAACCATCATGAAAGTACTCTTTTCAATCACATCCCACCATCCAGTACTCGTAACAACTTCAGCTGGAATGCTGATTTCAGGCACAACAGCATGATTATTATCTTCATTTTCATGATGAACGGTAAATAATAAAACACCACCTAATGATGTTTTAATTAATGTCGTAATTAAATCTTCGTAATTACCATACTCTGTAATATGCATTTGTGAACTTTAACTCACATGTGTCTATGACGCCATAGATCAGCTCGACTGAGGATCAAGCTGATCTCTCTGGCAATGTTGGAATTTTTCATGTCGAGATCCAAATTTCCTTCAACAAACCAGGAAATAGAAACATAAACATATATACAAGCATCACATATAGTCATGCAAGCCGAGTTTGAAGACTATGAGGACAAGACAGGTCTTAAATTTGCGTTCAATGTGCTTCCAAGAACCAAATCTCAAGAATCTAAATGCGTGATACCAATATCTTGTCTTTACCAACCACTTAAACCGAAAAATGATCCTGTACTAATTAATGCATACCCTATAGCCTGCACATCATGTGATGCAATAGCTAATCCATTCTGTATTTTCAATACCAATTTAAGACAATGGACATGTTCCGTGTGCAGTCGACAAAATCAATTACACCAAAGTCTACCAGATAGACCAGCAGAAATTCTTGATCCAAGCATGGCAGACGTTGAGTACGTACTACCAGATAATAAAGTGTTACAATACGAACAACCAATTGCATTCGTATACGTGATTGATTTGTCACTTGATGATGCCGAGTTTCAAGCACTGATTGAGAGCTTGATTGAATCGTTAGCTATGCTTCCTGAAGGTGCGTTTATCAATTTGATAACTTTTGGTAAAAATGTTAATATATTTGAGCTTGCTGTGGATGATTACTACTCATCTTACACGTTTAATGGAGCTAAAAGTTACACTGATGATGAATTATGTAAAAAATTAGGACTGATAAAGAAAATAGGTGGCCAAGGTCAAGGAGGTAAGTTTAGCCCCCCAGAGAATAGATTTTTCCAAAAGTCATCAATTTGTGAATTTGCAGTTGCAAATTTACTTCGATCATTGAAGAAAGATGCATTTAAGGTCAACAAATATAATAGAAAATTCAGAGCAACTGGTGCTGCTATTAGTATTGCCTTCCAATTACTCAATATTGTTTACCCCAAAATTGGAGCTAAAATTCTTTTATTTACAGGAGGTGTTGCTACAGTAGGCATAGGAAGTATTGTGTCAACATCTTTTAAGGAACCAATACGTTCTCACAGTGATTTAGTGAAAGATGCCAAAGTGAGAAAAAAGTTTAATGAAAACAAAACATTCTATAATAATATTGCTGAGAAGGCTTCAATTAATGGTCATTCAATTGATATCTTTATTGGATGCTATGATCAGGTTGGACTTTATGAAATGGAATCACTTGTTGACAAAACCGGTGGTGTTATCGTTCAAAGTGATAGTTTCACAAGTGCTATATTTAAACAATCTTTCAATAAATTCCTTTCAGTTGACGAGTATGGTGATCGTTTATTTGGTCTTAATGCAACCATGTCCGTTAAATGTAAAAATCTTAAGGTAAAAAGCTTTATTGGACATGCAACCCCCCTTCTTCTTGATAAGAAAAGAAATGCTAACAAAGTTCAGTTTCATAGTGAAAATAATAAAGATGTTATAGGTTACAGTGGAACGAGTATATTTAAATTAGGAACTGTATCTACACATTCAACTTATGCATTGTATTTTGAATTGAATGAAAATGTTGCTGGTGCATATTCAATCATTCAATTTATTACAAGCTATCAACACATAGATGGTACAAGACGTGTGCATGTAACAACATCTCAACGTTTGATCAATCAATCATATGATACTACAGAATCAGTAATTGGAAGTTTTGATCAAGAAGCAGCAACAGTTTTAGTTGCAAGAATGGCTGTATGGAAAGTTCTTCATGAATCTTCAGATATTGCATTGAAATTCATTAATAAAATATTGGTTGATTTTTTATCAAGCTTTTCCCAGTTTAGGATAAATGATCCAAAATCAATAGTTTTACCACCAAATAGCAACTTACTTCCTCAATTCATGTATCATTTGAGAAGGTCTAATTTTATACAAATTTTCAATTCATCACCAGACGAGACAGCATATTACCGTCATTGTCTTTTGACAGAAGATTGTATCAATTCCTTAATAATGATTCAACCTACTTTAACGTCATACGAAATCGAAGCCCCAGAACCTGAACCTGTATTACTTGATTCAACATCTATTAAACCTAACAGAATTCTATTTCTGGATACTTTTTTCCATATTTTAATTTACCATGGCTCATTAATTGCTGACTGGAGGAGACAGGGTTACCAAGAACTTCCCGAATACGAATATTTCAAAAATTTCCTACAGTTACCAAGGCAAGAAGCTGCTGATATATTAATCGACAGATTCCCTTTACCAAGGTTTATTGATACAGAAGAAGGCGGATCACAAGCCAGATTCCTGATGTCTAAGTTAAATCCAACGACAAGTTACAATAATAGTACTGCTGGGTCTTTACAACATTTTGCTCAATACGGCAATACCGATGAAAACGGTGCCATCATACTGACAGACGACATCAGCTTGCAAACGTTCATGCAATATGTGTATGAGGCAATCGTCAAACCAACGTAATACAATTTGCTGTATATTTAATGTAATCTTATAATAACGTAAAAAATCAATCTGTAAAACAGTATTGATAGAATGGAAAAATCCCCAAAAATTATAAGTTCCAGTATCACTGAAAGCAATACTGACGAACACATGCGGCAACAGGTATGTGCAATGTCAGCCTAGATGTGCCCGACCACTGCAGATTTCATGATCTCTCGTGGTCACTCAAGGTAAGTATGCAAAAGGAAAACGAGTTCAAAAGAGAGGCAGTGAAAAATAGTGGCGAATGTTTGGCCTTTTATAGAAATTTGGATCAAATTTTACACCGCGAACCTTGCTGAGTAGTTTGCAAATTTGGTGTTTTGATCAAATTAATGCATTTAGGTAACTTGTTGTTCGCATTTGAGTTTGACGAAATAGCAACATCTTGCTAGGAAACATGGTACCCGGATATAGAGATGATAGCTATATGATTTTACAACCTGGATCCCAACATACTTTGGTCACATTTGGATTACAGGATCCATTAGAGGTACCATCTCATTCAGTCCCAACTGTTGTGTTTCAAAATCAAGAAGATAAATCATTCACTTTACAAGACTCAGCTGAAAGCAAGGCAATATATCCTATAGTGCAGGGAAACATTGTTGACAATGATGCATTTAAATTTTTCATCCACTCAACTATTACTTCTGTGATAAATGATCGCAATAACGCACTAAAAGAATCTGGAGAAAATGATGATGAAGGTACTCCTTCGACTAGAATGACCGAAGAGTTTGGCTTAGAACATGTCAACCTTTTACTTGTTCAAACTTCAGGTCAATGGAGTCCACTTTACATAGAAAATATTGTTAGTTATGCCTTTGAGACAATGAATATTCATAGCATAAGTGTTATTCCACTTGAGCTTTGCGTCTCCTTTTCTTATGGATCTCTTGCGAACGCCTTAGTTATTGATTTAGGATACGAAAAGACTGAGGTTACCCCAATAATTGATTATCAAGTCTTTAATCCAGGTAAGAAGATTGTCAAAAAAGGAGGCAACTCAATCAATAAAGTTTTAAGTAAGTTACTACCTCATCTTAGTGAATTTCAAATAGAGGAATTGAAGAAGTCACATATATTTGAGTGTTTAAGTGAAGAGGATGCGAAGAAATCTTTTTTCGGTATGGAAGGATTAATTGAAAATTTAGAAGATAAAAACAAAGAAGATGACGGTGTATTGGATATTGCTGCAATAGTTACAAGTGATAAGTCTACTCGAGAACTATTGGAAGATAACACGAAAAAGAAGGCACATGTCGAAACGAGACCAAATTCAGAACTGGAGACTAATACGTTTGTCGATTCTAATGGCAATGAAATTCTAGTTGGCAAGGAAAGATTTCAAGGTTGTAACGATTTGATCGATTCAGTCGTTTTTAACATATATCATGCGCTTCGTAAAATTCCTGATTTGAAGAAAAGACAAGATTGTTACGATAATATAATTATTTGCGGACAAACAAGTAAGATTAAAGGATTAAAGGAGAAGATTGTTTTCCATTTATTCAACAATTATGTCGTTATTTCAGATAACAAACTTCTGCAACCTCAATCACAATTCAGAAATGATGTTAGACCGATCGATGACACCTCTATTTCACAAGTGCCAAGACATTTGAAACTTGTTCCTAAGGTTGAATATTTCAGCGAGTGGAAGAAGCATGGTTTTGAAGATTGTTCTTTTCTTGGTGCTGAAATACTTTCGAAACAAGTTTTCAACTCTAGCAATGAATTCTCTTTATCAAAGGAAGTCTTTACCGAAAAAGGACCCTCTGCAATCTGGGAGAGTGCATTATAAGTTGTAATTGTATATGCTAGATAATTTGGTGTTTTTGTACACGTATATCACTGTAAAATATAGTTTTAATTATTTTTCAAAAAGTAAGATATTGAGTTTGAAATAACTAAAAATACAATTTTAATAAAGGGAGCTTATACATTATGTTACAAAGCGATGAAAATGATTCGCATAAAAAAAGCAAATATGTGAAGACGAAGGAAATGTTTACTCACCTCTCAATCTTCTGGCCAAATGAATATCCTTCTGCATAATTGTAACTCTTTTAGCATGAATAGCACATAAGTTTGTATCTTCTAATAAGTGAACTAAATATGCTTCACTAGCTTCTTGCAATGCTAAAATGGCAACACTTTGCCAGCGATAGTCACTGTCTCCACCAAATTCATCTTGCACAATTTCTCTAACGAGTCTAGCAAAAGGGAGTTTACGCATTAACAAATCGGTACTTTTTTGTAATTTTTTGATTTCCCTCAATGCAACAGTACCATTTCTATTCCGTCTTTTTTTATGTTCAATTGGATCTCCTGGCTGGTTTTTCAGGAGACCGCTCTTCATGGAAGAAGATTCACGCAAATAGTCGTCCTCATCTGAGTCTTCAGGATCTCTCTTTATTATAGTTTTGATCAATTTTCCAGAAGTCCGCTTCTTAGCTTTCTTGGGGCTTCTATTAGATACTACAGTAGACACGGAGACAGCCTTAACTTTTCTTCTTGCCATTGTAATTGGTTATAAGGCTGATAATGATACTTCTAATCGAACAACACACAACCATGAGTTGAGCTTTTGGAAACACAAATTATCTCGCGCATCAACTTTTTGAAGATTTGTGAATTCTATTTTCGCCCAAAAAGGTAATAGGAAAAACCAGCACTATAAATTAGACTTTAATGAATCAACATCATACACCGATATTCTTATAAGTGAAATAAATGATTTTTAACAACTAGAAAATACAAATTAAACAAGTATGAAAGCCAGTTCATTGAAACTAAATAAATAAGGTAAGATCCTCATTTTGGCTAGTAATGAAACATGAATAAAAAATAGAGTAAGTGGTAGTGATGACATCAATGTTTTTAAAATTACAATAATTAATGCAACAAAATGGCGCTTTTAATTTTTAAGTAGCGTATAACTAGTTTTCCACTTCAGAGCCTTGGGAAAATCCACTAAAAACATCATCATCAACATTATCAGCCTTCTTTTCAACCTTTTGAGGAGATTCCGTTGGCACAGCAGGATCTTCTGTTTTTGCAGCTACCTTATTGTTCGTAGTAGTTTCAGTATTTTTTGGTTTTGATGGTGTAGTTGTCTTTGGTGCACTAGAACTTGCAATTGGTTTAGACTTAGACTTGCTTTTGAATAAACCAAACAAACCCTTCTTTTCACCGGAACGTCCTGTTGGTGTTGCAGTAATTTTTGATGTAGGCGCTGGATTGTTGGCACTTCTTGGAGTTGGACCACTAGCTAACTTTTTAGCAGCCTTTTGCGCAAACGTAAGTTTAGTGTTACTTTCCTTTAGTTTATCATCAGTAACAATATCAACCATAGCTGGCTTTTCTTGAGTTGGAACATTAGCTAATGGATCACCTCCATCAACTGGTGCTGACTTTCTTATTTCTTCCCAGGTTTTTTTCTCAACTATTGGTTTAGCTTCAGCTGTAGAAGTTGCAATCTTATCTTCTGCTGATTCAGTTGGTGCATCTGCTTCCTCTGTGACTTCTGGGGTTTCTACCTCTGGCCAAACTTCTTCACGAACAACTTCTGGTTCATCTTCAATTTCAGGAGGGATTTCAATGGATTTATCATCTAACTCAAACTTAGAATTTGCAAGATCAGAATCATCAATATCTTCTGGAGCGACAACTTCCTTTTGTAAATGTTCAGGGAATTCTCCATTTATTTGCTTTTCTTGCTCGTGATATTCGAGACCCAGATTCTTCAGTTCTTCAACCTTTTCTTTATTAGACGATTGTAACTCTTCACGTTTTGATTCAAGTTCCTTCCTCTGTGTTGCAAAAGATTCCAATTCATTCTCCTTAGCATTACCTTCATTATTAAGAAGTGATTCAGCAGCAACGGCTGCAGAAGTGATTTCTGCCTCCTTTGAAGTAACTTCTGATACTCCAGCTTCTAACTCCTCTATTCTCTTGTTCATGATTTCAATCTTGGATAAAGTACCATCAAACTCAGCTTTAGAAGAATCATATTTACTCTTGATATCATTGTAGATATTCTCCTTTTCAATTCTGTCATCAGTAAGCTCCTTGAGTTTAGCATTTTCTACTTCAAGTTCCTCTAATAAAGGTGCAATATCTTCATCTCTTTCAGCTTCAAGGGAAGCAAATTCTTCTGCTCTTTCTTTATCTTGCGCTTCCTTAGCTTCTGTTAAAACCTTCAATTTTTCTTCTCGTTCAGTATTAATCTCCGTCTTTTTAGATTCTTCTTCTTCAACTTGTTTAGAGAACTCATCCTTTCTTGTTGTAAGTAAACCAGCAAGAGAAAGCTTGAAGTTTTCAAGTTCTTCATCGAGTGCCTTTTTGTCAAGTTCCAGCTGGGCTCTTCTAGCAGCTGCCTTATCAGCTCTCTCTCTTTCAAGGGCCAACTGTTGCTGTCTTTTCTCTTCTTTAAATTCTGCTTCTCTTTGTTTGATCTTAGCAGGTAATTGTTTTCTTTCTTCATCATGCTTCTTCATTTCAACAATTTTGTTTTCCATATCTACAATAGCAGGCTGAACAAGAGCAGTAGCCATTGTTTCTATTTCATTATACTTCATAACGAGACCACCACCAAGAGCAATTTGGCCTGGACCAGGTTCAGTCAATCTTCTCTTTTCAGCATTTGATTGTGCAATTTTGTAAGCTTCTTCAGTTACCTTGATGTTTGTTAAAATCGATCTTGTTGCAACTTCATCATTAATTTTTTGTAAATCTTTCTTTGCCTTTTCGGATGCTACGGCATAGATAGCAGGTGTAACTAAGGAGTTATTAGCAATGGTATCCTTAACATCTTTTTTAGAAGCTTCAGATTTTAGTAAAGCAGCTGCATATTCTGCCGGATTAGCAGCCAAACCTTTATCAGAGGCTGTTGGAATACCATTATTTCTAACAAAACTTTTATTAAGCTCTTTTTTCGATGCATTCACTGCCTGTGCATGAATGTTTTGAATATATAATGATGTATCTTTATTCGAATTTGTGGCCTGTAAAGATGTTTTCAAACCTGCTCTTTGATCGGGGTTTGGGGTTACTCTTTTTTCAACCTGCTCTTTTGCAGCTTTAGTAGCCGCATTAGTAATATTACCAATATTCATTTTTCTTGAAACTTCGGTACCTAAGCTGGACGTTGAAATACCAGATCTGTAATCTCTAGCTGTGGATAAACTTTTAAGAGATTTATTATTTTTAACGTCAGAAAATTGGGAGAGAGTAACTTTACCGCATCTCACATCATCAAAATCGTAGATATCTTGCAATTGTGATCTAGCAATGTTGGTAGGTCTCTTTTTCAAAACTGCAGATGCTGCACCTGCTGCTTCTGTCTCAATAAAAGAACTGTTATCCGATTGTTGATCAAAAGGCATCTTCAAAGATTTAGCGGAAAGCGCTGCATGTTCTGCTTCTGGTGCAATATGTTCTCTTCTCCAGCCAGTAATTTGTTCAGGTTTTGCAATCAAAGCAGCATGGGCTGCTTCCGCCGATAAGTCCTTATGATAGGCATGTATTGACAAGTCTGTGTTTGCTGCTAAAATTGCTGCTGTATCAGACGCAGAAGGGTCAACACCTAAACTGACTTTTGCAGGATTGTTGTATATACCATATTTCATTTTTGCCCTGTAAATTGCTTCTGTGCTTAATGGTTTGCCATCTGTTTGATAGACAGAAAACTTCGATGTTTTGGATGTCAACGAAGGAATTGACTCAGCATATGATGAAGTCGTCATGTTACTTCTGGCTATCTGTATTATTTATTGATTAGCTTGAATTGATTATGAATTCTTGATACTTTTTAACGTCAAAATTAAATGTAGTAAGAATAGTTTAATAGATAGTGAAAGAATACGAACTGGCAGATAGCAATTGGACAGACTTTAGTAACAATATTGTGATCAAGGATAAGAAACAATAACGATAGGGGATCTGAGTTCGACAAATGAAGGAAAGGGTAGAGGATGTTAACTCTCTGATGGAAGGTTCTACATTTTGCAGGACAATCTCAATCACCAGACGTATTACTGCTGATAACCGCGGGCCGTGCTCTCTGGCATACAACACAGGGGAATTTGCATTGCAGACGCGCACGCGCGCGGGCGGCTCGCACCAGTTTCCATCCACAGGGAAAATTCGCTCCCCAGTTTGGCGAAAAACAATACCGAAATTTGTCCAAATGCGTCTTCTTTCCTTTTTGGGTAACACTTCCCAATACGGCAATCGTCGACCGACCGACCCACCAACCGACCAACCAACCTACATGGAACCACTCCGCTGAACAGAGAGCTGCCGACTTGAATCTAGATGTAGAGAAGAAATTTAGCACAAGTACTACAACTGCTTGTTGAAGTACTCAAATTAATGCTGTATTGCTTTCTAGCATGTGTCAGTTGTGTTGTTAGTATATAGAGTTTTTTGGAAATCGGATTAATGGCGGCAACAACCTCTATATCTCTTCCTGTACTCAATTATATGAGGATTTGCTTCAAAAATAGCTCTGCAAGAGGAAGAACAACCAACTGAGCACTCTAAAACGAAGCTCTAATTCTTCTTTTTTGTGGGTAGAAATAGCCGAAAAGTGGAAGTTGCCCCTTTTTCGTAGGCTCATCAAATTTTGCTATGCTAGAAGGAAAGCATTTCTTTGAGCTAAGCTATTATAGATAACACAACACAGTGTGATTGTGAGTCTGTACAAAAAATATAGTAATGGTAAAGCTCAAAATGTATACTAAACCCAAAGAAGGAATAAAGACAACGTTTTTAACTTCACCTGATAAAGAGGTTATAAATCCCTCTTTGAAATCATCTAGAGCTTCTACCAATGAAACTGAACTTGTATCCGTGTCAACTCAACCATCGGCATTAGTGAACTCCCCCTATGATCCACGTCTTTACAAAACCGTTGATCCGACTTGTATT
This sequence comes from Pichia pseudocactophila, assembly GCA_039700735.1. NCBI lineage: Eukaryota > Fungi > Ascomycota > Pichiomycetes > Pichiales > Pichiaceae > Pichia > Pichia pseudocactophila. The sequence continues at coordinate 163,747 of JBBJZV010000113.1, forward strand.
ACTTCTTTTACAAGTAACACGGAAATACTATCGGGAACTACTCCAAAAGTAAGCATTCATAATATTATAGACCATAAAAGTTACAGTAACAATTTTTTAACAGATATCGATGAACCAAAAAACTACAACAAAGAGTTTTATACCGCTGAAATTATAACAGATCCTCAGTATTTTCAAAATTATCTTGATGAAAGCCAAAAATATTATGATGACTCCAATTTAAGTTTTGATATAACCAGTTACGAGCTTGACTCAAATCCTACACCAAGATCACATAATGAAAGTATAAATCCTGTCTTTTTCCATCATACACCTTCTCCAAATAATAAAACTTCAATTAGAGTAATAACTGCATCAAACCGTATTACAAAATTGAGAGATAAAAAGTTGGTCCAAGCGATACATCGAAGTTTGGATTTGAAAAAATGTACAGATAGTGAGGAAATATTTAAAACTTTAAACGAAAATCAATCTGCTTTATTAAAAGACGATTTACTTTTATCTTCACCCCGAAAAGAAATCAATGAAACTTTTACAAATGCTTTAATGCAAAATAATGGCTCTTGCAAAGATATTTATAAAAGTCCTACTGTTTCTTTAGAAAACTACATTTATACTTCTGTTTCAAGACAATTGAAGTTGGAAGAATTTTCAGATTCGGAGCATCAAGAAAGAAACAATATTAGGCACTTTCCTAGAACTTTTGGTGATATTGTGAATTCTGAAAATTGTAATATCAATTTGGGGTTGACAACAATTGATATTCAGGAATATCAGGAAACATTGAATCAGTTACAGTCTGAAATTGCGCAAACTCGAAAACAATTCAATTGTTCTGAAAACTTTGAAGGCTCAACCACTTGTACACGAACAAACAAAAGAAAACGAGCTAAAACAACATATACAGAACATATAGACTCAACTGTATCAGATGAATCGGAAGAAGAGTTTGTAATTAAAAAAGCAGTTAAATCAGGTAAAAGAGGTAGAAAACCCAAAAAAGTAACTAAAGTTAAACCAAAAAAACCGAGCGAGCTACCTGAGACGGATATCGTTCAACAATTGTTCAGGGAGTCAATGAAAAGAAATAAGGATAATTTCAGTAGAATGAAAAACAGTGATATTAGTCTTTCTACTTCAAAATTAGCAAAACTTAAAGTTCCAAGAAATGCTCCCAATATCATACGAGAACCGAAGAAAACTACAACATCAACATCACCATATTTGGAGGAAGTAGAAACTATAGACATACCTCCAAAACAATCATTACAAAAAGACATTTTTGAATGTAGTGAATGTCCAAAAGTGTTTCGTCAACGTTCTCAATGGAAACGACATGTCGATTGCATCCATTTGAAAATAGCAAAATTTGTTTGCATTAAATGCAACAAAGCATTTAAAAGATCTGACCATCTAAAAAATCATATTCGTAGAATACATGCTACAGCCGATTAATATTGTAAGAATATGCCCTGTATATTTCATAGAACTACAATATAGGTTTAAGTAGATCTCGAGAAGTAAATTAGCTACAAGTGCATCCGTATCACGTGATACGACTCAAAAATCTTGGTTTAAATTATATTGACAGTTTAAGATAGACATCACATGGGCAAATATGAATTGCAGCCACTCTTCTTCTGTTCAAGGACATACACATGCATCAGGGCTTACATAATTATTGATAAAATACTAACATTGACACTCATTTTAACAGATCTATTCCTTTCCTTTGATCAAACGTGCAGATTAGATTTCATTTTGTACATGACCTTGCAATTTCCCATTTACACAAGAATGCAGTCATGAGTTAATTTTTCAATAGTATTAGAATTACATATATTTTTTTCATATAGAGATTACATAGTCCAATGTTTAACAAGCGCACGTAACTAAATCATTTCATATTGTACTTCAATTGTATTTTTCCATATTGATATATCAATTCACAGTAAGTCAGCTTTATTTATTTAACATTTGATTTCACCTTTTGAATTCTTCCTTTGATTTTCTATGGCTACATATTGACTTTTACTCCACTTGTATATTGACAACTAGTTTTTCCCCTTTATCTTTTCATCTAGTAAGCTATTCTTCATTTGGGTATCAATTGGCCTTAATTACATGTTTGGTATGTATACATTTTTTCCCCCAACAAGCCCTGATGTCAATTTGTGTGTACTTGTTTATAAAAACTTTATATACTGCAATTTGTTAAACTATCATGAATTTGTATATTTAAAGTTGACTTAGTGCGTGTATACATTAATATGTATTGTTCTCCCTCAACATTCAAATCATCAGAATTATTCCAACTATACGTTGTTACTAGTGTATGATGATGTACACTTTTAGCTGGAAGCATGTGTTAACAGGATTGATCATTTTGAGAATCTTTCAAGCTCTTATCGTGTACTTTGCACCAGGAGAGTTTGACATTTCTTCTACAATTCTGTTCAATAAATATACGCCCAACTCCAAATACGACAAAGTTACAACTATAATCTTACAAAGATTGGCAGCATGGGATTCTGTATACTTTCTAAAACTAGTTATGGAAGGAATTTCTTATGAACATGAATGGGTATTTTGTCCGTTATGGTGGAGAGTAATGCGTGTTATCAAACTTAGGTTTAACCTTGATATTTATGATGTGTTACTCATATTTATTTTCATTAACAATATCATTACTGTGGGAATATGTCGTGTTACATATGCTTTATCATACAAGATACGTAATGATTCCCGTTTTGCTTATATTGCATCTATGCTTATACTTGTTCAACCATCTGGTATTTTTTCATCAACTTCATATTCAGAACCAATAGTTCAATTACTATGTTATAGTGGATTATACTTGTGGTACTCAAGGAGTAGATATATTCAAAACAGTTTATCCTATTTTCTGTCAGGTATTTTGTTTTCACTCGCTTTTGCTATAAGATCCAATTCATTATTATACGGAATTCTATATCTATACGATTTAGTTTTTCAAAATGGCTTCAAAAACAGATATTTAGCTTTTCTAACAGGTTCAACACTTGCATTGACACTTGCTTATATGACTTACTTGCCATATTCACTCTTTTGCCCCGAACGTGGGGAATGGTGTAACTCTTGGTCAAAATCTTTAGTTTCATATGCACAAGAGAAATACTGGGGAAACGGGTTTTTGCGATACTTTGAATCTAAAAATATACCTTTATTTTTAATTGCTGCACCACAACTGGTTTTAATAGCTTTATCATTACTAAAATTCAGGTCTGTACCAAATATCAGACCTATATGGATTGTATCCTTCGTTTATCTTGTACTTCAATTCACAACAATGCATGTTCAGATTGTGAACAGAGTAAGTACTTTTATTCCATTACACATTTGGTATGTTGCACATTTACTTGCTACTGACAGACGAGAAGGTAAATGGTGGGTAAGATGGTGGATTATTTGGATTTCTGTACAAACTGCACTTTTCGCTATGTTCTTACCACCTGCTTGAGTTTGATGCGTTTCATATATTTTATACAATGTAAATATTATCAATTTGAGATCAATGAGCCATAAGAGGTAGGGACAAGTCCAGTCTGTCCATTCTTTTCAACTTCAGTCCAGCCACCGTCATCTGGACTAACAAGTGTAAGCACATCACCTTTATTAACAGTTAATTCATCATCACCTTGGGCAACATAATCATATAGCATTTGAAATTGTGGTTGTGAGGTATTCCTCCTTACTTTACGTGGCACAACTTTTGGTGGAGGTGGTTTGGATTTGTGTATCTCGAGGTAGGACGTAGGAACTAGACCTGTACCAGCAGCAGATTTCACGTAAGTCCAACCAGAATCATCTTGTTCTAATACCGCAACATTTTCACCCTTTGTTATTGAAGTTTCATCATCTCCTGCTGCATCATATGGATAAAGAGCGGTTGCAGATACGCTTGTATTATTTGTTGTCGATGGAAGAGCTGCTCCTACGGGTGTATTATATGTTTCTGCAAACTTGTTCAACTTATCGAATAAACGTGATTTAGTGTTTGATGGAACAATTGAGATATGTGGAATACCACTAGACAGAGTTTCCGCTCCTGAAGATGATGAAGGGTTAGAAGATTTTTTAAAAATACTGAACCTTGATTTCTTCTCAGTTGGACCAGAATATGACATATCTATACCATCTGTTACAGCTTGAATGGTTTCAATTTGCACCTCTGCAATAACACGGCGAGTATCATTATTGATAAATTTTTGTAAGGCATTGATTGATCTAGATAGCAAATCTTCATATTTTTTGTAATCTTCAGGTGATTTTATTTCAACTTTCTCAAATACATCTCCAAGTATATTGTTGCGCTCAACGAGGATTTCTTCAACTACTTGTTTGTTATCATCACATGTACGTTGTAAAGATTCATACGTTACCGATGCAGAGTTTAATAAAGCTTTTAATGGTTGTACTGATTCATTATTCACAATCATGCTACCATCATCGTGCCAAATTGGAGAAGGTATATAGTTAAAATCAACTGGTTCTGTCCAATTTTTCGTATTGTGTTTCATAAACATCATGGTGTCTAAGTTAGGTAGGTTTTGATTCACCACTTTATCAATCGCGTCAAAAGATTCAGCAAGCTTAGTCAAAGATTGACGTTCAATAACTGATGTTGATAACCAAATGGTGTTAAGTTTAGCTACCTTAGTTTGGTTTAAATCTTGTAAACCATCTAAAAGCTCTGGAACATCTTGATAATAAAATTTATCCTTCAAGCGGTTAGCAACTGAAATGGAAATAAGATAATCATTCTTAGCTACATTCATTTCAGTTTCTCTTTTTTGAAGCTTTTCTTGAGCTCTATCAGACGATGATTTAAGAGTTTTTGCTCTTTGTGATTCCATTGCTTCGCATGCTGCATCATAGGCTTTCTTTTTAGTTTGAATTTCAGAATAGTTTTTATCCCTAGTATGAACCAATTCTTCATTGAATGCCTTCCAGCGATCATTCAATGATGTGTACTTTGTATGCAATTTGTTAATACTTGAAGCAACGTTTACATCCAAACTGTTAGCCAATGATCGGCGTTCCTTGGCGATGTTTTCCGTTTGAATTAATGTTTCCTTCCATGCAACAACTGAGGCAGAGTCCAATGATCCCGGAGTTATTGCTGGTTCTGGACCGACAGCGAGAAGTGAAGCCTGCTTAGACGTTTTTGCCAGATGTTCAGATGCTAGTTTAGATAGTTTTTCAGCATATTCTCTTTCTATTGCTGCTTTCTCTTTGTAAAATTGACTGATGTCAGTCAAGAATGACAGATTGGCGTCTACCCATGCATGTGTAGCTTTGAAATGGTCAGGTAGAGCAGACCCTAACGATTGTGTTGTCATTGGTTGAAGAAAGATGTGATTGTTAGGATTAGATTTATAATCGCTTGAGTTGAATGAAAAAACGTATTAATTGGTTTTTCAGATCTCTAGTACAAATATACAATAAAATGCACCAGCTTGCAACGACTTTATACGTTACAAAGTCAAAGACTTGCTTCCCCCTTTTGATAATGGCTAAAGATCCGTACCCGTTTGACCAATTACCACAACTAGCACTACAACAACAGCAGGTGTTGGTCGATGCCCAAGCACTTTACAAAAACGAAGCATTTTCACTCAAGAAGTTAACATTTCAAGAACGGTCTCTTTTATATGCCATCCTCAAACAGTCTGAGAAGGCGAACAATGACCTCTTGAAAGACTTCTCTGTTGAGGAAACTGCCGAGTCTGAACGGTGGGAACCATTTGTGGCCTTGCTCACAGAGGAAGTCCCACTGAAGCACCTCGTCACGTGCCACGAGGAACAGCTCAAGACTCCAGAAGAATGGGAAAACTGGTCCCTATACCTCATTGACAGACTTCGACATAACAACGACGTTATAGTTGCCGCTGAGGCCGCTCGCAACCCTACAGAAGAGGCAGCACATGAAGTAGATGCCCCAACTCCAGTCAACTCGGAGAAGGTCAGCCCGTGAGCGGGGGAAATAGGCCTGAAGTTTAATTCACAAGTTGAATAGCTCGACCACAGATTTTTTTTTTTTTCACCCCAAATATTACTGTCGCCGGTGTAGGAGTTTGAGGATATATTATGTTGGTAAGTCATTCCCGCCTAGTCTCTAGAACTTGTTTGTGTCTCTATATCCATAACCATGTCAGCTGCTGGTACCTCTGCCTTTGCCCGTTTTATGGCTTCCGAGACTGGTCCAAAGACCGTCCATTTTTGGGCTCCAGTCATGAAATGGGCCCTCGTTTTCGCAGGTGCTAATGAAATGACTAGACCGGTTGATAAAGTTTCACCAACACAACAATTGTCCCTTTTTGCAACCGGTGCAATTTGGACAAGATGGTCTCTCATTATTAAGCCTAAAAATTACCTCCTTGCGTCTGTGAATTTCTTTCTTGGTGCTGTTTCATTAGTTCAACTTACTAGAATTGCAAATTGGAGAATAAAGGAATTGAATGAATCACCAAAAGAATGTGCTAAGTACATTATTGGTATCAACAACAAATAGATATTATATTTACGCAATATTTTATACTCTTTTACATAACCTGCTCTTGATCAATAATATCTCCCAGTTCAGCTATGATATCTTTACCCTTTGGATTGAAAAGCTTCAGTCTAGAAAGTAGATCTAAGTATTTATCATCGCTCTTTTGTTTCCTTGTACTGCTATCGTCGTCTATCATTTCATCATCTCCATCTTTATCCTGATGTATGCTCTTTTCATGTCCACTTTTTGCATTCTCATCTTCGTCTTCTTCCTCATCATCATCCTCCTCCTCCTCCTCCTCATCATCATCATCACCTTTACGAACATCATAATCAACTTCATCATCTTCATCCTCATCTTCACCCTTAGCGCCATGTTCTCTTGAGCGAGTCATCAATTCTCTCACTTTATCTTCATTAATTCCAACACCTTCCTTCACACACATTAATTTGTATTTAATTATACTTTTCACTCTATCAAGAGTAATAAAATCGATCCATCCAGTTTCAATATTACAATCAACCAACTTGATACTTTCCAACACTTTTTTAACATCTTCATCTAATATATCACCAATTTGGAAACTTAATGAATCACTTACATTTTTACCATCAAAGAATAACTGCCTTGGAAGTTTACCAATTCCAAGTTTCCGTATTTTACTCTCTGGATTACTAAATTCATCAATATATGCATGTAAACTAGGTGGGATAATGAAAACTTCATCAATCTTAGCATTTTGTGATTTACTACTTCTAGTACCTCTAAATGCTTCAATTTGACTTTTATATGCTTCCCTATCCTTACGTGGATCGTATCCTAATCTGATATTTGAATGCCTCCACGGTCCTTTCTTGAAAGTATATGATACAAATGGTAGCGCAAATCTTATTTGCATCCTCAACTTTTCTGGAATCAACCACTTGATATGTTTACGTATCCAAACTGGTTTCATTTCAAATAGTTTTCTCAAAATTTCAATACATTCAAGTAAATGTGTACTAACACTTTCATTTATAATTTTTTTTGAAACGTTTGCCTCTTTCATTCTTTTAATATCATCTTCTGCCTTCTTCCTTTCTTCATCTAATCTTGAATCATACTTTATAGGAGTTTCATCTTCCCAATTTATTTGGATACTGTATAACTTGACCCCTTTACTCAACCATTGACCTTGCTCATCAAGTAGTAGATTACCATAAAGTTTGTAATTGTAAGATATATCAGCTCTTGCATATCGTACTAAACCAGCGATATCTAAATCTTCACCCTTGGTAAATCCTTGAATCTCATTTAATCTACTTTTTATTTCTGTTGAAAAATCCTTGATGCCTTGGTAATCACCTTTACGTATACTTGCAAACTTTTTAGTATATTCTCCTCTATCTATTTTTTGAAAATCTGCCAATTCTTTGAATTTATAATTCTGTTTTAAAACACCTACAGGTTCCACATTCCATTTACGACCTTCAGCGATACATTTGGCAATACCTTCCCTAATTCCATCTTTTGCAAAACCTTTGGGCAATTTCACTTTAAGAAGCACGTTTTCCCCCTTCACCATTTGGGAGCGCAATGGATGAGCCATTGGATCTTCACGCAATCTTAACTCAAGCTTCATCTCTGGATCGATAAAGCACTTTCCTATCCTTTCCTTCCCCCCACCGATCATGTTGATAGCACGATCGACGTTTTTCACGTGAAGCGGGTATTCCACAGAGATCAGACTAGGCACATCCAGGTCCAAAACAGCCATTCTGGTTGTCACACAGTAGAATGTATAGTTGTAAACGTGTTAGTGAGACAACCACCGAAGGCTTGTATGTACACATGTATGTAAACACAGGTCCACGAGCCCCTTGGATCGCGAAAACTGCGAATTTTGCAAGCCCTGATTTTTTCCAGTCCCGCGACTTCCAGCTTTAGTAGCTTGCAATTTTTTTCTGTCTAGGATCTTCAATCGATGTGTGCATATTGGCTCAGATTCTGTACTGACTTGTACGCAGAAAGTCACAAGATACACAACAGAAATGGTACGCAGATCCAATAGGTCCACTAAGGGCCAGCATTCGTCGAATGCATTACAGCCGGAATACACTCCTATTCCTGGTGAAACCGTGAGGTGTCTTGTGTGCGGTACGACTGACGCAGAATATGATGAAGCGGAAGACGAAGGAGAGATGGTAGAATGTGAAAATTGTAAAACTTGGCAACATATTGAATGTATGTATGGCAGTAACTTTACAGGGAAACTCCCTGACAAGTATTTGTGCGATGTTTGTGATCCAGATTCATGGTTTGGATTAAAGAAGAAATTGAGTTATCGCATGTACCTTGAACGTTATGAAGGAATAGATACGGGGAAACGTGAGGAAGAATATGGTGATGGAGTGGGAGGAGTGGGAGGAGGAGGTGTTGATGAGGATGATGAAGATGACTATGCAATTGAAGCTGATGAGTTTAAGGAGAGGAAGAAACAGAAGACTAGTTCAGGAACGGGAAGTATATCATCACGAAAATCGACAGCAATTTCAACATCTTCTGAGAAATCAAAGGTGACTGCAAAAGTGCCGAAACCAAAAGGGGAAGCTAGTGTTGAAAAGAAGAAGGGAACGAAAGAAGACATTAAATTTGAAACTATGAGGAACAGTATAAGGAAAAGTTTTGAGAACAAATTGAAAGTTTTATTACCATTAGAGAAAAGTAATCTTGCACCTGAATGGTCTAAAATATTAGAGGAAGGAGTTTTAGAGAATGCAGGAGATTATAAGGATCATGCACGAATGCTTTTGATAAATTTGAGTACATCTAAATTAGTTGAGAGGGTATTAAATGGAGAATTTACCATTGAACAATTACCTAAATTAAGTAGTGATGATATGAGGACTAAGGAACAACGTGAGAAAGATGAAGAAGCTAAAAGGAAAGCTTTAGGTCAAGTTGTTTTAAAGCAAGAAGAGGAAGGATTAGTGAAAACTAGACTTACACATCGTGGTGTTGAGATTATTGGTGAAGAAGAATTTAGATTTGATGTTGAAGATCGTAGGGCATCTGAAGTTGATAAATTAAAGGATGAGAGAGAAGATAATGAATTATATGGGGAATATGAAGGAGATTTTAATGATAATAATGAAGGTGAAGATGATGGAAGGGTTAATGATGGTACTGATTTACTCGACGATGAAGTAGATTTTGATAATATACTGAAAGATGAACAAACATCTGAAACAAATGTATCTGATCAAGTTGAGGAATCTCAGTATGAACCTAATATTGAATCAAAGAAAGAATCAAAAGATGAATTAGAGAAAGATATTAAAATTAATACATTAGAACGTGACTTTGAATGTCATGTTAAATTTATTACATCTACATCTACTGGGAATAAAAGGAGTAAACAAATTTACAATGATATGGGAAGTAGTATATTTACTAAAGGTCGAATCAATACATTATCAGTTGATAATTATTTAGATAAAGTTGTAATATCTAAAGATATTTACCTTTTCCAAGTTACTGGAGATATTTCAACAATTTGGAGTGGATATTATAGTATCAGTAGATATGGAGTTTTGAATTCCCCACAAGAATATGTTAAAGATTGTTACCTTATTTGTTTAAGTAAGGAGAAATTAATTGATGGGGATGAAGGTTTATCACTTTTCAGTAAATTTGATAAAGGTGATATTTTAACACATTTAGAGAATGAGAATGATGATAAATTAGTTTATATTGTATACGTAGTAAGAAAATAAGTGTAATATTAAATTTTTTTTTTCTCTCTTTTGTTAATCTATTGATTCAAAATGATTTCCTTTTTCAGTTAATTAAAAATTATACAGTTAAAGATAAACTTATGGAATTTAAGCCTTTGCTAAAGCTTTCTTGACAGCATAATTTCTTTGTTTCTTTAAGATTAAGACTTGGAATCTTTCGAAATCGGATAATTGTGCTCTTCTTTGTCTTTGAGCAATCTTCTTTGCCCAGCTGGTCTTTTCCCATTTTGCGTCAATTTCAGATGCAGCCCATTTCTTGGAGACAACACCAGTCTTTGCACCTCTTGGTAAGGATTCTAAAACTAATGGGGTAAGGACAACTTTTGCTAAGGCAATAGCTTGTCTTTCAATTTTTGGACCATCAATAAGGACTCTCTTTTGGTCAATAATTTCAACAATAGTTGCTAATGCATTTTGAACAAGAACAACTCTACCGACTTGGACTAATCTCCAGTTGGTTGAAACGACGGTGGTTTGAGCAGACATTTTTGGTTATTGAAGATGACTTATTTCAAGTTGACCTACACACACTATCAAGATTTGATGGATGAAAATTCGATATAGGTATGTTGAGGATCGCAGGGAATGCGCGTCCCCCTCGCTCGAGGGTTTCCGGATTGGGAACTGGTGAGAACGAGGTTGGGGGCGAAGCGGGCACAGCCTGAGCCTCACGACGTTTGCGCGGGTGGCAGCGTGAGGAAGGCGTGACTGCGGAAAATGGAGGAGGGAGAGGGGCCCAGCAGGCAAACCCGCGCGGCAGGCACGTGACCGGACTGGGAGGGATAACCCTCTCACCTTTTTTTTTCACTCTCGAAAGCAAACAAGTACAAGTACAGCTACAAGTACAACTACAACGTTACTCGTTGTTCCTTGTCGACCGGCTTCCACGCAAGTCCTGCTCTGTGAGGACACACAGTACTATTGTTATAAATGCGCCTCCCTGAGGGGCAGCAACACATTACTACCTGATGAGGATTATATGCGTTATCGTATCGAGCTGCAGCTGCTTGGGACGTGCCAGTCCCTCCAAGGCGGCGGCAGTGACTGAGAACACCTAACACCTTCTGATAGTAAGTGTAGCATCCCTTGCCCTTGGTTTGGCCCACCGTCATGGCCCACCGTCATGTCACCGCCTATCCTGTAGACAAACCCTCACTCCTCCTCTCTGCTGAGCCTCCCCTCTGCCCCCCTTGTTTTCCTGTTTTCCTGTCAGCGCGAGCGAGCTGCGCAGCTCGCAACATAAAAGCTCGCATGGCTCACCCGTCGTGTCTTCCTGCTCCTCGTTTGCACAGCACAGCACAGCACCGCAGAGCAAGTGGACTAGCACTTGGACAGGGTAAAGGGTTACTCTGCAGGGTCGTGCCTGCAACACCACACGACCCTCTCTGGCGACAACCGCCCCAGCTTTTCGGTGATGACCAATAATTTGCGTTCGAGTGCTGCGTGCTGGGGACTCGCCGGTCTCCGCGACGGCGCGCCGACTCACTGAGAACACCTTTCCAACTGAGAGAAGCTGGTGCTACTGTATTGTATTGTATACATGTATTGCACTGTAGATACTATCGTACTTGTCCAGCAGCCATGGAAACTGAAAACGACCAACGTTTCAATGCGCTTGCCAATAAAGTGTCTGCCTTTCGTGCTATTGCCAGTGACGTGAATAACTATGCTGCAAGGGACAACAACCAACTAGACTCTTTACAGAATAGATTCGACGCTCTATCTGAAGGTCTAAGATCAACGAGCACCAAACTCACTCATGTTATCAAATCAAATCCAAAAATTACAAAACTAGTTGCCGTGGGGTTCCTAATTTTCTTAATCATATACTACTCTATTCGCCTTCTTTAGATGTTTAAAAAGAAAATAATAATTATAAAATTTTAATCTACTAAACATTGACAACATCTTTACCAAGTTTATAGTTACCAATTGATCTCCCCCATTGAATTCTAGATCTTGAAACTGGCATTAATCTTCTCAAGTTCTTAAACTTATCTTCGTTCAATTGTGTCACTTTACCTAAAATCTTCACTTCTCTATCTAATTCGATTTCTTCAATACTACTGATAATATCGTCACCAATATCACTACTTTCATTGTATCTACTCTTTAAAACAACGTTACCATCTTCATAATAATGAATTTTAACATGAATATCCGATTCTAATTGACCATTGTCAATTCTGTAAACACCAACCCATCTACCATTGTAAAAATTAGCATCATTTAATTTCTCTCCAACAATGACAACAACAATCCCCCCATTTCCATTCTCAATAACAACACCAGCTCCATTCGTATAGTATTCCTTAATATATTTATTCAACTGATTTTGTAATTTTCTTACATCATCACTATTGTATTCTTCAATATCAATCGCTTCATCTTTAATGAAATCATATCCAAATTTAACACCATCACCTATAAATTTAATCCCTTCTTTATTCCATGGACTCACAATTGATTCTTTACCTTCCACAAGGACAATTTTCGCTTCTTCCTCTGTATACTTATCACGGAATACCCTTTCAATTAATTTACTACTCTCTCCATCAATAACGCTTTCAATCGAATCAATCAACTTCAAGTCATCACCCGGAGGAGCAGCACTTACCATCTCACGTACAATATGTTCAATATCACTCATAATTGGGTTATATGTTCTCAATCTTAATAAACGCCTGCCTTTATATAATGTATAATAAGACTACAATATTTGATCTAGTTCGCACATTATGCAAATTGTACAGTATCATTTTTCATAACTGCTCTATACACCACTTATATATATATATACAAATTCTTATTTACAAGTCATCTGTTCCAATTATCATTCAAATACGGCATCAATCCAGATGGTGTAACTATCCATTCTTGTAAATACCGCTTCCAATGATGCACGTATTTATTACCAACTTTCAATAAATGTGTCTTAACTTCCATCGAAGCAAAATGAAGTTCAACATCACGTTTTGATTGTGGTTGATACCTTGGATCATAATCAAGCACAATATATCTACCAATCCATCTTTCATTATCTGTTAATGGCGGCATACAACGAAGTGAATCTCTTAAAACTTTACGTTGTTCTTGATATGTATGTTTAGTATATGATCTTGTTGGTTTAACAATATATTCAACATATGAACGAATTGAATATTCTTCAGGCTGATAAACACCAACATAAGTAGATGATTCACTTTTCAAAGTTCGTGGTATATGAACTTCATCATCACTTACATCTGCTTCCTCTTCAACAGTTTCAATATGATTTTCAATTGCAAATTCTTCTTCATCATCATCAATTTCATCAATTATATCATGATCTTCAACATAATTCAGTCTCTCCATTTCAAAACCATCTTCATCTAATTCTAAATCATCAATTTGCTCCGGTTCATCCGGTTGATGGATTATTTGAAACAAATCAACTACATCACGTTGTTTATTTCTAATATTATCAGTAGACTTTTCCGCTATTTTCTTAGAATTTACTCCCCCACTGAATAACATATTTTTCAAATTCGTTAATCTCATTGAACTTTTCTTACTACCATCGTTCTTACCATCGTTCTTACCATCATTTTTATTTGAATGAGCCTGTGGTAACGCAATTCCAAACCCAAGTGCAACATTACGCATAGTATTGAAACTACCTACTTGAGAATTTTGAATCCGTCTCCTCCTCCTTGGTACAGTTCTATAAGAAGGCATTTCTCGACGATTGATATCAAGTGAATTATCAACACCTAAATTTAATGCAGTAAACCATTCAATCATACCTTCAGTGTTTCCAAATTCAATTAAAAACTGTTCACTTTCAAATCGACATCTCAAAATCTTGCTTTTCTTCTTATAATCAATTGCCAAACCAATTCTTCCATATTGTAAACTATATGATCGTACAATATTAACCGCTTCCAAGGCATTGATCGATTTGAAATATCTTAAAGCTCTCAAATCACTCTTAGTTGTCATTAGACTTCGATAATTATCTTCATTATATGTTGATTGTTCATCTGATTTGAACGCTGAAGGACAAACAACACCTTGCAAACGTCGAAGGTAAATATGATGATAATGATATGGATGTAAAAGAGAATGTGAATTGGTAGGACTGAATGAACTTCCAACTTGTATTTTCTGATCAGTTCGAAGATCTTTTGGACATTCATACAAATTAAGTTGTGTATTGTTCAATTCAAAAATGTACTGTTTCCAATGTCTCTGTTGTGCCAATTCAAGCGGAGAAGTCCATTCCATTTTCCTTGTCAATATGCCGATCTTATAACTCGTTGGAGAGTAGCCAGGCAATGTTTCCATGAGCGGATCAAACGTGTCATACGCTGGTCGTTTCATCCTCGGTAACGTAGACTCATAAGTTGGAGGCTCCACCGGATACGGCTCCACCACGTCCAAGTATGTCCATCCTGCAGTGCCCCTATCCGTCTCCGTCTCCGTCCTCGTCTCCATAGCCAGCGGTTGCTGCAGGCACTACAAGCTTGTGCTGCACCGCAATTCCAATTCGACGCCGGTCTCCAGCGTTGAACAAATCCGGGGTTGGTGGTCAGAATTGATCACTGATCCGCACTCCACATTTCGGCTTGTCGCAACGACGTGGGTCCAAGCCCACGCCCACGACCCACGACCAGTGATTACTTCGGGGTTGGCCCCATTGGGTCTTTGGTCCCCCAGACAATGCACTCTGATCCACCTCCTCAACACACAAACACGGCCATCCACTGCCATGCTGAGTCCAAGAAAGAACAAACTGGATAGGACAATCGACTCTGCACCCTTGTGCAGGAATGTCTTCTCGCAACAGAGTTACAACTCCATCCAGGAAGACACAGACACCATCTCCATCGATTCAGCAAGCTTATACATTCCACGTAACACAGATACATCTCAGGCTGTTCCACTGTCCAGCAAATTGAAATATTATATCCCATGCTACTTGTGGATGTCCGAGTATAAAACGTCGTATCTACTCTATGATATCATTGCTGGTGTATCTCTCGCATCATACCAAATCCCACTTTCAATGTCGTTTGCAACGGCTTTAGCACACGTTCCTACATCTTCAGGATTGTTAGGACTCTCAATTGGTCCAATAATGTATATGCTAATGGGTACCGTCCCTCAAATGATTATCGGTCCGGAAGCTGCAGTTTCTATGATTATTGGTCAAGTGATTGAACAATCTGCAAAACATTACCCCGATGTAGATCCTGTAAACATTTTATCTACACTTTGCTTTCTTTCAGGATCAATCTTGCTTATGTTTGGTGTCTT
The DNA here is from genome assembly GCA_039700735.1 of Pichia pseudocactophila. Lineage (NCBI taxonomy): Eukaryota > Fungi > Ascomycota > Pichiomycetes > Pichiales > Pichiaceae > Pichia > Pichia pseudocactophila. The sequence goes on from JBBJZV010000113.1 coordinate 179,356, forward strand.
ACGTTTTGGTTATCTTGACAATGTTCTTTGTGGAACTTTGTTACGCGGTTTCATTACAGCAATCGGTTTATCAATGATTTTAAATTCAATCATAGCAATGTTAGGATTAGAAGGGTTATTAAAAGAACTCCCAAAAGAAGTCCATGTTCATTCAACAATCGAGAAATTTCTATTTTTAATTAACTATGCTTCTCATTATCACAAATTTACTGCAGCTATAAGTTTAACTGCTTTTTCTTTGCTATACCTACTAACCCATATAAAGAAAATGTTGGTTCTACGTAAGGTAAAAGCCGTCTCATTTTTCCCAGAGATCTTATTTACAATTGTGCTTTTCACATTCCTGTCTTCTGTTTTCAACTTTAAAGCTCATGGATTAGATATTATTGGTAACGTTGAATTGGATCATATTGAAATGAGAAATCCCTTGAGCGCAGAAAATAGAGCTTTATGGGGGGAATATCTTCCTGTAGCTTTCGTTATTGCAATTCTTGGGTTTTTCGAAACTTCAACTGCTGCAAAATCCCTTAGTTCAATGATGGAAACTCCCGTTTCCTCAAATAGGGAATTGGTCTCCTTAGGTATTGCCGGAACCACCGTGTCCTTCTTTGGAACACTCCCATCCTTTGGTGGTTATGCAAGATCAAAGTTAAATGCTATGATTGGTGCAAAATCACCTTTATCAGGTGCGGTGATGGGTATTACAACTTTAATTGTTTCATTTAGTTTACTTAACTGCGTTTACTATTTGCCACTATGTGTCTTAAACTCAGTCATTGCAATTGTTGGTTATAAAATGATACAAGAAACACCAAAGGAATTAAAGTTTCATTTACAAACCAAAGGTTGGAATGAACTAATTACATTTGTTGTTACACTTTTCGCTTCTTTATATTACTCTATCGAAATAGGTGTATCAATGGGATGCTTCTATTCACTAATGAGAGTACTCAAACATTCCACACAATCAAGAATTCAAATTTTAACTAGAGTTGCTGGTACTGATACTTTTGTTAATCCCGAATGTGAACATGTATCAAGCTCAAATTTCTTAAGATTCCCAAGAAAACTCATAATTAAGGGTTACAAAGAATTTCGCAGACAGTCATTAATTGAAGAAACGGGATCTTCTTTAGATACTTCCTTGCAACCTGCAATATCGGGAGAAACTAAGACCACTGAATTACCTACTCTTTATCAAGATAGAGAAGGATGTTTGATCGTTAAAATAGCAGAACCTTTAACTTTTTTCAATGCCAATGATTTGAAAAGTAGATTAAAAAGAATTGAATTATATGGCTCCATACATGAACATCCTGGATCAAAGAAACAAAACAAAGTTTTACGCCATGTTGTTTTTGACTTACATGGTATGACTTCAATAGATTCATCTGCCGCTCAGATACTTTATGAAATTATATATACTTATCAAAAGAGAGGTATTAATGTTTTCTTTACTAGAATTGCAAGCAATCAACAACCTTTAAGAATGTTGAAAGATTCAGGAATTGAAAAATTACTTGAAATAACAGATGGATGCGAATTTGGAATACGTCAAACGGCACCACCATATTATGATGAAATTCTCGATGCTTTGAAGGCTATTGATAAAATAGATACAACATGCGATTGGGAAACACGGTCATTCTTTTCTACTTTCGAGTTGTAATATTTATTAACGTAAATTATATATACCATATTATTAAACATTCATACTATACCTTTTGTTTCTTATGAACATGTCCTTCATTATCTTCCTCATCTATATCTTCATCACTTAAATCTAATTCCTCACCACTTACTCCATCATCTTCATCATCCTTTTCACCATCTAATTCAGGAACTGCAAGAACGTAATAATCTAAGGCAGCAGGGAAAATATCTTCAGCTATAAGTGTTGCAAGTTCTTCCCCATTTCTATATTCTTTCCCCGGTTTCAAACCAGTCCATTGCCAAAATGAAAAGAATGAACGCATTCCTTGTCTATATCTTTTCTTTTCATCACTGGTTAATGCTCTTCTCTCCTTCTTTGCCGCTTCCTTAATTGCTTGAGGATTAATCTTTTTCAGTGCTTCAGGCCATGCAAATAATACAGGTTCAGATTCTAATTTACGTGATCCCGTCTCTGGATCAATTTTCCATATAAACTTCTTTGTAACAGTTTGTTCAATAATTTTATTGTCTGCGTTGTCATTACTCTTGAATTTCATAGTAATAGTGAATCCCTTGGAAGTGAAATCATCTTTGTCCCTTGTTTCATCCCAAAATTCAACATATAAATCATCAATTAAATCCATATACTTCATATCTTCAATAGTAACATATTCTTGAAAGTCGTCATGTTGAGCAAGTACGATATACCAAAAATTAGGAATCTTTTGTAAATGATTTTTCCGTTTACGATAGATGGGAGTGAAAAGTTCATTTTTATATTGTTCAACTTTGGAATCTGCAATTTGAATTTCCTTTTCAATTTTTTGCAGTTCTGCAAATGATTGTTCAATAACCTTATCTACTGGTATTTCCACTTTTGGATTCATGATGTCTATGTCAACGGTACTTTGAAATGATAAACAATGTATAGACACTAATGAATTTTTTTCTTCGTTACGGCTCAGCATACCTGCTATACTAGATCTCTTTCTATATTGCTACACATCTCAGCTACATAATCCTACTTCATCCAATTACTCATCATCACTCAATAAGTACTCTTTTAAAATCTCTTCTCGTGTGGGACGTTGCGGCCATTGGAAATCCTTTATATTGGAAACTCCCAGGGTAACCATGCAACCGTAACACAGTTTAGTCACATTTCGATCTTTTGGTATATCTTGTTGTGTACCATCTCTTGAGTCAAGGTAGCGTTTTAAATTATTTTCCTCATCTTCGTTTTGTGGAGGTACACAATCCGGTACTGTAATTTGTTCAAGCCAAGTTTTCGGATCATGGAAAATGATGTTCTTACATATTTCACAATGAGAAGTCGATTTCGCAGGCGGATTAGACAGTTTGGCTCCAATTTTCACAACTGTAGAAACAACTTCAGGATATTCAACCTCTAGACTCTGAAAGTATTCTGTTACCATATCTCTAACAGTTTTATTCTTGGTAGAGACATCAGAAATAGATGGGTTGAGTTGAAGTGCTTCGGATAATCCTGTAAGTCCTCTAACATCTGAATACATTTTCACTTCAGACAATAACACATCTCTCATGGGATAAATGATCTCCATATTTCCAATATGTTGATCTTGTGACTTCATAGGTATTTCAGCTCCACGACCAGTTATTGTGTCAGTTAATATTTCGACAGACATACGTGTCATAGAATTAGAGTTCACTACAATAGAGCAGTTATTATCTTTGGCAGTTGAAATTATCAAATCTTTATGAAGAATGGTAGAAATATCTTCTTTGGTACTTTTATCTCCAATCTGAGATAACAACTCTTCATATGTCTGAATCTTTTTGGGTATCTTATAGTTTACATATGCTTCAAAATTCTGCAAGTCTAAGTTCAAGTTCTCCAACTTATTATTAACCACATAATCATTTGGATCAATCTCCACAAACTCTACACCTAATCGATTAAGCTCTTCGATTGTGTAAAAATTCTTTATTTTATCTAAATTAGGTGTAAAACTATCTTTTCCATCATTTATTAAAGCTACCACTAAATCGAATCCTCTGACTGCCTTCGGCCCTTGAGTGAGATGCTCGTTCAACATCGATATTAAGATATCAAATAAAACATATGATTCATGATCATTTTTGAAATCTAATAATAATCTCGTTTTGTTCAACTGTTCTTTAAATTTAACCTTGAATTTTTCATCTTGCATTTGTTTCCGTTGTTTTCCTCTAATAAATCTGATAAAACAGTTATTGCAAAACTTATCTTTTCTTGACACCAATCTTACTTTCTCTACCTTGCATCGCTTACAAATATCCACCTCTTCCATTTTGATGGTTTGTTACTTTAAATATGTTGGAAACATTTCAAAAAAAAACTCATGGATATTTTTTCTGATGGATCAAGTTCGGCACAGCCTAAAAATGAACCTTGTTAACGATCGATAGCTTATATATTAACAAATTTCAATTTTTGCTTGAGAAACACAAACTAAAGTAAACTACACAACTAGTCTCAATGTCATCTAACAATCCTGATAAACCGATTCCAGGATTGGCTCCTTCGATTAAAAAAGAAGATATTCAATATCTAGATAACAAAACAATAAGGAAAATAGAATCAACAGAACTAACAACAGAATTCGTTAAAAAGAAAGACGACAAAATTGAAGAAGTCAGGTTTTATCCAGATAAGCCAACCCAGCGTGTGCACAAAGACAGGTTCATTATCAAGGAACCATCGAGGTATTATGATCCCTGTGCTGAATCTTCCAAAATGGCAATAAGATGCATGGAGAATCATGACGAAGATTACAAAGAAGTATGTGCCGAATATTTCAAAGCTTATAGAGAATGTAAGAAAGAGTGGATGGAGCAAAGAAAGAGGGACAGTAGAAATGGTGGTATGTGGTAAAACTATAAAAGCCTGTAAATATATTGGTGCCTATACATCATGATATCACGTTGAAATAAAGTAAACATCACTCTAATTCAAAGGAAAGATTATGTCCATTTGTGTCAACACTACCTGGCTGCATTGTGACTACTTTTTGAAGATCAACTTTAAAATTTTTAGATTCGTCCATGTAGAGCTGCAGTTTTTCACGTAATTCATCATTGAGACAAAAATCGGTACCTTTTTTATCACATTTTTTTCTTTTCATAGTTCTTTTTGCATAGTTCAATGGATTTGGTTCCCTAAATATCTTTTTCTCATCATTCAATTGTTTTTCTTGGTTTATCCTTTTCGTTTCCTCTCTTCGTCTATAAGCATTGATGATAGAAGGATTTGTCAATACCTGTAATGCTAGTATTTTTTTAATCTGTTCAGCCTCTTCTGGTTGATTCCTTTTGATCCATTTTTTTGCTTCTCTGGTATATTCCGTTTTGGTCTGATAATCATCTTCGTTATCATTCATGAAAAGACTAAAAACTTTACTAAAAGTTTCAACATCTTCAAAAAGTTCGCCATCATTTTGCTCTGAACTCCAAGAGTTTGGATCAACATTACCTGCAGACATCTGTAATTCACCAGTTTTCCGATTGATTGACACCATCATTACCACTTTCAGTCTCTCTTTCTTGTTTCCTTTGTACATTTTCAATGCCGATAAAGGCTCTCTTGTTGGGGTATATTGTTGTCTTACCATGTTAATATTAAAAAGCAACCTGGAAATTCTTGGATTATCATTATGTATAATATAATTGTATGGGGTATTTAAGTCATCTTCTGATTCTTCGTTGAACACTGGATCTAAAATAGGATGGTACTCATCGGTTCTTTCATTAGATAAAGGCCAAGGTTCGACAAATGTGTCGGTAATATCAGTAAAATCATCACCATCTCTTGGTGATAAAGCATTAGTACCTGAGTATCCAATCTCATTGTCGGAAAACATTAAAGGACTCTCTGATTCATTTCCACCCTCATTTGTAATTCTTGCTCCGGTTCGATCAAGTACATTCTCTGGTGTATCTTGCCGGCTATCATGGTCGTCTTGACTTTCTTCACTATTTGAGGACATTTGTCGTTGATCTAAATCTCGTGATACCGAATTTGATGAAAGAGGTGGTATATTAGTGGCTGAAAGAGGACGGTCTGTACGATTCAAAGTTCTCTCCATGTGTGTTCTAAAATTGTGATTGTTCTTTTTAGCAAGTTTACTAGCGTAATAATTAAACCTTCTCCTGTGTTTATATATGTAGTCCGAAAACACTGTTCCACTTTTTTCAAATAGCTCATCAACATCAATAACTAATTTCAAAAACATATATTTGGACGACATCATTTTGATGCAATCTGCGCATGCAAGCAAATTTTCTGGATTATTTGAGCATTTATGAAGATTGTTTGGTGGCGTGGGTGGTGCTGGAGTGTTGTTAAATTGATTAAGAGGTGCAATATCAAACCATTTAGAGAGAAATTTGAACGTCTCTAGTTGATTGTCTCCTGAAGCTTTCATTTTATGAAAAACAGATCCATTAGGAAACTTTGTGCTTTTCAAAGATTGAATTAAGTGCGGATAATAGTAAGTTCGGCTATGTCGAGAGCTGATGCGATTAAACTTAATATACCCCATTCTATTCATTGAAAAGGGTTTCCAATTTTCTTTATTGTAAGATTTCTTCGTTGCTTTATCAAAAAGTTTACTGAAATTGTTGCTATGAATAAGTTTATTTCTTAACAAATTACTAAAAGCGTTGCTTTCCAACATCAATGGAGCTAGTGGCTCATATCTTAAATCATTATCAATAAAATCAACAATTTTTCCTGTGAATCCTAATTTGACATTGCCTATTTGAAAGTAGCCAGAATTAGTGAGACGATCATAGTTTACATTCGTGAATTTTAAACTTAGTGAAACGTCATTGAGTTTTGTGACTGAGGAGAAAGTATTGCCATTTTGTAGATAAGAGGATTTTTGTAAATTTATATACATCAAATCATCTTCATTGGTCAAAAAGTTCAAGGAATTTTCGGTAAAACATACATCATGGAATGTTCTTTTACGGTGAATATTTAATTCAGTCTTTGAATCCAACTTGCTTTGATGACTTCTCTCAACTAAAAGTTGATCTAGCAAAGAAGTGAGACCAAATTTTTCTACTTTCATGTGAATGTGTTTTTCCATTTCATGAGTCGGGTGTTTCTTGAAAAAGGTATTGCCATATACTACATTACTTTTGGCAAACCGATTTTTGAAATCTCTTAATCGGATACTAGTATCGAAAATACCTTCATTAACATAATAGTCTTCAGGGTCATCATAATCATGAAAATGATCTAAATCAAATGAATAATTGAGCTGCCCTCCTGGATATCTATAATGGGAATTGATAAACCCTGCTGGCAAGTGACCCTGCCTGTGCGCATTGTCAATTTCTTCCCTTCTATTCCAACTAGTGTTTTCAGATGTTTCTCTAAGAACGTTAAAAAGCATCGACAACTCTCTTCTTCGATCGCTTATGGATCTTTCTGTGTTATATTCGTTCAGATCTGGGTCATCCTGTTCTCGGAGGGGGTCCGTAGTTTCAATCGTCATATTCGGATTAATCCAGGCGGGGCGCTGCAGAACATAAGAATCTCCGTTATCATTACTAACCGTTTGGGATACCCCTTCTTCGTTAAAGTTGTCATTATCCGGCTCCGAAGAACTATTCTGTCTTCTCCGGCGTTGTGTATTATCAAGATCACTCATTTCTGAACTGCTTGAAGACCAATTTCTAAATGTCAAATGCAAATCTGAATTAGAGAGTCTATTCATCACTTTGCAAAGCAAGATCAGAGTAGCAAGATAAGCATAAGAAGTTTATATCTCCAGGTGACTCCTACTTTTATGGCCTTCACATACAATGCCCCTCTAAAGGAGCGCCTCGCAGAAAATCCTGATAATATCAAAAATTAATGACAAATTTGCTATAAAAGAGAAGCAATTTCCACATTTTGCCTCGCTCGTCAAAGGCCCAAGCTTGATTGGTACTGCACAGTTTCTTTGGATTTCTGCCCGCCATCAAGTACCTGTTTGGACCAGATTGGATGGCTAGATCGATGGAATCTGTATGTTGGATGTCCATCCTATCTTTGTGAATGTTCTATTCAATCGACACTAGAATGCCTTCATTTTACTTGTCATTTCCTTTTCTCTTTTTACTACTTAGGCACTAACAAATTGTTTATGTCATTGATTGAATTTGTTATCGCTATATTGTGATTTTTTGTGATCAATATAATTTCTAGTATTACGATTCTTCATGAGAATGCAAGTGAAAAACAATAACTATATTGCTCCGCAGAACATGGGTATGGTTTGATTGTTTTTTCCGCTTGTTTTTTTTTGATCCTTCGTTTATTGCTTCTTTGTTCTGAAATTGCAAATTGAACTTTGGGTCCCATTCTCTATCTGGAACAACTGTTAAAGACATCATTACTTCAATCTTACAACGTCTATGTCTGCAAATGAAGTCTATTGTAACTGACATCAATGATCTACATGGTCGAATATGGTCTTGTAGTGGCCTATAACACGTAAATAACGTGTACACATAACGTAGAACTATTAAAAGCTCTTGTAAACTAATCAACTGAGTCAATTATTTCAGCGCTGTCTACCACTCGTTCAGAATCTGTTCTTTTTGTTTCCAACATTTTCTCTTTCTTTGTCGACGTTCTGTGTGTGTGTTTTCCTTTGCCTTTTTGTACGCACCACGTTCTATTATCATAATCTGAGATACCAGATTTTGGATCCTTCTATTGAAAGTGATAATTATACGATTAACGATAAGACAATCATTGAAATTGCTGTTCAAAATTTGTTACCATTGGCCTGAATTGGATTTCAAAATACCCCCTAAAAATTGAATTTCTGATTTTTTTTTCCTACAAAATCAGATCAAAATTTTAAGTTTCATAACAAACAACACTTCAAGTTTCTAACCTTTTTAACTAGTATAACAATATACTATTCAAGTTTCTTGCAAATTTATTTCAGTGCAGGCAGCCATTTAATTGAAAAAAACTTCGCTGTTTAGGACTCCAGTTTATTTCGTGTTTGGTTTTGTTTTTCCACTGTGAACATTGAAAACCCTTACTATTTTTATTAAATTATTGGATTCAAGAGCATCTCTTTCGAAATGTCAACAGAGCGTTTTGACGATGCTATTGAAAGTAATCCGGAACTTTACGGTTTACGTCGTTCTGGTCGAGTTAGGTCTGAACCCACACAATCCTATGATATCTCTGATATTTCAGATGATGATGAGGATCAGATAAAGCCAAGGAAAAGAAGACAGAGACAGAAAGTGGGATCGGACGATGAAGATATTGATCAAGCACAATTTGCAGAAGAAGAAGATGATGATGATAATGAAGATGACGATGATGACGATGATTTTTACACAGGTAAAGCAAAAACGAAGAAGAAATTTATCACCACCAAAAGGAAACCAAAGAAGAAGAAAAACGATGCTAAGACTTTTGCTGAAGAATTCTCTGCTCAAGCTGTAAGATTTTCTTCTCGTAATAATAAAAGATCAGTCAACTACAATGTTGAGACCAATGATGATGATTTATTGGAATCTGAGGATTCTGATGAGTTCGAAGAAGACGATGATGATGGAAACGGTTATTATGAATACGAAGAACCAGAACCATCTGCTGCAATCGACTTAATAGTTGATCATAGAGTAATTGGTGATGATCCAGAATCGTCCGATGATGATGATGAGACGGAACCTAAAGTTACAGAAATCAAGACAGAAGAAGATGAACAAAAGGCATTAGTTATGAAGGAAAAGAGAGAGAAGAAACTGAAACTTAAAGAGATTTACGAACATGGTGATCCAAAAACTGATTTTGAGTACTTGATAAAATGGATAGACACAGCTCATATACACAATACTTGGGAAACTTATATCTCTTTGAAAGAGAAAGGTTTGAAAGGTTTTAAGAAACTTGACAACTATATCAACCAATTTGTGATTCTTGATCGTGAATATAGAAGGGACCCAACTGTTACCAGAGAAGACATTGAACAGTTGGATATTGAAGCAGAAACCAGAAGGGAAAATTTTGAGGAATATAAAAAAGTGGATAGAATCATCGATAGTGAAAGAATTACTCTCGAAAATGGCGAGTCAGCTTTGCGATACTTTGTGAAATGGAAAAGATTGAATTATGATGAAGCAACTTGGGAGTTGGCAGGTGATGTTGCTCCATTAGCTCCAAAGCAAGTTCAAAATTACCAAAACAGACAGAACTCAAAAATTCTGCCATCTAATTCTGCATCATACGGTTCGAATAGACCAAGATTTGAAAAGTTAACTTCACAGCCTGGCTTTATCAAAAATGGTGAATTGAGAGATTTCCAATTAACAGGTTTAAATTGGATGGCTTTCTTGTGGTCCAGGGATGAAAATGGTATTTTAGCTGATGAAATGGGTTTGGGTAAAACGGTTCAAACTGTTTCATTTCTGTCATGGTTAATCTTTGCTAGAAAACAAAATGGTCCTCACCTGGTTGTTGTTCCTCTTTCTACAGTTCCAGCCTGGCAAGAGACATTCGAAAAATGGTCTCCTGATTTGAATGTTATTTACTATATGGGAAATACTAAAGCTAGAAAAACGATTAGAGATTATGAATTTTACATTGGTGGAAATAAAAAGAAACCTAAGTTCAATATTTTGTTGACCACTTATGAATACATCTTGAAAGATAGGACAGAATTAGGTAGTTTTAGATGGCAATATCTTGCTGTTGATGAAGCTCACAGATTAAAGAACGCCGAAAGTTCTTTATATGAATCTTTATTCGAATTCAAAATTGCGAATAGGCTTTTAATAACGGGTACTCCATTGCAAAACAATTTAAAGGAATTGGCAGCGTTGTGTAACTTCTTAATGCCTGGTAGATTTAGTATCGATCAGGAAATTGATTTTGATACACCTAATGATGAGGCAGAAAGTTACATCAAAGAACTCCAAGACAACATTAAGCCTTACATTTTGAGAAGATTGAAAAAGGATGTAGAAACATCTTTACCGGGCAAGACAGAAAGAATTTTGAGAGTCGAGCTTTCTGATATCCAGACAGATTACTATAAAAACATATTGACCAAAAATTATACTGCTTTGAACAAGGGAGCTAAAGGTTCACAATTCTCACTTCTAAATATTGTTGCAGAATTAAAAAAGGCATCCAATCATCCTTATCTTTTTGATGGTGTTGAAGAGAAGGTGCTTTCTAATTTTGGTTCATCAAGAGAGAATATATTGAGGGGTTTAATTATGTCATCCGGTAAAATGGTTTTATTGGATCAGTTATTGAATAAACTGAGACGAGATGGTCATAGAGTATTAATTTTCTCGCAGATGGTTAGAATGCTTGATATCATTGGTGATTATCTTCAATTAAAAGGGTTAAACTTCCAGAGATTAGATGGTACGATTAATTCTCATAAAAGAAGAATATCTATAGATCATTTCAATGCTAAAGATTCTAAAGATTTTGTATTTTTATTGTCCACCAGAGCTGGTGGTTTAGGTATCAACTTGATGACTGCAGATACAGTTATTATATTTGATTCAGATTGGAATCCACAAGCTGATTTGCAAGCAATGGCAAGAGCTCACAGAATTGGCCAGAAAAATCATGTTATGATCTACAGATTTGTTTCAAAGGATACTATTGAGGAACAAGTTTTAGAAAGAGCTAGAAGAAAAATGATTTTAGAATATGCGATCATTTCGTTGGGAATAACTGATAAAAAAATTAGTGACAAGAAAAGTGATCCTTCGAGTGGTGAATTGAGTGAAATTCTTAAGTTCGGTGCTAGTGCTATGTTTCAAAATAAAGATAACCAAAAGAAACTTGAGAATTTTGATTTGGAAGATGTCCTCAATCACGCAGAAGATAATATTACCACTCCTGAACTTGGTGAATCTAATCTCGGTAGTGAAGAATTTTTGAAACAGTTTGAAGTTACTGATTATAAAGCTGATGTTGATTGGGATGATATTATTCCAGAAGACGAGCTAAAGAAATTGAAGGAAGAGGAAGAAAAGCGGCGTGAAGAAACTTTCCTGCAAGAACAAATCGAAATGTCTAGTAGAAAACGTAAAGCTGCCATTAAGCCTGAATACAACGATGATGATGAAGAAGAGGATGCATCTTATAAAAAACGTGGAAGAAATCTGGATATGAACAAATTAACCGAAGTACAAGTCAGAAGTATTTACAGAGCCATTTTAAAATTTGGTGTTATCGATTCTAGGATTGAAGAGCTTATTGCAGATGGTACATTACCTAACAAAAATCCAGAAATAGTTAAAAAGGTATGTAAAGATTTGCTTTCAAAGGCAAAAGAATTAGTTGATGAATCAGAAAGACTCAAAAATGATGAACTTGCTATTTTAGAAGAAGCTGCTAATAAGGAAAAATTAGAACTCTCAAAACTTCCACTCCCTGTTGATGGTAAGCCTTATCCAACACCTAAACTACAAGCTTTGATAGCTAAAAAGAGAGAGAAAAAGGCTGTTTTATTTGATTATGGAGGATGTAGAAACTTGAATGCAGAAACTTTGTTACAGCGTCCAGAGGAAATGTTTTTGCTAAGAAAGTATGTTCCAAGTGACGATGAAATGAAATTTAAATTTAAAGCTGATCCTAAGCCTGTACATGGATGGACTTGTGATTGGACCGCTGAAGATGATAGAAATTTACTTATAGGTATTTACAAATTTGGTTATGGTTCATGGGTTCAAATTAGAGATGATCCTATTTTAAACTTACAAAACAAGCTATTCCTTGAAAGTGCACCAGTAGGAGCAAGCAAAGAAGAAAGAGATAAGTTTAACAAAAGAATCCCAGGTGCTGTTCATTTAGTAAGGCGTTCAGATTATCTATTGAGTTTTCTCAAGGAATCCAATTTGCCTGGTTTCAATTCTAATGCTGATTCTAGTGTGTCAACTCCTCCTCCTATCAAAAAAGTTCGTAAGCGTGGTCCTAATAAGAAAACACAATCACAAACACCAGATGCAGACTCAAAGAAAAAATCAAGTAGCTCTGAAGGTATAAGGTCTTCTGGCGACAGTAGCTTTATATCAGCGAATACAGGAACGTCTTCTTCTTTATCTATTGGTGTTTCACCTACGAGCACTTCATCTACAGAGCCAAGAAACAATGGAGATATCCATCCTAAACTGGCATCTGTTGCAAGTGATTTAAGATGTTGGCAATCCAAAGGTAGAAACATGGATAAAGCTGAATGGGCACATCGTCTTAAAACTTCTCTTCTCAATATCGGACGATGCATTGAAGAAGTATCAAGAGACCACGAGAGCTTGAACCAAGAATTATGGAATGAAGCATGTAAATCGTGGCCAAAGAAAGGAGTGAAACCTGATGAAATTAAGCGGGTTTACTTGAAGAAAGTGAAGCACGGAAAATGAGTGATGTTTTGCACTTCATATGATATATATATATATATTTATATATTATTGATATATATGAAACGTTTGTATATATAATGATCAATTTGTATTTATAGTAAGAGATTGTTCTCACAAGACAAACGGTGTTATTTTTCAGCGACGATCGACCAGACGCGTCGACCACGATTTATACAGCGTCTCCAGAAATTCCTGAAAAATGTGGTCGAGGAACAAACCTTTTTTCAACGGCCAGCAAATTTGAGTCAACTTTGTCTCCCCGCCTGAAAAATCTGAAAAAATTTTCAATTTCCAGAAACGAGGCAACACTGTTGGCAGCTTGCGGGCGGTCCTGTACTGTCCAACCTATTTTTGCCTCGTTATTATTTCCTTTTTTTAGAGACTTTTCTTCACCCTTCTGGAAACCAGAACGTATTTTAGTTTTCCTTGTCGTTTCATCGTCTAGCACATTTTCAGTATATAGTAGGATTTTCAATTGACTACATATCTTGAAAAATTATATCCAAAAAATTCAAAAACTAAAAAAAATCCAAAAAAACTTAGAAAATTAATAAAAACACCTTCTTTGGTTATTACACTATTCTAAACTTTTTCTTGAATTCAAACAACACACAAAATAAATTAAACATCAAAAAATATTAACAATGTCTTCTGCAGAAATCAATCAACTTTCTGACAACGTTGAAAAATTATCTGTCAACGGATCTACACCAGTAACTACTACTGAAGGTTCAGCTGCCCCAGAAACTCAAAAAAACGAAGTTCCTTCTTCTTTATATGTAGGTGAGCTTGATCCATCTGTTACAGAATCAGAACTTTATGAAATCTTTTCTCCACTTGGTCCAGTTTCCTCTATTAGAGTTTGTAGAGATGCTATCTCCAAACAATCTTTAGGTTATGCTTACGTTAATTATCAAAACCAAAATGATGGTGAAAAGGCATTAGAGGAATTAAACTATGCTTTAATTAAGGGTAAGCCTTGTAGAATTATGTGGTCTCAAAGAGATCCATCTTCAAGAAAAAACGGTGCTGGTAACATCTTTATCAAGAACTTACACCCAGATATTGATAACAAAACTTTACATGAAACCTTCTCTGCATTTGGTAAAATTTTGTCTTGTAAGATTGCAACTGATGCTCAAGGAAATTCTAAAGGTTTTGCTTTTGTTCACTACGCTGATGCAGAATCTGCTAAAGAAGCTATTGAAAACGTTAATGGTATGTTACTTAACGATTTAGAAGTTTTTGTTGGTCCTCACATTTTAAAGAAGGATAGAGAATCTAAGATTCAAGAATTAATTGAAAACTTCACCAATATTTACACTAAGAACTTCCCACTTGAATGGACAAAGGAAGATTTGGAAAAGAAGTTTGGTGAATTCGGTAACGTTACTTCTCTCTACTTAGCAACTGATGAAGCAGGTAACTCTAAAGGTTTTGCTTTTGTTAACTTTGAAAAGCACGAAGATGCATCAAAAGCTGTTGAAGCATTGAACAACACTGAACACGATGGTAAGGTTATGTACGTTGGTAGAGCACAAAAGAAGAGAGAAAGATCTGAACAATTGAAACAACAACATGAAGCACTTGAACAAGAAAAAATTAACAAGTACCAAGGTGTTAATGTTTTTGTTAAGAACTTGGATGATTCTATTGACGAAGCTAAACTAAAGGAAGAATTTTCCCCATATGGTGAAATTACATCTCTTGTTATCATGAAGGATGAAGCGGGTAAATCCAAAGGTTTTGGTTTTGTCTGTTTCTCTTCTCCAGAAGAAGCAAACAAAGCTATCGCAGAAATGCACCAAAGAATTGTTGAATCCAAACCATTATTTGTTACTTTAGCTCAGAGAAAGGAAGTCAGAAGAAACCAACTCTCTCAACAAATTCAAGCTAGAAACCAAATGAGAATGCAACAAGCGGCAGTTCAAGGTAACATGGGTCAATTTGCTGCACCAATTTTCTATGGTCAAAACTTTATGCCACCAATGGGTAATAGGGGTGCTCCATTCCCTGGTGCACCAAATCCAATGATGATGCAACAAGGTGTTCCAGCCCCAAACTTTAGAGTTGGTGCTAATGGTCAACCAGTTCCAGTTTACGTTCAACCAGTTTTCAATGACTATCAACAAGGTAGAATGCAACAACAAAGATTTTACCAAAACAGACCTAATCAAATTCAACAGCAAAGAAAGACTGATGAATCTTTAGCTCAAACTCTTGCTCGTATTCCAGTTGAACAACATTCTACATTTTTAGGTAACAAGATCTATGAAAAGATTGGTGAATCTCAGAAAGTTGATAACCCAGAAGCAATTGGTAAAATCACTGGTATGATTCTCACCTTAGAACAACCTTTAATTGTTGCAGCTTTGGAAAATGATGATATTTTTAACAAGCAATTAGATGAAGCTGTTGAAGCATATGAATCTTTCAAGAAAGATGGTAATGATGCACCTGCTTCTGAAGAAGCTGAACAAACTGAAAACTAATTTGGCTGTTAAACTTGTTTCTATCATTGTCATTTATTTTTGACGTTTTAATCTTTTTTGTGTTTGTTTTATTTTTTTTTCAATTTGAATACTTCTGTTTGAAGGATTCGATGCGTTATTTGCATTAAACCATGTCTTACAATGATTTGTGTAACATATTTTTTATTAATTGTTTAGTGTAATTAACTTTGTTTTTATTGTTACTAATTTGTATACAAACTGTACTACAATTATTTACATGTGGTCATGTGGGTCCTATATATCATTTTGATCTAGTAGTTGTCCAAACTCATCACCCACATCGTTTTGTAACCAAGCTGCTTGGCTTGTGACATCTTTCCATAGCTCAAGATCCTTACCATTTGAAGATAATTGGTCAAATTCCGGAATGTCATCGATGTGGTTAAACATTAAAGAAAGAGATGGTGAAAATGGTGCCAAATGTGGAGTCACGAAACCTGTTTGACTATTCATTTGGTTGGTTCCATTTGACATGAAGTCAATGGGATAATTGAATCCCATTGAATCATTTTGTAAAGTTGATGGATTCGATATCATTTCATCTCCATTATCAACTATCCCTGAGTTTTGTTGAACTGTTTGATTTTTTTTCATAGGGGTAAAGATATCAGCAGCTTTGTTATTTTGATCTGCAAGATGCTGGTTGAACTGCACTTTTAAATCATTAAAACTACCTGAAGGCGTCCCTAAAGGTTGACTTACACCTAAAGGTGTATTAGAGCCAACTGACATATTATATCCGAAAGATTTATCATTATTTGGTGATGAAGATGGTGCAGTGATATTATCATCATGTTTTTTCACCAAAGTAGACATAGCACCAGTAAAATCAAGTATTGTGAGTAATTTTAAAATTTGTTCCCTTCTAAGCGTAGCAGGATGATTACCAAGATTTCTCATTTTGGTGAAAAGAGTTAATGCATGGTCTAAATGTTCCATAGTTGCTTCGTAAACACCAAATGTAGCGCTAAACAACACAAGTGTTGCTGTAGCGTTAAAGAGATACTCACGGTCCATATATCCAAACATAGCAACCATGTTTTCTGGGAGAATTGCCCAAAGTGATCTGATGGTGTTAATTGAAGCCTGAAATGACGCATTTAAGAGTGCAAGAACAACTGGAGAATACGTCGAAAGATCGAAAAACTTCATTTCTTTAAGTTTGGCAGATTTTAGATTTTCAATAACAAAATGGAAAAGTAGGGGCCTAACAGCTAAATTGACACCTTGAAAATATTCTGTCATCATGTTGACAACTAATCTAGATATATCCAAGTTTTGTTGTGAATAATCACAATTAATATCATTGGGTAAGGATTTTTTCCATTTAAGTAATGAAACTACCATTTCATGAACTATAGGTAAAATATTAGAGCTTGGTTGTCTATTGTAAAGTTTTCTCAATATATTGGCGTTAATTTTAGTAATCTTAACACAATTACTAATGAATTCAGCTTCTGGAAAAATGTAATTTTCACAACCTGGCTCAGGATTAGACATGTCAAAATCTGTGGGTAGCTCAGTAGATATATCTTCATCTGTTAATGATAACGGTAAACCAGCCTTAGATGCTAGCATTCTTTCGTACATATAAACAGTCCACCACAACCTTCTCCTATGCTCTAATTCAAATCTGTTAAGGTTATCTTTTCCGACATCAACATGCATTCCTAATAATAAAGATGCCCTTAAGGCAATACCAAAATAAAAATAGGAAGCAGCTGTACAATCTGCAACTTGAAGGTAAAAAGCATAGAGTAGTAAAACTTCGATACTGCCTTCTCTCGTGCAGTTATCGATAGAACCACTTGCAAATAAACCCGTAAACAATTCACTTGCCTCATTGAAAAATCCCGATCCAGGTAACTTAATAGCATTGTGAGCTGCCCCTCGTTTGAACTCATCATCTTTCTTTTGCTTTTTCCTCTTGGGTTTTTCATTCAACTTATATCCATTAAGATAATTTGCAGTACCTAAGTACATTTCTCCAATTGCGAATATCAACAGTAATTTACAAAACCAAATCGTTTCAAGTGTAGTATCACTTTGAGAAGAACGGTTTAAAGACTCAATACCATAGTCCAGTTTGAAACCACTATTTGAATCGTCGTTGTAGATTCGTCGTAGATTTTCTTTCACTAATCCTTCATTAAAGAAATAGAAACATCCATCATTATATGAAATAAAAGAGTCAACTAAAAGCATGGCATAACTGTAACTTGGAAGTGTAAAGTTAACATCAATGCCAGGTCTAGAGTGGGTTTTACCAAGCATAATTCTATATGCATTACCTTCCTTCTCTAACACAGTCTCCGCATCGGCTACAGGTGAGTTTGCATCAAGCGGTTTAGTCTCTTTCGAAATGTCATTAAGCAAAGGAGCCACTAGTCGATTGATCTCAAGTCCAAATAGAGTCATTGAAGATGAACCTATGTAAAGCCGCTCGCCTGTTCTTGAGTGGATAAGTCTTCCATATTTCTCCAAAAAAGGTGGAATAACTTCATTTGTTCTTTTTGGCTGTGTTGATGTAGATTCATTGATATTGGAGTTGCTTGTACTATTTTGTTTTTCAAATGACTCGGTTGGTACATCCATTTCATTAGTCTTTTCTTTTGGTTCATCATTGTCATCATATTTTTCATTCTTCACTTCAATCTCAGGAGCTTTAGCCTCATGGTTGTCTGGAAGTGTTGAAATTTTTGTTAGAGATCTAAGTTTCGAATTTTCAACCTTTAATTTTGAAATTTGATCTTGTAGTTTGTTCAAATATTTCACACTGATAACTATTTTTTTATCACCTTCAAGATAAATGCACTCTTGTTTCATCGCAATACACCTAGAGCATGGTTCACCATTTCCATCACACTTTATATGTCTTTGTCTACATCCTGTACACGCTAAGTTATTTCTGTTTCTTCCTTTCTTTTCACCAAAACTGGACTGCGATAACACATTTTCAATTGACAGATGTGAGGAATCCTTACTCATTATACTTTCTTTCTATTCAGAAATTCAGTTCCAAAAAAGTATAATAGCGGTGATCGGAGTGATGGTTAGTGAATTAGATTAAACTTTTCTGGTGTTATGAATAATTTAATAATATAAATTGCATGAGTACTGCTGGATGCAACCGAAAAATTATGATAACGAAATTTGCGGTAATAATTTGCTAATTACTGCCGTGCATTAAAACAACGTTGAGCCACCGAATTAATACTGGGAACGCTGACTCTGTACAAATTGTACAATTTGAACGTTACATAAATAGTGAGTCTACATAAGCAAATTATATTTTGGATTCTTCAAGTTTTTCAGTAATCTGGTCGACTTGTTCAGGTTTCGAAACAGCATCAGACTTCTCGTCCTTTGAACCTGGGTATCTCGTACCTCTGTTCTTAACCTTCTTGACCTTCTTTTCGACAACAGGAGGTGGGTAACCCTTGATTTCTGCTTCTTGAAATTCTTTGCTTTCTTTGTATTCCTCAATTATTGGAGCCAAAAGACCGTTGATAGCATCAGATACACCGGATTTTAAGTCGACAGGTGATAATTGTTCGCTTTTAAAGGCATCTTCCACATCTTGGTAGGTTGTGTAGGTGATTGGACCACCATACTTATCAGGTCTATCAATGAAAAACTCAAACTTATTATCGCCATGTTTCAATTCATAGATTGGACCTATAACGTTCTTCACAAACGCCAATAGACCATTATCCTCAATGTTACCAGGAGCACAGAAAGCTTGACTAATCTTCTTCTTGACAATTTTGGGTTCCTCTAGTAAATCGATCTTAGAATTTGGATCAGATGCAGACATTTTACCACCTTGCATCAATCCTGGAACCATACGATTCATCAAGTGTGCTCTCTTCTTGTAACCTAAAGCTTGGATATTTTCTTCGGCTAAAACGAAAATTTTTCTTTGATCAACACCACCTAATTGAACATCCACATCTAAGTATTCTTCATCCAACACCTGCATCAGTGGGTAGATTAAACCAGACAAAAGTGGATTTGCGACTTGTTTGACAACATCAGCACCTGCTCTTTTAGCATCATTCTGAGAAACAATATTAGACAATTTGAACAAATCCATGGTGTATTCAGGTTTCAATTCGTAAGAAGATCCCAATACAAACTTAAGCTTGGAAATTGGAACATTGATTGATTTTAAAATAGACTTTATCACACATTCGTAATATTTGGCTCTGTATTGGACAACCTCTAAAGGTGCCTTCATGTTATCTAAGAAAGCATGCAAATCTGCAATCAAAACGGTAACTTCAACACCAGCCTTAAGTAAGTGTGCTAATTTAACCATAGGAACAAAGTAACCACAGTGTGGTTTTCCTGTTGGTGCTGTACCCCAGTAGACTTTCAAAGTTCTGCCTTCTTCTTGAAGAATATCTTTGATAATTTGAGGATTTAAAACTTCCTGTAAATCTCTTGTTATAAGTTCATATTGTTGCTCTGGTGTAAGGTCAGTCATTGTTTCCCCAAAAAAAGAGTATGTATAGTATTCTGACTCGTTTTCAAAAGGAAAAGAATTGCTGAAATCTGTACGTTGAGTAGACGTTGAGGCCTAGCTCGAGCTAGCTCGAAAAATCAACTCTGCAAATTCTAGAGAGCTTTTGAAAAATAAATTTCAATCGAGTAAGATTCGATCTAGGGACAGCGTGGAACGTACCATTTACAATACAAAAACAACCAATGCCGCCTTTGAGTGAGAGCTTTGACATTGATCCTGCAGATAAAGGAAAAGAATTTTATCTCAGATATTATAGCGGTGGTTATAGGGATATTGAACTTGGCCATGAATTCTTAGAATTTGATATTCGACACAAGGCCGGAGAAGATTTTGCTACTCTAAGATATGCAAATCAGACGAATTACAGAGAAGAAGAAATGATTCGAAAAGAAGTATTCATTTCTTTATTAGTACTGTCAGAGTTTATGAAAATCGTGAGACAAAGCCAAATATTGCTTGAAAATGATGAGCAGTGGCCCAAACCATTGAGAGAATCAAAACAAGAGCTAGAGATAAGATCTGGTAAAAACAAAAAAATATTGAAAACAAGTGGTAGGTTGTCATTAGTGACTATATCAAATGAAAAAGACTCATCGGGTTTAAAAACTTTTTATTATTTGATACAGGATATCAAAGTTTTTGTGTTTTCATTAATGTCATTGAATTTCAAAGTAGATCCAATAACTGGAGGTAATTAAGAACGGACGGGGTTAACTGTGTATAATATATATAGAAAAGGTTTGAAGTATGATTTGTGGAAAAACTTACAGAAGGGTTCTGGGATGGTTTCCTATCTCTGTTGGTCTATATAGTCCGGAAGGTTTCTCCTTTTTTCTTTTAGGAGTTATCTTGGATTTCTCTTCCACGACAAATCTTGTTGGTGAATCTGAAATGGGTTGTATTTCTTCCATCTCAAGATCTGGTATCACATAATCAGAATGCGGAAGATTGAGGGTATCATGAGTTAGAGTTGGAAGCGGTTCATTATTATAATTTGTGTTTTCTTCAACAACAAAAGGATTTGCGTAATCATATTGATGAGCTTCATACACTTTTGCTGGCATATAAATATAGCTATCTCTCGGATCTGCTGGTAAATTGTCATCAGTATGTTGGAATTCGTGAACATTAAGATTGAGATTTGTAGTAGATTGAGAAAATGGGTCGTCATAAGAGTTATGTTGTCTGTAAAACTCTGTAGTTGAGTTGTGTGCAAGATTCACTTTGGAATGAGATAGTGGAATTTCTTTTAAATCAATAGTATACGGTGACCTCTTCTCATTGGAAGAGTCTGAAAGAGAGATTGTATCAAAATTTTTGCTATTTGGTTTGTCGATATCCCTGTCAATATCATAATTAAACGATTCGAGATCAGTGTTTTGCATAAAAGAGGGAATCTTCCTCCTTTTTGCCAGTTCCTCCTCATATATTTTAGCTTTTTCGTTGTACAATTCGGAGACATTTTTGGCAACTAAATCAGCACAATAAGTACTATATTTTTTCCCAGATATCTTTTTAGTTGATGGTATTATGCAAACCGAAGAAAAGAGAACTACCAAATTTTTAACTGTGAAGAAAATCCAAATGATAAAGGAAAAAAACATAAACGATAAAAGAACTGCTTGCTTTTTATCATTTTGTGCTAATTTGGAAATAACACCTCCAATATCTCCACTGGTGAATTTATTCGAAACGATGTATGCAATTGTGGTAGCATTCAACAATTGTCTAGGAGAATCTGCAAAAAGCCAAGATACTAGTTCATAATGATATGCACTATAAATAGATAAGCGAAGCCATTCATTCCAAGTCTTACCCGATATTGCTTGATAAACACAAAATCTTTCATAGCTTCTCAAACTATCGATTTGACGAGCACCAGTGTGTAGAAAAGATTGAACGATTTTATTTTTCCTTTGAATAGTAAATCCAAAAAGCCATACAAAGATAAAGTATAAGAAAGATATCCCAATACAAATTGTGAACACAACTTTATAGGCTAAGACAGGTATATAGGTAATTGTATGGAAACTATCCCAATTTTTCAAATGATAAATCTGAATCAAAGTGAAGATATCAGAAGCTAAAAATGCAAGTTGCAAAACAATTGATATTAGAAGAAACAAGTAACTTATCAAATTAAATAAAGAAAACTTCTTATAATTGTGTTCACCTTTGATATTGTCGAAGGTTATCTTCTTCGACTCTGTGAAAAGAGACAACGTAGAAGCTTTATGTATCGGTCCTCTTTCCATTGGAACTGATGTCAACGGCTAAGAAGAACGACAGAGAACTAAACAGAAGCATAGAAACGCTTTATACTTTGCGTCTTCTCTCACTGATTTCCAGGAACGGAAACCGGATCAGCCCCCTGTTGACACGGTGAAACAAACTTGTAACGCGTGTGGGAAAAAATCACCGCTCGGCGCGCGACACAGAACGCTGTCGTGAGGCGACAGCACACGCTGTCGTGACGCCACACCACGTGACCTGCTCTACTGACCAACGAGCTTCCCAATCGGGCAAGCAGCCTCACTTTTTTCAGCTCGAATTTGGCGAAAACCACTGAGGGTCACAATAGCCACAGTAAGGAAGGGTTGAAGACGAACAATCAATTGACAGATCTCTTCAGTAACGGCGGAACGATTTCAAAGGACATTAAATCTGAGATCAGATGCTCTTATATATAAAACGAACAAACTTCCCGGTAGATGATCATCCCTTTTCAGATCGGGTATTGTAGTTTCTTTTACCTTCTTTTCATAAGTCATGTCTTCAACTCCATACACACAGTCTCTTTCTCAACAAGGTGTTGATGATTCACATCTGAGAATTAATCAATATAAAAATGAATATCTTGTTAATTCAGTAGATTATACCAAAAATGTGTTCAAGGAACCAGTACCCCGTGCATTAAGTTATATCAAGAACTTATTCCCTTTCATTGATTGGCTTCCTCATTATCCCTTTCACTTTAACTGGCTTTTATCAGATTTTATTACTGGAGTTACTGTTGCTATTGTTCTAGTTCCTCAATCAATGTCTTATGCCAAAATTGCCGGTTTATCCCCTGAATTTGGTCTTTACTCTGGTTTTGTTGGATTGGTTTTCTATTTCTTATTTGCTACATCAAGAGAAATTTGTATTGGTCCAGTTGCTGTGCTCTCAATGGAAGTTGGTAAAATTATCACAAGAGTTCAAAATAAATATCCAGGTGAATATACAGGTCCAGAAATTGCAACCACTTTGGCTTTAATTTGTGGTGGTATAGTTATGGGTATTGGTCTGTTAAGATTAGGTTTTATTGTTGAATTTATTTCATTACCTGCTATTCTTGCATTCACTACTGGTTCCGCTTTCAATATTGTTACTGGACAATTGGCTGGCTTAATGGGTTTCAGTAAAAAAGCAGGTAAACATAATGCAACTTATCAAACTATGATTGCATTTCTAAAACATTTACCAGATACAAAAGTTGATGCAGCATTTGGTCTTGTTGGTTTGTTTGTTTTAACTGTATGGCAACTAGTAACAGAGCATATGATTAAAAGGACAAAGCATAATAAGAAGAAGAATTTGATGTGGATCTACATTCTTAATTTAAGATTTGCTATTGTTATTATTCTTTCCACTTGTATCTCTTTCGGTATCATCAGATATAAACCTCGGGTGGTTTCTAGTTACCCTTACTCAGTTATTGGTGTTATTCCATCTGGTTTGAAACATGTTGGGAGATTTATTCCACCAGCTGGTATTGCCTCCAAAATTGCAGGAGAGCTTCCAATTTGCACGATTGTTCTAGTTTTGGAACATATTTCTATTTCTAAATCATTCGCAAGACTGAATGGTTACAGAGTCAATCCTAACCAAGAATTCGTTGCAATCGGATTTACCAATTTGATTGGTACTTTTTTTGGTGCTTATCCAGCAACTGGTTCCTTCTCTAGAACTGCCTTATCAGCAAAATGTGGTGTTAAAACACCAGTCAAGGCTGCTTTCTCGGGTGTTTGTGTGTTGTTGGCTATTTACAAATTTACTGACGCTTTTTACTACATTCCTAACGCAACTTTAAGTGCAATTATCATTCATTGTGTTGTTGGTTTGTTGGCATCTTACAAGATAACTACCAAGTTGTACATGTTCTCTCCTGTTGACTTTATTATTTTTATAGTTGGTGTTTTCATTGCAGTTTTCTCTACCATAGAAAATGGTATCTACTTTGCAATTTGTGCTTCTTGTGCTCAAGCTTTATGGAGATTGTGTATTCCAAATGGTGCTTTCTTAGGAAGAGTTAAAGTTGGTAAAGTTAGAGATCCAGTGTTGATTCCAAATTCTTACAATGAAAAAGTTTCTGAAACTTCAGGCTCGGATATATCTGTCACAATGGATGATTGTATCAAATCGTCAAATAATGAATACACAAGATCTATCAACAATGACAATTACATCTACAAATGGGTACCACTGCCAAAGGATGATTATAATCCAAGTAAAATTCATGCAAGATATGTTAATAATCAAATCAATATTGAAGATCCCCCAACAGGTGTTTTAGTATACAGATTAACTGAAAGTTTCATTTATACTAACTGTTCATATCAAATTGATCAGATTATTCAAAAAGTACGGGAAACTTACAGACCATTTAATAGTGACAGAGAAAGATTATGGTGTGAGTACAGGTGGCATGAACTTGATTGGTCCAAATTTGGACAAATTTCAAAGTACTTCAAGAGAAAACATGTATCAGAAGAAGAACAATTAGAAACTATTGATGATGATCAAGATTTCAAAGCTAGAAGAAGGGCATTTGACGAATCTAAACCAGTATTAAAAGTATTGCATCTAGATTTTTCACAGGTCATTGGTGTCGATGCTACTTCTATTCAATCATTGATTGATTTACAGTATACAATTAATAACCACGCTGGCTCAGATTGGGAATTTCATTTCAGTGGTATCATTAACCCTTGGGTTCTTCGTGGTTTGATTCATGGTGGTTTTGGAAAACCAAATGACGAAATTGACAGATCTCATTTTGAAAACAATTATATCGCACAAGCTGCAAAGGATTCTTTCTTCAATAAATTGATCCCTTTCAAGAAAAGTACTACTAATGACATCGATGATGTTGAAAACAGAAAACACGAGGAGTATTTTAACGGTGAACTTGAAATTGGTATAAATGATAATGGTGCAATGTACCCACTTTACTCCACTGAGTATCCTTATTTTCATTTTGACATTCCAAACTACACTGAATATACCAATTAATTCATGCTTCCTTGCTAAAATTTTTATGCATTTTAATTACATATATCGCTTTTACTAATTTTGTATAATAGACAATCATTAATAACATAATCTCATAAACTCTATTCATGATATATTATCAAGGGCGGCGACGAGTAGATCTCCTAGTGTTTGGTGTGTTATTATCATCCACTTCAGTGCTGTTTTCCCTACTTTCAACTTTTGGTTTACGTCCACGACGTTTAGGAACTGGAGTAACGGGTACATCACTTTTAGGTTTCTTGCTACTATGCTCATCATTCACATCTAGCTTTCTCTTTCTAGATGACCTTCGAGGCCTATCATTTCTGTCAGAATCACTATCATCTGCACTTTCAACATCCAAAATACTTTCCCCATCATCGTTATCAATATCTCTGAGTTCAGCATCAACACTATCAGGTTCTTCTGAATCATCTTTTCTGGTAGATAAAATATGTTCTGCTTCGCCTTCATCATCATTAGTTTTATCATCTTTATTTTGAATCAAATCCTTATCGTTTTCCTTTTCATTTTCAATTGAGTCAATTGCACTTTGGGTAGTATTTTTGACTGACTCTGGATCTTCCAGCATTGTACTAACAGATTTACTCCTCCTCCCTCTCCTTTTAGGTGGAGGTGTAGTGTGTTTAGGAGACAATTCCTCCTCCTCGATATCTGGTTCGACAGTGTGTGTTTTGCCAGATTTTTTATCTCTGCCAGAAGTAGAGTCTGAAATATCTCCTTCTGACTTGCGTCGAAGTCTACTACTTCGGCGTTGAGTTGGTTCGTGATCGGCTTTACTATTTCGTTTGACTCGAGTGCGTTTCGCTGTTGGCTCAGAATCATCAGCTTCACTTTCCAGAACCAATGAAGTGTTTTCCAAGTCATCTGGTTTAGCTTCAGTAAGATTTATATTCTCTTCATGCTCACGAGATTTTTTCTCGGTTTGTACAATCTCCTTTTCCACATCAATTTGAAGCTTTTTCGCTTGTGCTCGGGTTAAATGGGCAGGTTCTTCCTCTTCTTCTTCTGATTCTTTTTCTTCGTGTGGAACTTCTTCCTCTTTTTTACCATCTTCCAATTGTTGTTCCTCTTCCAAATTTTCCACTTGCTGTTCCGGTGCCAGGCTTGTTGTTCCCTCGTTTGCAAACTTTATCTTTGTAAGATTTTCTTTATCACTCAAACCATTGATACTCGTTTCTGTATCGGTTTGATTGTCAATGCTATCAGGATTTCTGTCAATTTGAACACTTTCAGGAAAGCATTCGTGCTCAGATTTCTGCTGTGAATTAGGCTTGACGGAGTCTGTAGTAGAGATCGATACATCCTTCTGGTGGTCAGATCCAGTGTTTTCTGTAATATGCTTCAAGTTTTTTTCATTCTCCACTAATATTGGTTTTATCTCTTGTTCATTTAAAGTCAAAGAAGTGCTTCTAGAAGAAAATATTTTATTTTGATCCTCATCAATCGTGACATGTTTAGATGGTTTCGTCTCCGTTTGAGTTTTAGAATTATCTTTTTCAACCTCATTTGTTTTGGATGGTTTCAAAGCCGAAAGAGCATCAATATCGTAGTACTGGTAAATTTTTGAAGACAAATCTTCTTTCGTAAAGCTTTCCTCAAACTGGCCACTTATTTCATGTGCTAATTTTGCAAGAAATTCATCAAATTGCCCCACTAAAGGATCGTTATAACACAAATATCTTAAAACAAACGTTTCTCTCACAGGATTCCACGCCATATGAACTTCAACACTATTGTCAAAGAAATGAAGATGTAAATACTTGGATGCATATTCTGTGATATCTAATGTCTAAAATCAACAAAGCACGTGTTGAGAAGGATTTTTTAGACGGCTGTGAACATTTTTGCAAAAAATCACGTGAACGGAAAAGATTTTGACATTACACAGTCGGAAATAGTTCACTAATAATATATTCTATACTAAGTTATATAACTAGCTGTCTTTATCGGATCAGATCATTGCTATTCAAATATTCCGAAATATTTTCAATCATCTCAGTTTTGTTTTTGCCATGTTTAATCAACCCACCTTTGTTCTTTATATAGGACCTTAATACATCGTTGGTTAAAGATTTTAACTTTGATTCTTTACAATACAAAGCCATTGTATTATCACTAGGAACTGTGTCCGATTGTTTCAATCGTTTTGATGCTGCTGAAAGGTGTGACTCTGATATTCTCTTCAATTCTGCAGCATTGGCAATTCTGTTATATCTAGTTTGTAATTGGTTCACTAACTGTTTGAGATTTGCATCTGTCATCATTTTCTTCTTTATCACTTTTAGGTTTTGGTATAAACCATCCATTTCTAATTGTTTGTCTCCGCGTAAATTATCGAATATGCCATCAATGTCTTCTACTTGTAAGATATGGTTTTCCATTATCTTAAAGCTCCATGCCAAAGCAGGGTTCGTAAAGTTCTCAAAGTTTGAATTACGTGTAGCAACGATTAAATCATCGAGTAGTTCAGTGTCATCAATTTCTTCGAGCTTTTCAAGAGATTTTAAATAAGGAGGGGGGTTTCGAAGTTCATCACCATATGGAATTTCTATCATTGCCAATGATTGGGGGTAAGTAAACGATAGATTTGCATCAGCCACCAATCCTGTTGGAATCAAGTAATACATCCTTGGGTATGATGATGTTCTCGTTAAACCCCAACAAATTAACATCATGGATTTTTTTAGTAAAGATTGATAAAGAGATGCGAATTTATTGAGAGAGTCATCTAATTCACCGTCTTCTTCGGCAATCACAAACACAGCTTTACCAATTGTGTATGCTGGATTAAATGCTTTAAAATTCCTTGTGCCTATAGAATATAAAATAGGTCGTTTTTCCATCCCGAATTTCTTGCATTCATCTTGAATCTGGTTATCTACAGGCATATATTGATCTCCTATCTGATATATTTTGGTAATATCTTCTTTTTCAAGGGGCCTATCATGTGTTATTGGTATCGCTTTTCGATTGGCAATATAATATTTTCCATTTTTCTGCACAAAGTTCATGGTTTTCCACTCAGCCGATGATAAAACATTCAAACCCTTCACTGAAAGTTCGATATCATCTATTACTAAGGGGCACTGAAAGACATAATTTCTTATTGCAGAGTGTTTCAGCATCTTTTCTTCAAGTGCAGTAACAGAGATCTCATTGATTGTAGGGATATATTTTTTGCCGTCTAATGGATAATCAAATAGTTCTACAAATTCGTCCAAACGTTCATCAAGCAAAGGTTCCTCGAATGTTTCTTGTTTAACATCTGGCTTCAAAATGAGGGGATAGACCGTTGTTCCAGAAGTCATTAAATCACGAAGCTTGTTTTGTAACTTTTTCAACATATATCTATCACCATTCCAAGGTTTAAGACAATCTGTCAGAACAAAAATCTTTCTGCTAGTATACTCGTCTGATTTCCGATATACGTTGCTAAAGTCAATTTGTGCTTGTTGTAACAAACTATATAAAGATGTACCAAAATATTCATCGGTGTTCATATTCTTCAATTTTAACATTTCGTTCCATCTTTCACCTTTAGTAAAAGAGATATTTATTATAGAATCTTTCGGTATAGAGTTTATCATATAGGTATTTAAGATTTTCAACATTTTGTCATGGATATCTCTAAGATCAAATACCCTAAAAACTCCATCTGGAGTTTCACTGCCAAATTTTGGATCGTTTTCATTTTGACAATTACCAATATAAAAGCCTAATCCTGTCTTTGGCATTGTTTTTATTAAGGATTTTAGTAAGTTCAGAATTGTCTCAAATATTGATGTCATGTTATCGTACATTGTTGGTGTCAAATACAAAGCCAAAATAATTCCTTCGTGTACTCTGAATTCACTTCTCTCCTCATTTTCTTCTTTTCCATCTTCCATTTTAATTTTACCAAGCTGATGAGAATAACAACATCAATATGCGTGTTTGGCTCTTAGCATTAAATATTGAGTAATCTTGACCGATATCTGCATGCATGCACAATACGAGCGCAACGAATTTTTAATGAGATCTTAAGCTAGGCCTACACCAAATTTCGACGTCAAAAATCTTAATCAACTTGAATTATTTACTGTTTTGATTAGTATATATTTTACCAGCACATACACATTGAGATGAGTAAGCATTTAGAAATGCTCCTGCATCCATTGGAGCTAAAGGCTGCAATTCAGTTGAAATGTTTCAGAAAAGTAATGTATCCACTTCATTTGACTTCCGAAACTGAAAAGTTATGTTATAAGATGCTTAAACATACGTCTAGATCCTTCTGTGCAGTCATCTTAGAGCTCAATCCTGAATTGCGTAATGCAATAATGATATTTTATCTGGTTTTAAGGGCTTTGGATACAGTCGAAGATGATATGTCTATTGATCCAAAAGTAAAAATTCCTTTGTTGAGATCCTTTTGTCAAAAACTAACATTAAAAGAGTGGAAGTTCACAGGAAATGCTGATACTGAGAAAGATAAGATTGTTTTACTTGAATTTACTGCTGTGTTAACAGAATATCATAAACTAAAACCTGCGTATCAAGACATCATTTATGATATTACCAAAAAGATGGGTAATGGAATGGCAGATTATATTGAAAACGAGGATTTCAACATCAATGGTGTCAGAACAATTAAGGACTATGATCTGTACTGTTTTTATGTTGCAGGTCTTGTTGGTCATGGATTAACAAAGCTTGGTGTTGAATCTGGATTTAGTGAACCGTACTTAGCGAAACATCTCGAACTGAGTGATTCAATGGGCCTATTTCTACAAAAAACAAACATTATTAGAGATTATAAGGAGGACCAGGATGATGGAAGAGCGTTTTGGCCCCAAGAAGTGTGGACCAGACATGCAGAAAAGCTGTCTGACTTTATTGATCCAGCTAACTACGAAAATGGTCTTCATTGTATTAGTGACTTGGTCTTGAATGCTATGGAACATATGAAAGACGTTTTGGTCTATCTTTCAATGGTGTTTGACTATTCTACTTTTAGTTTCTGTGCAATTCCACAAGTGATGGCCATTGCAACATTAGCTGAAGTTTTCCAAAACAGAGATGTCTTCAAAAGAAACGTTAAAATCAGAAAGGGTGTTGTTTGTGATTTAATTTTGAGATCCAGAACATATGATGGTGTTTTAGAAATTTTCAGTAACTATTTGAGAGTTATACACCACAAATGCCCGGTTTCTGATCCAAACTACTTGGCTATAGGTATCAAATGTGGTGAATTGGAGCAATTTATAGAAGAATTAAATCCAAATCCAGCTCATCTTCCTTTAGGTGTCAAGCCAATGGCAACTGAGAATTACATTCGTGCCTCCAGAAAAATGAAAGCTGAAACACCTCTGAAAGAGATGGTTAAAACTGAGTATTTCTATACTAATCTAATCCTGAGTTTCTTTGGATTATCTGCTATTTCTCTTATCTACACGTTTTATACATTATGGAATTAGCCACATTTCTGTATAAGCTTACTAATAACACTCTAAATGGACTAGCCTGTAAAAATCTACCCTTTAAAAAACTGAGCATTCCGAATGTCGTCTTGATATGAATAGTGTTTGAAACCAGGAGGAAGGCTAAAATCAATTCTGGATCTGTCTCGTTCGTTATCAATATTTTCAGCTATGTAATCGTAATTAATCAAATCCTTCAGCTCTTGTAAACTTTTCTCTGTGAGAAATAAATTCAATCTTGAATCAGGTATAGTTTCTATCAACTTCTTTAAGTTTGAGAGAAAAGAGTCGGGGAACTCATGGTGTACCTCAAGAAACTCTACTAGTAAATATAGAGCAGTATCAATCTCAGTTCCATTCAAATGCGAAGTTATCAGGTTTTGATAGTTTGATACAGTAATTTGATATCCATTTGACTTGAAATAATGATACAATCTTATTGAAGTTATTTTTAGCGGATATTTCGAAAGTTGATGAAATACTATATCTTTATGTCTCTCTGTAAGTCCTTCCATGTAATGTTTACAAGAATTCAAAACAAAAATCGAACTATCGATAGGTACATCTTTATTATTTATGGATGATAATATTGAGAAAAGAAATAGTTGTTTCATTTCCTTTCCCGTAATAGGTAAAATTTTGCTGCAAAGCTCACCGAGTACTTCAAAATCACGCAAACCAGAAATAGACAGATACTCAGCGGGCAATTCATCATAACTGATATCTAGGCAACCTTCATTATAGAGATTATTCATAATTTCAAACATATCTAGCAACTCAAAGGTCGTGATATATTTCAAGGATACCATACATCGTTGTTTATGAGATTGAATGAGTGGAATTACTGTCATTGCTTCATCTAGTTTCCGTTTTTCAATCAGACAATCACACACTTGGACTAATGTTGAGTCGTTGAAGTTTCCTGCTTGTATGAATCCTAATAATTTGCAAAGAATTTCTTCATTTTTATACTTCAAGGCTAATGAAGTAAGAAATGCACGATTCTGGTGTGTAATTAGGTCTAATTCCCCAAGTTTATCTATCAAATCAAGGACTAAATAGGTATCATTTCTATCTGAAGCCAATGTTAGCAAGTTATGTAATTTAAGCTGAAAAGTTAACTTTTCTTTATCAATATAGTTTTGTCTGGATAGTTCTTCAAACTTATGGATGGCAAGTATAGCTGCTTGCTCATACTGCTCATTGTGTAGATATCTACTTACATCATAGTAGCATACATCTAGTTCTAATCTTTTCAAAATATCTCGATATTTCTCACTTGATATATCATTTTCTGATCTGATGAAAATGTTGTTAGCCAATGTTGTTAAACCCATATCCACCTCAGAACGATCATTAATTTTTTCAAGTTCTTTCAATGCAGGTATTGATCTATCACCATGAAACTTTTCCAAAAAGTACTTCAGCTTCTTCTTCACTTGGCTTTTAACTGCATTTTTAGATGCAGCCAAACCTAAATTTGCACTCATACCTGGTAATTTAATTTTTCCCAGAAACAGAGATGGTATTAACAATCGGTTTGGACTAATTGGAAGGGGGCTCGTTCTGAAAGCGGGTTAATTCGCTAAGCTTCAAATTTCAATGAGCTTGTGCATGCTATCAAAGAAATTTATTAAAGATATTTCAAGCAATAACTTTTTTTAGTGTACACCTGGTACACAATGTTCAAATTACTTTTGAGAAGGTCATATAAAAGAAACTATTCAAGTGGTACATCTGATTTGAAAATATTTGATAGACATGTAAAGTTGCTTCAAAAGGAAAGAGCAGCAAATAATCCTGATTTCATGCATGCACAGTATTTGTATGATGAGATAAATCGTCGAACAATTGAAAGGTTATCCTATTTGAAAGTAGATTTTACAAATGTTTTAGATTATGGGGCACACTCCGGAAATTTTGAAAGGTTGTTATGTGACGATTCAAGAGATGATAATGAAGAATGGAAGACAGACAGGGGGTTGGTCAAGGCCAAAATAGGTAAAATTCTAATGGTTGATTCTTCGGAATCAATGTTATACAAAGATATGGAATCTAAATTCAATAAAGATCTTGTTGTGGAAAGACTGGTTGTTGATGAAGAGTCTTTTGATGTCCCAGAGCTCTTGCAGAAAAATCAATACGACCTGATCGTCTCCAATTTGACATTACATTGGATAAACGATCTTCCAGAAGTTTTCAAGAAACTATATAATTGTCTAAAACCAGATGGTTGTTTGATTGGTTCAATGTTTGGGGGGGATACATTATTTGAATTACGTACATCGTTACAACTTGCAGAAATCGAACGTTATGGTGGAATTTCACCAAGAATTTCACCTTTTGTTGAATCATCTGACGTCGGCAACTTGATGCAAAAGGCTGGGTTTCAAATGTTAACAATTGATTCAGAGGAGCTTATTGTTGACTATCCACATACATTGGCTTTGATGCAAGATTTACAGCTTATGGGTGAAAACAATTCTGTTGTGATGACACCTCCTCCGTTAACAAGAGATATGTTACTGGCTGTGGAACCAATATATAGGGAAATTCATGGAGATAAAGTCACTGGGCATTTACCTGCAACATATAGGTTTGTTTACATGATTGGATGGAAACCAGGAAAATACATGGCGAAACCAGCTCCAAGAGGAAGTGGTAATGTCAGTTTGAAAGACATTTTGGAAGGAAACGCTCTTGAGACGACAGTTTTGGAAGAAGATAAATCTAAAGATAAAAAATAAAAATCATGAATATAGTTTGTATAAATCACAAATGGGTCCATATTGAGAAACATATATGCTTCAAGAATTTGTGCTATTAAGCAACTTTGTAGCTTTCTTGAATGCACCTTCAATCGATTTATTTGAGCAATTGCGCAACTGCAAATAATGTGCGAACCACCAGAAAAGTCTTAAAGTTAAATCATCTTTGGTAACTTCATACTTACGAATGACATCTTTTATTTCTTGGTTTGAAGCTGTCGCAAAATCTATTTTAGAATTGAACAGCAGCCCAACTAGTAAACCGACGTAATGATAGCCTAAAATTGTACTCTTGAACAGATCTATAGCAATGCGTTGACGTATAAATAAAGATATATCAATGACTCTTTCTTTATAGTTTCTAGTTGCTTGTGTTGACATTAACTCTGTTTTAAAGAGCATTTTTCTTTCAGTTGCTGTAAGCTTTTTCAAATTTTTAAGCTCTTTCTTTACTGATTGTTCATGATCATCGGTAACTTTCTTTCCATTCGGATATACAGTAACAATAAATTTTCTAGTTTCCTTTGAATCAATCTGTAACTCTTTGATTTTTAGGATCTCTGATTCATCTAAGTTTTTCTTTGTTTGTTTAGATTTTTTCTTGGCGGATGGTTTGCCTTCTTCAATAATTTTTTTGAACATCATGCGGTTATTATGTTGACGAATTTTTGCTTTAATGCAATTCTGGAAATGTTCATTTTCTAAGGAGAATTCTTTCATGGTGATTGGCAATACTAGTTTCCTATCTATGTATACGTATCTTTTACCTCTTAAATGTTCAACAAAAGGATCAATTTGATTGAGTAAGTCTGTAAGTTCAGAATGGCGAAAAGCATATTCAGTTAGGTATTTCCAAAATGATGTTCTTTCATATGATTCCCATAATATGTAAGCAAATTCGGTTGACTTCAATAGTAAGTAATATGGAGATTTCTTCTCGTCAAGTTTATCATGTGTAATCTCATAAGTAATCTCATCGTTTTCAATGCTCAAGAAAAGCTTCACAAATCGGTGTCGAATTTCAGTTTCAGTAGTGACACATGCTTCCAATAATTTGAAGCGATGTTCATATGACGCAATTTTTAACCTGATGGAAGGACATTGCTCGACTATTTGTAGCAATACTAAGTTTTTGTTAGCAAGTTGATCAATGATTTGAATCATAAACTTATCTGGAATCGTATAACTTTCGAATACGATATTGAAAGCAAAAACAATATCCGGATCGGTATACCTTAATGAATCCACAAAGCATATATCAATATTCTCATCTAGAGTTTTATCAGATGGATTTCGAAGCAGTAAAAATAAGTACAAGCGGACAATTTTTTGTGATGGGCCAGGATATCTTGGTGTGACAGAGTTTCTGGAAGCATTGTACGTTTTTTTTTCATTTTTGAAAATAAGAGAGTTTATAGCATGTTTGACATCATAATCCATATCTTTATTGTATTTTAGAAAGCTTTTAGAGCAAAGATTTTTAAAGTGAGCTGGAAGTTCGGATATCTGAGCTACTGATGATAATACACTCTTCAAGTTGTCGAACGGTAAAATTGTGTTCAATAATTCATCAAACTTAAATGACTTAATCAAAGAAGTTGAAACATCTGTATATATTTGTAAAGAAAGTGGATTAGAAGTGTGATACTGTAAACATGACTCCATATCAAAAACAAACTGAGGTAGATTTTCAGCGAAAAAGACTCTACTTAACATTTCCGGAAACGAATTTAGAACTTTCATCATTGTTTTAAAAGCCTGATTTTTTAATTGAGCATACGGAGAAAACAAAAAGAATGAATTCAATAACATAAAGTAAGAGCGTACTTGGAAGTGTTTATAAGCATTCCAGTTTGTGATTGAGAGTATTTTGCAGAAAAGCATCTTGATATCTAGTTGAAAAATATGAGGTATACTCATTGGTGTTGAAATCTTAGTTAAGAGATCTGAGAGAAACTT
Organism: Pichia pseudocactophila; assembly: GCA_039700735.1. Taxonomy (NCBI): domain Eukaryota; kingdom Fungi; phylum Ascomycota; class Pichiomycetes; order Pichiales; family Pichiaceae; genus Pichia; species Pichia pseudocactophila. The sequence continues at coordinate 214,961 of JBBJZV010000113.1, forward strand.
TTCATAATCACCAAAAGCAATGTCGTTCTCCAGTAAGCTATGTATAATTTTCAACAAGTAAATGACAGAAGCCCAATCATTGTTAGTAATGTCACTTAATGTTTCTATAGTAGGACGTTCAAGTAGCAAATATGTCTCCAATGATAATAATGAATTTTGTATCCATGATTCAGACTTCTTAGCTAAAGAATAGTGTGTGTAATCTGGTATTGACAGTAAATCTTCCTGTATAGCTATATGAAAGAAACGATCTAATAGTGAGCAAAGTATAATATCTTGTCTCTTATAGCAAAAGGCATCTAGACTCAAAAAAATGCTTATCACTTTGATCTTAAGCTCTTTCGAAGTACCTGAATTGTTAATGATGGTATTGTGAAGAGAACTTATAAGGAACTCAGATATATCGGAATCAAAACATGATGGTCTTTTTTCAATTATCATTTCTATAATTTGTAACATCTCAGGGACATTATAATGTTCTCCACGAAATCTCAAAGAAGGTGGAATTGATACAAGCACATTCCTTGTTATTTCATAGTGAGCAAAACACAAATCATACATCGAATCTTGTAGTTTCGCTGAGCTGAAAGATTCACAGAAGACTTGTAAAAATGTTAAATATTCCAAATACTCATATCGACTAGCCATTATAGTCTTACATAAAAATAGAAGAACATCTTTTGCATATTCATGTATTTGAGTATTTCTTAGCTTTAAAAGTGCTGGAATTACCAAATGTGAATTTTCATGATAAACAATTTCAGCAAGTTGTCTGTTATACTCATCAGATTTTAGGAGATCATTAAACTTTTTTAGGACGGAATCTTGTTCAGCAGATATCTGGTGTGTAGTTGTGTTCCATAAAGTTTTCCGGAAGAGAATCGGAAAGCAAAATTTCAAATTTTCAGCAGTTCTCTTAAGCTCTCTAGATTCTGGCATACAAGATCGGCTAAATGGAGTGGATATTTCTATTTGGATGTATCAACGACTGGTTAAATCATCCACTTTCTTGTGTTTCTGGTTACATGAAGGGACTTCCTCTGTAAATAGACCAATAATTTGATACGCTTTCAGAATGTGGTCACGTGAGCTGTTAATTCTTCAATGAAAATTTAGTTCGATTATTTTTTTAACCATAGTTGAAATTAATTATACAATTCATGCAAAACAGACACATATTTCACTGTCTTAGCAGTGGTATTACATTATTCATTTTGTATTCATTCTTATGGATCTGATATAACTGTATTTCACCTCAAAAGAAACACACTTGCTCATGTAAGTGCTATCTGATAGTTATAGGCTTTTTCTACTTAGAATTCGCCGTTTTGTAGATGTTGAATTGTGACTATGTTTTTTCCCAACTGGAATTGGTGATAGATCGTCGGCAGTAAGAATTGTCCCACTTGTATTTTTTTCAGTTTGAATGACCCAAAATCAACTGGAACAGTAAGTTTGCTTTGAGAAACCCACTTGATGGTTGAAAGTCTCGGGGAGATGGAGTTGCAATGTACTGATTTTAAGAACTTAGGTAACCTTCTACATTGCAGAAATATATGCTGTGGTCTCCCATTTAAGGAATCGTTGCAAAAAACGCACAGTGATATAAAGGCTATATTGAGCTACTTATATTATCAACACTAGTATTACGCTACCAAACAAATTATAATGTAAGTAATCTAATTATATCACATCTGCTTCAAATTGAGGAAATAATCGGATTATTCGGTGACAGTCACAGAAGTATACGTTAGAATACCAGTTTAGTACCCACGTATATAAAACTGTTCTCCTATATATATATGTAAGGCCTAATTTTTCTTTGAAAAACTAAAATTCTCGTGCTTAGGAAACGGTGAGGCCAAGAAACGATCTAAGTTTTCTGCTTCCTCTTCTGAATCTGCTCTAAAGGACAGTTGTAGCTGGTTCAAATAAGATGCAACCCCGTAGTATGTTGTCCTTGGAACTTTGAAGTCCACCAATTTCAAGTCAGCATCACCTATTGTCTTCTTCGTGTGGGAAAAGATCTGCCAGACGTGTGCTTGATTTCTCGGCTGAGGTTTGATGAAAAACACCACCTTATGTAACGGCATTCCCTACGATGCAGCACACTCGTCTGTACTGGCACTCGACAAGCTGTTGCTGTTGCTAGCTTCCTCGTGTGGGGAAGATCTAAAAAAAGATTTGGTGGTGTGGACGGGTTCCCAAAATAGAAAACTAGTAAAAATCAAAATCCACAACAGACAGCGCGGTTGTTTCTAAACTGAAAACAACGTGCTCTGGCTCTTCCGGACATTTTCCTTTCTCTTTTACACCTCCAGATCTTGCCTTCAGCACACCAAGACCTGTGAAAGATGCTAATGAGTTCAACGCTACTTAAATCCCTGCTGTTTGCGGTCCCTTTTGTTGCAGCAAGCAAATGGTCCTCGGAAGCAGATATTCTTCAGTTTGACAACGTCGGTTATACAGGATTCTACTATCCTGTTTCCAAAATCGAAGCTTTGGACAACGGAAACTGTAGTTGTGCAAAAGACTACCACAACCCTGTCAAATTTGATGGTCCACTTGCTCCATTTGATGAAGGTTTGACGGTTCACTTTAGAGGACCGATGAACCTCTTAAAATTTGCCTATTATGTCACCGATTCTTATGATTTTGATCAAACAGAAGGTGAATGGAAAAGACAGGCCTATTATGATTCTGTCTCCGGTACTGCAGAAAATGTAACTTTTTTGGCAAATTATGGACATGATAATGTTTGCTTAGGAAGAGCTGCTGATTATGTTTCTTCTGATGGTATGACTAAAGCTGACTCTCCACAAATTCTGGAAAATACTACTATCCCATCTGCAAGAGAATTTGCTATTGCATCAGGCTTGAAATGCTCTAGTGAAGAAGAGTGTGGTGCTTATAGAACTGATGGACAAGCTTATCATGGTTTTGGGGGTGTCAATAAGATGTTCCTCTTTGAATTCAACTCACCTACCGATTTAAGTCAAGAAGATAAGGTCAATAAAACTTATGTTTATGATATGCCTGCTATTTGGCTATTGAATGATCGTATCCTTAGAACTTCTCAATATCCTCTTAACGGTGACTGTTCTTCATGGAATAGTGGTTCTGGTGAATTCGATATTTTTGAAGTTATGAATGTTACTGAAAGAAATCACTTCTACTCTACGATTCATGATTTCCAAGGAACTGATGATATTGGAACAGGTATACAAAATTTTGGTTGGTTGGAAAGAACCCCTAACGCAACTATGAGAGGTGGTGTTATCTTTTCCCAGGACAAAACTATTAGTGTTTTCCTCTCTAATGACACGTCTATTGATGAGACTATTCAAAACTCAGATCTTAAAAACTGGGTGGCCCCACTTCTCAAAGCAAAGGAAGAAGTTGCTACTTTAAGTTCAATTTCTATTCAACCACCATCTTCTACTCCTACAAATTCGAAAACATCTACTGTGTCTAGCATCAAGTCCACATCTCACAAGAACGATTCCGGTGTTACTTATGTTAGTTCGTTACTATCAGTTGTCAGTATTCTTTTGGGATTTTTTATTTAACCTTATACCCTGCGAATTTTATATCATATTTCACACATCGAGTCATATAGAATTAGTTGTCTCATAGATATTATTTTTACTTGTTTGATTTATAGAAGAATAATCTTGAAATTAATCTCGTTATAGTTGCAAGCGTATATGCATTGTATACTTCCTTGAAATATTATGCAATTTATGTACTCTTCGAATTTTTAGAGGTTCGCAACACCAATTGAAGATCTGAATATTATGACAATAAATCAATTTATAACATTTCTCTCTCTTTGCATTTGCATCGTCAACGACAACCACAATATGTCTAATAACTGGACAGTTGATCCTGATTCTAGAAGAAAGTTATTAGCTCTTCAGAAGCAACCAACTAACAAAAAATGTTTTGATTGTCAGGCACCTAACCCCCAATGGGCATCACCAAAATTTGGAATCTTTATATGTCTTGAGTGTGCTGGGGTTCACCGTGGATTAGGAGTCCATATCTCATTTGTTAGGTCTATTACCATGGATCAGTTTAAACCTGATGAATTGAAAAGGATGGAGTTAGGTGGTAACGAAAAATGTGGAGAATATTTCTCCAGCCATGGTGTTGATTTATCTTTACCAGCAAAAGAAAAATACGATAACTACGTTGCTGCGGATTATAAAGAGAAGCTTACCGCTATAATTAATGGTGAAGAATGGAGTGAACCAGATCATGCTGGTGAAGAATTATTTTCTTCTAAAAAGCAAGCCCCAGCAACAAATATAAAAACAACATCCTTTACCAATACAACAAACAACTCAACATCTAATTTTAAACCTCCTGCTAAAGAAGAAAATGAACAATACTTTGCTAAACTGGGTAATGCAAATAATAGTAGACCAGATAATATTCCACCATCGCAAGGTGGAAAATATCAAGGTTTTGGAAGTACTCCTACACCATCAAATAGCAACACCAATAATGGATCACTTGCAGGGTTTACATTAGATGCATTCCAAGCGGATCCAATTGGTACATTTAGTAAAGGATGGGGTCTGTTTTCTTCAACTGTTGCCAAATCGGTTAAAGAAGTCAATGAAACTGTTATTCAACCTGGTGTAAAACAATTGAGTGAACAAGACTATGCAATTCAAGCTAAAAGGGCTATGGAACAATTTGGTCAAAAAGTAAGTGAAACTAGCAGTGCTTTACAAAATCAACTATTAGAAACTACAAATGATCCAAACAATAAGTTTGGTAAGTTATTTGATGGTATAGGTGAAGAGGACGACGACGAAGAAATCAAACCAGCATTTGGATTACCTAAACCTGAGAAAAAAACATCTCTTCCAGGTATGGGCACGAAACCAACATCAGGATGGTCCAACAATGACGATGAAGATAAATGGGAATCCTTCTAATATATTTTGTATTTTTAGTTTCTATTTATTTCTTAAAATCTTTTAAACTTAATTCCGTTATACACTATAGACGTCTCTTGCACAAGTGTTGTCATAAGTTGTTGTCTGGCTAAGTGTTTCATCAAATGATAAGAGTGACGCTTACTACCCGATTAGGAAACTTTCGGCTCATGTCGATTGGCCTGATTCGAAAAAATTAAATCGGATAAATTATAAAAATGCCTCAAGTTTCGCCTTAAAGCTGTTATATGCTTGGATCTATGTTGATGTATACAACTTATATCTTCTAATTCAACAAATATGAGTACTGAAACATCAACTGTTAACAACACAGAAGTCCCACAAAAAGTGAAGCCAGCCTCAAAGAAAGGATATACTGTCTCCACACAGGGTGCACATAACATTTCAATGGGTAATCCAAATCCACATCAGATTCCCAAATTTGACGATCCATACGAAGAAAGGGAATGGATTTTAGAACATATGGCAGGTGTTTTCAGAGTTTTTGGAAGAAGAGGTTACACTGAAGGTAGTGCTGGTCATATTTCTGTAAGAGATCCTGTAGAGCCTGATACATTCTGGATTAATCCATTAGGTATTCACTTTTCCCTGCTGAAGGCATCGGATATGGTTAGAGTCGATGAAGATGGTAACCTGGTTGGTGGTAATACAACAGCACCAATCAATGCTGCAGGCTTTGCTATTCATTCAGCTCTACATAGGGCTAGGCCAGATATCAATGCTGCATGTCACACACATTCTCCATATGGAAAAGCGTACTCTGCATTTGGTTTACCATTAGAAATGTTGAATCAAGATGCATGTACTTTTTACAATAGTCATTGCGTGTATAAAGATTTTGGTGGTGTTGCTATTGAAAAGAAGGAAGGTGAAGCTATTGCAAAGGCAGTTGGTGAGAATAACAAATGTGTTATCCTTCAGAATCACGGTTTATTGACAACGGGTAGAACAGTTGATGAAGCGGGTTATCTTTACACGTTAATGGAAAGAACTTGTGAAGTTCAGTTACTGGCGGACGCAGCAGCAGCTAGTGGTAAGAAAAAGCAATTCATTGGTGATTCTGAGGCTGCATATACAGCATTTATGGGTAGTGATCCGGAAACGTTATATTTGGAATTTCAGAATGATTTAGCGTTAGAGAAACATTATGATGATTCATTTATGACATTTTCCAAAGCGAAAGCCAAGGCAAGTGGTTAGGTTTAATAATTGCTCAACAGTATTCGTATATTCATTTAGTCTCTCTGCTTTTTATTGAAACTTTGTAACTTTCAGGAAAGTTGTTTCGGTAAGAACCACGCTTTTCTATATCATCCAGTCAAATTTCAAATACTACGTGACCATCGTAATTTAAGATCAATTTCTATAATTAGAATGTAGTGTTTAAATAAAAAGGAGATATTGAAACAACTAACGAACGAATGTAGTCTTATTTATCATGGGATAAATTGGGATCGATTTTTAGTTGAAATATTTCACTTCAATTTTTTAGTCTCATGAGAGTATCGATCTCTGCATATATTGCTATCTAACGGCTAAGATGGATATAGATGATGAAGAGCGGATTGCAGATATATCCAACTATGTTCTCAACTTAAGGAATGGTGAGCTTTACATTCCACAGGAAACAACTTTATTACCGATGCCATCATCAAATCAGAATCGAGAGAAAATTGCATACCTTGTGGTAGATACAAATTTTATTCTTTCACATCTGACATTACTGAATGATTTAGAGAAACTTTTACATGGGAAATTCAAGGGTATGTATCAAATTGTGATACCAAAGCAGGTTGTACATGAGTTGGATGGTTTAAAAGAAGCGAAAAGGATGGTTGATTCGACGCATTCAATTGCAAAGTTGGCTAGAAATGCAATCAACTGGTGTTATGCACATTTCCATGACTCAATTCCAACTGTTACCGGACAGAGACTTCACGAAAGGGTAGACAAGAATGCAGAAAAGGATAATGCTATTTTAGATTGTTGTTTGTATTTTCAAAATGTAGGAAACGGAGGCGGTAATTTAGTGATATTAATGTCAGATGATAAGAATTTATGTGTGAAATCTCTTGTAAATAATGTTCTTACGATTAGTTATAGACAAGGAATGACTGCTGAGCTGATTGCTGAGAACGTGATTAATGAATTGAATTTGAATTATCAATATGGACAACAAACTGAGGAGCGATATGAAGTTGTACCCAATAATAATGATCATTACGATGACACAGAGATGCAAATGGAGGAAGATACAGAGCCTGATAAAAGTGAGGCACGTTTAGAGACGGTGAATCCTATTGAAGATATTTACTCGCAAGTGACAATGTTGGTATTGGAGAGTATATCGTATGCGATTCGATATATATACGAAGACGAGACGCATTTAGTAGACTATAAAGACTCTGAGATGAAAGATTTGAGAGATGCTGGTAAGTTTATTTTAAGGTATTCTTTCTCTATTTTTGGTGACTTTTTCACACGACGTACAAGTCCAGTTAAAATTCTTGAAAAGGATTTTTCAAAGTACACAGAAATACCATACAGAGATGTCAATGAAGTTCGAGATTTCATAACTTTCTGGGGGGATTTTTTAGATGGCATCTATGAGAATCGATCTAATGACCAAAAGATAGCATTGGCGCAGATAAAGGAGAACTGGAAAAGGCTGGTTTCAAAATTATAAATTCTTCTTACGTTGTTCCCTTCGTAGCAAACCTTGCAATTTGCGCTTTTTCGTTATCTTAGTTGATGATTGAATTGTTGTTTTCGTTATGGATGGTTGTCTAGTTGTCGTTACATGAGGATGAACGATCATCGTCCATAATGGATTGTTTTTAGAATGCATTATAGAGGTATTTGAAGTTGGTTGTAATTTTTCTATACATTCAGAGACTGTCGATTGCGCAAAATCGAGCAGGTTGCGATTGACGAAGAGGTCAGAGATGAATTTTGATTCAAGTGTGTTGTTGACTTTTTCATAAGTGCATCTCTGTACGTATGCATCAGCTAGATTGGATATAATTTTGTTCTTATTTAGAATTTGATTTTCTAAAGATGTTATAAGAGTATTTTGTAAATTGGAGAATTGTGAAAGTTCACTGTATAGTGATTTGATCAATTTCAATTCATCATCTGGTGCTAATTTTGAGAGTGGTATAGTATATTTGAAAGGATTATTTAGCAATGTGAGGTTAGTTGAATCATTTGAAAATTGACACAATTTTTTTTGAAACGTTGGACAAAGATTCGATTGGATTTGTTTTATATTTTGTATAATCTCATTTGTTGAGTCAGTGTCAGATCTTGAGAGGTTGTTTAACTGGAACGTCTTGTTGAAAAACTCGTTCTCTGACTCTGCATAAAATCCAATAGCAAAAGTATAAATGTCAGTAAGTTGAATATTCACTCCAATATCAGTTTCTATACTCAAATAGAGAATTTTGTCTTGGTGTTCTATTGGCTGGTACATTGTGGGATGGAACTTGTTATTATATATTGATCTGTAGGAAGTGTCGAGCCTCCAAATTGAAATTGATTGTGGCAAGCTCTGGTTAAATTTTTTTTTTTTTCCTTAGACGGAATTCATGTTTGAAAAGTTTTAAGCTTCAGTGAAGAAAAGATAAGTTGAAATAAGAGAAGAGAATAGAGAATATGTTGAGGAAACAAGCCCGTGAACGTCGTGAATATTTATTTCGTAAGGCACAACAACTTCGTGAACAAAATACAATTGCTAAAAGGCAACAACTTTCACAAGCGTTAGCTACAGGTAAACCATTAGCAAAGGAAGTTGCAGATGATACCGAACTTCAAAGGGATTTTTTATATGATGAATCTATTCAAAAATCCAATGTTGAATTAGATGATGAATATAGTGCATTAAGTGGACTTATTGAACCAAGGATTATTATAACGACATCAAGAAATCCATCAACTAGATTATCACAATTTACGAAAGAGATTAAACTTTTATTCCCGAATGCAGTTCGACTTAATAGAGGTAATTATATTATGCCAACATTAGTTGATACATGTAAGAAATCTGGGATAACTGATATAATTATACTTCATGAACATAGAGGTGTACCAACAACAATGACAATAACGCATTTACCACATGGACCAACAGTAACATTTACATTACATAATGTTGTATTAAGGCATGATTTATTAAATGTTACGAATCAAAGTGAAGTTTATCCACATTTAATATTTGAGAATTTTACAACGAATCTTGGATCACGATGTGTTCAAATTTTGAAACATCTTTTCCCACCAGGAGTTAAAATTGATTCACCTAGGGTAATTAGTTTTATTAATCGTGAAGATTTTATTAGTGTAAGACAACATGTTTATGCAAAGACTAGGGATAGTGTTGAATTAAGTGAAGTTGGACCTAGATTTGAAATGAGACTTTTCGAAATAAGGTTAGGTACTATGGATGATAAAGATGCTGATATTGAATGGATGTTGAGAAGATTTATTAGGACTGGTAATCGTAAGAATTATTTAAGTGAGGAATGAACTCTTTTGTAAAATGAACGATTAATAAATAGATATATGAAACAGCAATATAGAGAAAACGTAAATTAAAAAGGTTGTAAAAGGCAAAACGGGTTAAAAAAAAAGACAACAACAATAGAGACATATATATAATTCATGCACATATAATAATTGATTAGAAGAGAGTTATAGTTTGAAATGAGAATTATAAATTAAGATTCTTGTTTTGAAATTTGAGGTGATATATTCAATTTTTGTTTAAGTAATTCATCAATATTTTGAGTTGAATTTGTAGTTGAATTTACCCTATTTGAGTAAGTGGGTATTGATCTTCCAGAGAATCCTGTTTTGCGTGGGGTGTTGATAAACAAATCAGATTCATCATCGATTAAAGAATTGAATGTATTTATTGGATTGTTGGTATTATTGATAGGAGATGAACAATTTATTGATGATTTATTATTATTAGTGTTGTTGTTAGTGTTATTAGAATTACCACTAAAGGAAGAAGAATTAAAACCAGAATTGAAAACAGAATTTTGTCTAAATCTATTTGAAGAATTTGTTCTAGCTTGAGGATGAGATATTGGAGGGGATCTTGGAGAATTTAAAGTTGAAGTTGTTGAATTACCTCTTTCTAATTTAATTCCAGAAAATGAAGCTGATAAGGAAGGTCTTCTAATTGCGAATTTTGATTCATGATCTTCTTGAGCGATAATATCAGCATATGAACAAAAACATTTATCATTAACAATTGGAGAAATTGAATTTCTTTGAGTATTTGAAGGAGAAGAGATTGTTGTTGTAAGTGGAGGTAAATTTGATAATTGACTTGAAGATCGACTTATAATATGAGATTGTGGTTGTTGATAAGTATGTTGAGGTTGCTTTGAAGCATTTTGTAATTGTTGAGTTAAATTAGAGAAACTTGTATTTGTATTTGATCTTGAAAGAGTTCTTGGAGTATTCATTAAAGAAGCTCTCCTTGAAGGACCACCAAGTGCTGCTTCTAAATTAGCCAAAGAAGAACGTCTTGAAGAGAAACCAAATTGAACAGGTTCTTCAATAACAAATTCTTTATCTTTTATAAGTTCAGTTGTTGCATCTAGTGAAGCAGGAATGAAAGTTTCTGTTGTTATATTTCTATTGCGAGGTAAAGAAGGTGGATGAATATCAGTTAGTGGATCTTGGACCAACCTTTCAAAGATTAAAGAATTGTCAGTTCTTGAGTTATAAGAAGATTGAGAAATTGAAGAAGAAAGGGAATATTGATCATTATTAGGATCAGAGTTATTGTTGAGATCAAGTGGAGAATTGAGGTTGAGATCTAGGTTAAGATTGATTGCATTGCGAGCAACTGAATTAGAAGTGGAGGGGGAAACGGATGTGGAAGTGGAAGCGGAAGCGGTATTGACGTTGACGTTGACCATACGTAAAGTGCGAGCAGCTGCTTGATGTTGAGAAGTGTACATAAATGAAAGAGGGGGTAGAGGAGTAGAGGGGTAGAGGGGTAGAGGGATTGAGAGAGTGAGAGAGGGAGGAAGGGAAGGAGATAGAAGAGATAGAGGAGAGATACGAAGAGTAGTAGAGTAAGAAAAGGAGGTGAATAGTAGATTAAGCGTATAAAGAGCGTATAATTGATGTAATCGAATGTAATTTGGCGATGGAACCGAGAACTGAGAACTGAGAATTGAGAACTAAGAACTGAGAACTGAGAACTGAGAACTGAATTTGAAAGGATTCATGAAATGAATTGAATTAACGGAATTGTTAATGGATAGCGAAGCGAAAATGGGGGGAAAATTAAGCCAGGGTCGCGACTGATACGCGAGTGGGGAGGGGAAAGTGGGTTAGACGAGGGGAAACGGGGGGAAACGGGGGGAAACAGAAAACGGTGCGGGATTTTGTCGCGAATACTGAAGCTGGGCGCGACTGCGAGTCTGTCCTCCAGTCAGGGAGGCTCGGTGGGGAGGCTCGACGGGGGAGGCTCAACTCTGAGTCCGTAAAGTGTGGCGTCATTCCAAGTGTGGCTGGTGACACATGTGGAGGCTCAGCCTTGGCGAAAACTTATGCTTTTCTTTCAAAAGTCGAGTAGTATACAAAGGGTTATATAGTTAAAAATCATAACTGACATCTAAGCAGTTGCTGCAGAAGTGTACTTGGTAACAGCTCTGGTACCTTCCGAGACAGCGTGCTTGGAAAGTTCTCCTGGGAGAATCAAACGCACTGCTGTTTGGATTTCTCTTGCTGAAATTGTTGACTTCTTGTTGTATGCTGCAAGCTTGGACGCTTCAGATGCAATTCTTTCAAAAATATCATTCACAAATGAGTTCATAATTGACATTGCCTTTTGTGAAATACCAGTATCTGGGTGTGTTTGTTTCAACACTTTGTAAATATATGAAGAGTATGTCTCCTTTCTAGTCTTAGTTCTCTTCTTTGCATCAGTAGATGCTGCGGTCTTCTTACCTGCTGGTTTCTTCTCTGCTGGTGCCTTAGTTGCTGGTGCCATTTTTTTTTCTTCTATTCTCTTACTTATTAAGTTAACTCAAAAGGAAAAACCTCTTACCAAATATTTTGTTACAAAAAAAAAGTGGATTCTACCTCTCTTTTATATATCAATCAACATTTTAATCATGTAAATTGTCTCTAATTTGCTAATTCCTCAAACTAGTGTAACTTTAAGCTAGCGACAACAATGAAAATATGAACCGGTCTCAGATTTCACACCAGTATGGGTAAATATCTGAACGCCACATACATTACTAACTATATTATACTTCTACCGTTAAATCGTATATTCGCGAATATAGTCTCATAGTAAATATCATCACATAATTTCATAATCATTAATGTCAACAATCAAATAGAATAAACAAGTTAAAACACCTATAAATACAATTTACTTTCCCATAATTCTAATTTATTTCAAAATTATTCTTCTCATCTTTCCCCTAATCAAACAAATTTAATTAAATCACAATGTCTGGTGGTAAAGGTGGTAAAGCAGGTTCCTCTGAAAAAGCGTCAACTTCTAGATCTGCAAAGGCAGGTTTAACTTTCCCAGTTGGTAGAGTTCATAGATTACTTAGAAAGGGTAATTACGCTCAAAGAGTCGGTTCTGGTGCTCCAGTTTATTTAACTGCTGTATTAGAATATTTAGCTGCAGAAATTTTAGAATTAGCTGGTAATGCTGCTAGAGATAACAAAAAGACTAGAATTATCCCAAGACATTTACAATTAGCAATTAGAAATGATGAAGAATTAAATAAATTATTAGGTCATGTTACAATCGCTCAAGGTGGTGTCTTACCAAATATTCATCAATCATTATTACCAAAGAAGACTGCAAAGGCAAAGGCTTCTCAAGAATTATAATCGATTAAACTTATTTTATAATCTTTTTGTATACTAGTGTATTTAAGCTTTTCTTTGTGAATATAAATCAACAATTATATTAATCAATGATATTAAAACTTCAGCCCCAATTAATAAAATAACTGTTAATTCTAATTGTTCATCATTATTATGTCCTAATTGTTCCTTTAACATCTGTAATAAATCACTTATAATCTCTAATCTTTGATTTAATAATGCAACTCTTTGATTGATCTCTAAATATCCTCTCGTTGCTTGATAAATAGGTTCAAGTTCAGGTTCTGACCACATCAATTCAGGTGAATCTAATATACTACCATGTAAATTAATATTAATTCTTAAAATAAATAATTCTCCAATACTTTTCATAATTTCTTCCCTAGTCATCTTCACTTTACCAGTTTGTGAAATTTGTTGTGGAATATCTTGTGTATCTTCAATAGTATTATCAACTAATTCTTCAAATAATGAAATCTTAACACTTTGTGAAATAGCATATGAAATACTTAATTTAATCATAAAATTCCCATCATCTCGAAGTGTAATAAAATCATTATAAATTCTTGGTTGATAACTTTGTGTAATATAATAATTAAATTCTTCCTTTTGAACATCTTCATCGGCTAATTTCTCATTCTCAAATTTAGCTAATTCAATTAAAAGCATCCTTTCCTCACGTTTACTAAAACCCCACATAACTATAACACCATATTCAAAAATAAATAAATCTTTATTCATTTTACCAAAATCAATTAATCCACCTTCATCATCTAATTGAATTTGTTGCTTCATAAATTCTTCTTTCTTACTAAAACTAACATTGTTATTCCCATTATTACTACCATTACTATTTCGTCTCCAATCTTTAAATGTAAATGGTGTATAAATACATTCATCAAATAATTTAGGTGCTGTCAAATGTATCCTCCTCTTATCTTTTAACCATCTAATAAAATCTCGCATCTTATAACTACCAGCTGTACAATAAGTAGTAACTCTAGGTAACATAGATCTATGCTTTTTACCAAGTCTCTCTGCATCTTTCCTAGCATTCCTATCTTTGATCTTTTGTAAAGAATATTGTTTTAATGTATTAGCCTTATCTAATGCTTCTTGTTCTCCATAATCAATCGATGACTCAGGTAACAATTTTAACTTTTGTGTAACACGTGAAGTACGTTGTGGTACCATATTAGGTCCCAATTTGGCTCCAATAACATTCTTCTTATTCTGGGTATTGCTTTTATTAGTTGATTGAGTAAGTAAAGTAGAATTACTATTTTCCCTCCCTGAAGTCGGTACATCATTTACATGTTCATCAACTGCTTTTTGATATGGGTTCTCGGGAAGTAATGCCGTTGTTTCATTAGCAGTTTCAGACATTATGATCCGCTGCTTTATGCTCTTCAACTATCTTTATCACAGTCAATTATAGATTCCGTTCTTAGACAAAGAAACTTCATCTGGACCTGTACTACAGATCCTTCTCACGCACTATCAAGGCTGTGCTGTACTACGAAAAAAATCAGTAGCTTACGTAACTATTTGTATTTTTGAACTTGAAAAAAAAATAAATCTAATTTAAAATTTTTCTCAATAAAGTAAGTAAAATTGAGTTGATTTCTTTCATAAATAACATCAAATATGGTCAAAAAGGTTGCTAAAACGGCTTCCACTAGGAAATTTTCATATAAGTCGTTTAGAGATCATGTTGATTCTATCAAAATTGATCCATTAAAGGATATAAAAAGGAAAGCGTTCCACGATGTTGAAATTTCACATTTTTTATCAACACTTGAACATTGGAGGGAAGTCAATCTATCTAAACATTTTCAAGAACTTGTGGAGATAGTTGAACCAATTTCTTTATCTCTCCCACTACTTTTACATAATAAAGATAAAATTTACACTGCATTGGAGAAAACAATCAGTTACAACGATACATTGTCATTACAGCCTTCATTGGAATTATTATCACAATTCTGTCATGATCTAGGACCTGATTTCATGGAATATTACATAAGAAGTTTGGAACTTATCAAAAATATTGCTTTAGAACAAAAAGATCCCCAATCTTTAGAAATGATTTTCAATGCTCTGGCTTACATCTTTAAGTACCTCTCAAGGGTACTAATTAATGATCTTATTCCAACTTTTCACTCTCTTCTACCACTACTCACTATTGAAAAGAAAGATTATATTAATAGATTTGCTTCAGAAGCGATATCATTCTTGATCAGAAAATCAAAATTATCTTCTTTAAAAGAGTTCATAAGTAACGTTTTTAACTCACCTGCATTAACAGAAGAAAACTCACCTTCATATCATCTTGCATTGACTGTCATGTTTACAGAATCTCTCAAAAGTGCAGCTGGTGTACTGCATTCTAAAACGGGTATCATTTTACCTGCATTGACCACCGTTTGTTTACAAAATGCCAAATTCACAGCAGTCCTCTCTGACATTATTATGGAACTTTTAGATTATGCAGAAAATAGTGAAAATTCAAAACTACTATACACTACATTATTATCCGTTTTTTCAAAAAGTCTTGAAGAAGCCAACTATACTGTAATAACTAACATCACACAATTACTTCTCACTTTATCATTTGCTGAATCTGGTAGAAGAGTTGAAGATTGGAACGAAATCATCAATTTTGTTGACCCACTTTACATGACTGCTATGAAATTAAATCAAACTCAAGATGAAGATGATCCAATAAAGCTCAATTTCTCAAATGCTATGGTCTCTTGGTGTGCTGTCATGATAAGAAACGCAGATATGAATACATTAAGTAAAAAACATTTGAATATTGTTAGAGCAATGAATAAATTGAACGACGGTGCAGCATTTTTGGCTTTTATTGATGCTGCATCGGAATTAAACAAGGATAGAACCTTGCAATTTGCAAAGAACTCTGTCACTTCTTTTATCACTCAAAATTGGAAAGATAATTACAAAGAGATAGCCTACTTTTTAGAAAAAATGCACAATAGAGGTATAAATACTGAACTGAATATAATCATCCCTAATGATTTCAAAAATTTTGTCCTTGAGTCGTTTAAAAATATAAAGGAAATCAAAAGTAAAAATGCTTTCATAAATAATTATTGGAGATTGCTCATTCTACAATACTGTTCGATTCAGTTTGATCCTGAACTATTGCTAAACTTTTTAGAGTTAATTAACTCTACTGATCTCAGCTGTGACTATTTTACGTTAGATGTCTATGGATCTACTGTTGGAGCTCTTTCTAAGCAGAATTTAAACGATGTTCAAATTGTGCATATTTTAAAACTCTCTTCAATAAATTTTACTACACTTATAGAGAGCACAGTTTTTTTGTGCAATATTGAAAAATTGATTACGAAAATTCAAAAATCAAATGAAAAATCATATGATTTAATTAGAGCTTCAAAGGACAATCTCGTTCTTTCATTGTCAAAAGTCCTTAAGGTTCCATCTCATGATACGAGAGAAACAGCTTTAAACTTAATAATTACTATTTTGACGATAGCTGGAGACCCAGTTCCAGACGCTGTCTCTACATGCCGTGTAATTGAGCAAATTCCTTTAACCTTACAAAATGCGAGAGATGTCCCACTGAGATTTAGGCAGTTGTCACAAGACTATTCTGGGGAATCTAAGTTGACCAACAACATTGTTGCAAACTTTCTCTTTGGTCAACTTTCTAACAAATATTCTCCATCTTGGCAAGGAGTCCAGGAATTCTGTGAAAGGACTGTGAATCAACTTGCAGATTTGTTGTGGGAATTGAGCATGGAATTCATTTCAACGAATTACAAATCGTTGCAAGAAAAGCCGTACTTGAATTATGACTTTGAAGATGAGTTGAACGAAACGTCAGATATTACCATTTGGTTACCTCAAGATAAACGTCTCCATACTATGATGACAAACTTTGAAAAAGACATTTACCATCAATACGAAAATGTCAACCATGCGATAATTGAGTACACAGAAAATTCAAGAAGGTCTATTATTCCAACCGATTTTACCAGATACCAGGTTATCAAACTGTTGAACAAGATACCTCAACTTGCAGAAGAAAACTTTAAGGATTTACTGCCTTTTATTATCAATGAAGATGCTGACGATGTTGGTGATGCTAGAGCTGGATCTTTGTTGGAAGGATGGACAATGACCGATAGAAATGGATTGATTGAGTTGATGACACATTTTAAGAAATTAAGAAAAGTTCAATCAATTGATAAAGTTAAAAAACTGTTGTACATCTTGCTAATGGACAGACAGGTTGAAATTCAAAAACTTGCATTAGAATGTATATTAAACTTGCATGATGAAGTCATTGACAGATATAAAAAGCATCTTAGAAACTTACTCGACGACACCCTTTTCAGAGATGAGATTGTGATGTTTCTCCAAAACAAAGAAGACTCTGCTATTCAAACACAAGATATCCCTGATTTGTTGCCTTTGGTCTTGAGAATTGTTTTTGGTAGAGCACAAACTTTGAAGACGAACAGTACTAAGGTTGGAAGAAAGGTTGCAGCTATCAAATCATTGAATAGTATGAGTGACAAACATATCACTGAATTTTTGGAACTTACATTTTGTAGACTCGAGTTCAAAACATTTGAGGAAACTGGAGTTGTGGATCCTGCAACTGTTAACAGAAAACTTTTAAAAAATATTGTTGGTTTCATTAATATGAACTTAGAGGTTACAGAAACACTTGGTAGGAATCATCGTCAGTGTTTGGAGGTATTGGTTGTACCTTTACTGTATGCACTCTCTGTTTGCGAGTACGCTATTGAACACGCAGAGTCTTTTGAAGATCCTATTGTTGAAAAATCAGCTCGTAATGGTAGAAAATCTGGTTTCAAACTTTTCTATCAGCTAATGCAATACCTAGGTGACGAATATGATTGGAAACCTTTTGGTAACTTAATCTATCAGAATTTGATTAAATCTAAGATGGATAGATTTGGTGAAGAAAATTTGAGTAGTGCTTCTTCATTGATGAAAATTATGACTCGTTTATGGTGTATTCCTGAAAGGTTATTCTTCTTATACATGGATGATTTTAAGCCAGTTAAAGCTTTACTTTCTATCTTACCCAATGAAAATGCGAAAGACGTTGTATTGGTTTTGATTTTGCAGTTCATTTTGGCTTTACTGAATCTGCCGGCCAAGGATGATCAGTTGGTGGAACTGCTTAGTATCGTTATATCAGAATGTTTGGAATCTTTGGTTCTCATTCTTGAACACTCTTCCAACAATGAAGTCAACTCTTTAGCTGTTCAAGTGCTACTTCTATTTGTTACAAATGATTATGTAACTGATAATAGCAGCAGAAAGCTTCTGCTTGAATCTTTAACACTTGCGTTAGATAAGCCAAATTCACAAATTGATATGACAGTTAAAGTTGACATTGTCAAAATGATTGCTACATTGGTGGAAGATTATGAATGTTCATTTAACGAAATCATTCCAATCTATTCTATGATTGCCAAACTATACAGTACATGTGAGAAGTCTGACATGAGAAATGTTGTTTCAACTGTCTTCTATGGAGTTGCTAATAGATTCAACGAACTTGAGAAGGTGTGTCAGATGGTTATCGAGCTCAATGCATATGACTCAAAAAGATTCAGAGAACCTGATTATGACAGAAGATTACAAGCTTTTAGCTCTCTTAATGAAACAGAATACAATAACCTTTCAACGATTGAATGGATTCCTATTCTCTACACGTGTATGTATTTTATCAATGATGAAAATGACCAATCTCTCAGATCATCTGCTGGTTATACATTTACTAGATACATTGATAGCTTAAATGCTAAATGTGAAACTGAAATTGAACAGTATCTCAAACAACTGAGAGAATTGATTATTCCGACAATTAGAAATGGTTTGAAGAAGAGAAATGAACAGGTTAGAAGTGAATATGTTCGTGTTTTGGATCACATAGTTAAAAATGATAAGTATTTTAAGGACTTGGAGGATATGAAGATACTTGTCCTATATGATATTGAAGACGATGAATCTGACTTTTTTGAAGACATCATCCACTTGCAAACTTACAGAAGACAAAAGGCATTAAGAGGACTTTCAAAAATAGCAGAAAAGCTTACATCTAATAGTATTGCGCACTACATTTTGCCGATCATTGAACATTATGCTTTTTGGACTGATGATAAGTATAGGAATGTAGCTAACGAGACAATGATTACGATTAAGAAAATTTCTCAATATGTTTCATGGAATCAATACAAAGCAATCTTGAATAGGTATGTTGGTATAATGAACAATTCCAAGGCTAAGGAACAAACAGATAAATTCCGTGATTCTATTTTATTGATTGTTTCCATGTCTTCTGCGATGAGGAACTGGAATTTAGAGCTAGATTCAAAACCTTTAGATTATCCAGCTATAGAAAAAGTTGATGCATTTGTGTCCGAACTTTTACCAAAGTTGAATAAGATTTTGTCGTTCAAGGATGAAGCGACTGTTGTGATTAGAGTTCCGATTTCTGAAGCAATGATAGCTTTTGTTATGTGCTGTTCACAAGAACAAATCGACTCCCAACTTGCAGGTTTGTTAACTAATATATGTCAAATTTTGAGAGCCAGATCTGAAAACCTCAGAGACTCTGTGAGGAAGCATTTGGGTAGAATTGCTGTTTCTTTGGGACCTCATTATCTCAAGTTTATTATAAAGGAATTGAAAGGTGCTTTAACGAGAGGGCCACAAATCCATATTCTCAGTTATACTATTCATCATCTCTTGACCATAATGGAACCTTATTTGGAGCACGGTGCTCTTGGTGAATCTGTTCCTATGATTATGGAGTGTATTATGAATGATATTTTTGGTGAAGCTTCGGAAGAAAAAGAAGCTACAGGATACAGTAGTAAAGCAAAAGAAATAAAACATAACAAAAGTTATGATACTGGAGAACTTGTTTCTGCTAGTATCTTCTTGAAAGACTTCAATTACCTTTTAACACCTGTTAAGTACTTACTCAATGAAAGACTTTCATTCAAATCGCAGAGTAAATTAGAGCAATTAATGCAAAGATTTGCAAATGGTTTAAATAAGAATGAGGAAGGCTCATCAACTGATATTTTGGTTCTCTGTAATGAAATTTTCAATCAAGCCACTGCTATTGTTGAATCAAAGAAAAAGGAGAAAAAGGTTGTTGATGAAAAAACCGAAAGATTTTTGGTTCAATTAGATGCGAGACCACAGAAAACTGAAAATGAATACTCTCTTTATGCTACAACGCTACAACAATTTGCTTTTGACTTATTGAAAACCGCTATCTCAAAGCATGACAACCTTTTCAAGGCTGCTTACATGGCACCTTTTGTTCCTATTCTTCAATCGAGTCTTTCTTCAGAAAATGAAGGTGTGGTTATTTCCTCTTTGAAGGTTCTTACAATGCTTGTTAGACTAAAGTTTGAAAATGACGTGGATGTCAAATTTACTGATGCTGCTAATGATGTCTTGAGAATATTGCAAGACATACCAAGTACCAATAACGAGATTTGTCAAAATTGTTTGAAATTTTTGAGCAATGTAATTCGTTTCAAAGATGATTTAGAATTGAAGGACTCTGCTATCAGTTACATTTTGAAAAAGGTTGAACCTGATCTTGACTCGCCTGAAAGGCAAGCAACCGCTTTTGGATTCCTAAAAAGTATTACATACAAGAAGATTATGATTCCAGAAATTTATGACTGTATGGATGTGGTTACTAAATTAATGGTTACCAGTACCACGAACGAAATTAGACAGACTGCAAGAAGTACATTTTACACATTTTTGATGGAATATGATCAAAGTAAGGGTAGATTAGAGAAACAGTTTAAACTAATCATCAACAATTTAAAGTACCCTGCATATGCTGGTAGGTTATCTGTTTTGGAACTCATTTCTACTATTGTTAGAAAGTCTTCAAAGGATCTGATGAGCAAACTGACAACAACATTCTTTATTGCACTTGCAAATGTCTCTGTTACTGATGATTATCCTATCTGTAGAGAGAACGCGTCCGAAATTCTAAGTCTTATGTTTAAAAGACTCAAAGATAGTGACATGGATATGAGCTTTGTGGAGAAATACACAAATGTTTGGCTTGCGCAAAACAAGAAAACTTTGCTAGTTAGATGTGGTTTGAACGTTTATAAAATCTATGTTGATTCTGTTGGGTATGGTTCTAGTGAAAATCTTGACAAATTAGCATATGATCGTATCGCTAGGACATTGAAATTGGCTAAGAGGGTTGAAGAAAATGATGAGAATGAGAGCGATGATGAGGAAAGGCTTGCATTGGTAGAATCAGAATGGCAAATGATTTATTCTTGTCTAATAGTTTTTGAAGTCCTCACTGAAAAGATTAACGCATATACCAAAAGATTTGAACAGATTTGGCACGGCATTGTGGACTCTCTTCTATATCCTCATTCATGGGTCAGACTTGCTTCTTCGAGATTGGTGAACAAGTTATTAACTGAAATTATTGAAAATAAGTCGGCGGCTACAGAAACTCGTTTCAGTGATGCCGAAATTCAGACTATTGCCTTTAAAATTTTCCGTCAACTTGGTGCCCCTAATATTTCCGAAAAATTAGCTGAGCAGGCTGTTTCTAATTTAGTTTTAATTTCCAAAAAATGGAACGATGAAAATACAAAATTTATCACATTTAAGAAAGAAAGTAATGACGAAGAAAGTACTGAACAAAAGAACAGAAAAGTATTTGAAAATGCATTTGATTGGGCATTGAATAGATGCGCTTCTATTTTAAAGAATGACTCAAGAGATCATGCTGAAATGATGATCACCAAAAAATTTGTTATAAAATTTTTCGAATTCTTGACAACATTTCTAGATGAAGTGAAGCTTAAGACAGCTTTGTCGGAATCAATTTTGGTTCCATTGCTTTATATTTCTGAACAAGATCTCGTAGAAGACGAAACAGAAGATAATGCACTACCAACTTTAGCTACTGCTTGTTTGGAATCATTATCCAAAAAAATAGGTATTTCAGAATATAACATCCTATTATCTGCAGCAATGAAAACCATTCAAAAAAGAAGACAAGATAGAAGAACCAAGAGGGCACAGTTAACGCTGAACAACCCTGAAGTTGCTGCTAGAAGAAAATTGAAGAAACATTTCAACGTTAGAGAAAAGCGTAAAAATAATAAAGATGAGAACGGTTACTATAAAGCTAAGAGAAGAAGAATCTAAGATCCTGTATATATTTATAAAAACTTATCTAACAGTGAAAAAGCATTATCATTTTAAATGTACTATACATAATTTTATTTTTACAAAAAAAATCATTATGATCAAACTTCATTTTCAAAATCAAGTTCTGACTTAGGCTCCGTAAAAGCAGCTTCTTGATCTGTCAGTGTTTTCACTGAAGCATTATCTATAGCATCGTTTATAATATCGTCCTCGTCTTCTTCTTCCTCGTCAAAAACGTCATCCGGTATTTCAGAATTCAGGTTTGGATCTTCGCTTTCAAGATCACCCTGAATACTCGATTCATCACCCAAAACACTCTCATCTTTCTCTTCGTCATTATCAATCACTCCTTCCTCTTCTTCTTCATCTTCCTCTTCCTCTTCCTCTTCAGGTTGATGTTCCACTTCATTCTTGATCTTAGCCACAACTTCATTATTGGCATCATCATCAACTATATCATCGGACTTCAAATCATTGATATTAGCAGCATCATCAAAAGTTACATCTACCGAAGCATCAGAAAAAGGCAAGTTTGGAGTTTCATCATCTGGATCAACAGAAGCACCTGCACTATTTTCACTGAGTATATTAGACTCTGCAGCTAAACGTTCTTTTTCTTTGATGATTTCAAACTCCTCCACAGCTTTCTGATATCTAGCTCTATCTTTTTCATATTTTTCAAAATACGGTTTTTTATCCTCATCTGACATCGTCTTCCATACATCAGTCATAGCTTTTGATAGGTCTATATGTTCATTAGGGTGATTTTCAGCCCATTCAGCTTTAACTCTTTCTCTCTCTGAGTCACAAAAGAAAAGATATGCATTGGTAGGCCTTTTAGGTTCCCTAGGATCTCTAACCCTTTTCTTAGCACTTCCTAAAATACCATTAGATGCACCTCTTTTACGACGATGGTTTTTACTTTGATCTTCACTCGCTGCTTGCCTTGCTTTTGTATATTGTTTCTGTCTTTCCAAAAGTAAATCACCCAGTGTATTGGGAAAAATACTTTTGACATTTAGCAATTCGAGTGGTGTATGAGAGAGTAAGTTCACTATATCCTCGGTTTTCAAACTTTCTACCGATTTAACATCAATATCTTTAGCACTTAAGTTTTTAAGATCGGGAATAGGTAATGTAGATGATCTTTTCTCTAGTAATTCTAAAAGTAAAGAGTATTCGAAACGAGATCTCGATATGGAATCCTTAACACGAGAAATCCCGATCGCTCTTACTTGGTTTTGTGCCTCTAAATCTGCGATCTTTTGCTTCAAATCTTTACATTTTTGTTTCAATCTCAATGCTTCAGTTTCATAAGGAGTGATTTGTTTAAGAGTTTTGCCACGCTCACTATCAGATTCCTTCAAGTCTTTTGACTCCTTATCCTTGGTATTATCCAGTAGTTCCTTGGTTACAGAATCAACGATGGTATTATTTGGTTCTGATTCTGGTACTATATTCACTGTACCCTCTGTTTGCATGTCTAGTGTGCTGGTGAAGTAAACACAAACTGAACAGAATCGGGGGAGTTGAATGTTCGAGTACAGCGATTTTGTCACGATGAAGCTGGAGATCACAAATTGCAAGGCCAGACCGGCTTGAGTTGACGGTGTTTCATGCGCATCAAAAAAAGCAGATCCCAGGCTGATAAAATTTAAAAGCTTGAGTAAAAAAATTATACATTTTTTATTCACGAATTTCTCTACAGAGTCGACTTTAGCGAACGCGTGAAGCTTTGAGGAAGTCTGGGAGCAGGATTGTTGGTCATTTGGTGTCAATGAGATGCACAATCAGTTTACAGATCGTCGAACTTCCGTATACCATGTTCGAGAGCTTGCGGTTTGCTTTTCTTCTCTTTCTTTTGTTTCTTCTTGATAACTGTGGAACTTTTTCCGCTGCCCGGATTATCTATATTGGCCAATATTTGTTCTCTGACATCTCCCAACTCCACCAGTTTTCCACTTACGGCAGTCTCATCATCACTATCTTCTATTTCTTCCCCTATATCAGAGTCCGGAGATGCCTCTACTTTTCTCTTCCTAGCTTCACTGTCAGATTTAACTCCTTGAAATCGACGCTTTAAAGATTCGGCAAGTGAAGCTTTTCTAACAGATGGTGTTATCTCTTCTGCTTCCTCCTCCTCTTCTTCTTCTTCTTCTTCCTCTTCTTCTTTCTCCTCTTCTTCTCCCTCGGTTTTCTTGTCATTTTTGGAATTGATTAATTTCACTATGGTTGATTCGCTGTCGTTATCACTATCTCCAAAACTATCACTGTCATCACTACTATCTAAGTCTTCCTCCTCACTAAAATCAAAGGTATCCTTCTCTTCTTCCCATATTTTAAAACCATCAGTACCAAAACTGGTTAATCTATAACAATGATCTAGATCGAGTCCTAATACTTCATCATGTTTGTCATCTTCCTCAGGATCATGTTGCAAAAATCTTTCAACTACTTTACCTCCAACAATGTCGACTTTTGCAATATGGCCATTTGAGCAACCAGTATACATAAATCTAGATTCTGCATCCATTGCACTAATGATAGATTCTACTGTTTCACCTCTGGCAACTCTAATTCTACTAATCTGATCATTCCATTCATTCATTTTTGGCTTCCAGATTGTTACAACGTCACCCATTCCACAAACCATTGTTTCCTGTTTCTCTTGATCAGTCCAAGCAGCGCATAAAACTTCATCCTCTTGATCATCACTTTGATGTAATGGCTGTTCAGGCTTACGAAGATCTAACTCGCAGACGGTTGTACTTCCTGTTGTTATAATTTTATAGTCACTCTTAGGCCAACAATAATTAATTGAATTGATACCTTCCCCTAAATGCAGCTTTTTGAATGGTTTATAACAAAGCTGTAAGTTTTTACTTCTTGTATCATGACACATCAAATTACCTCCCTCATCTCCAACTAGTAAGAAGTTTTTACGTGGAACACTTACACATTTAGTGTATGTTTCAAACTCATAAATGTTATTTTCAAATTTATTATCTTTGTTGGCCAGAAATTTGTTCACTACTTGACCTGTTCTAACATCAGCTGTTTTAATAACACCTTCTGATCCAATAGTATGCACTTTATCACCATTAGAGGGAAGATCAAAGCAGAGGTCTCTACAAGATTTCTTATGTCTTTTGGTATGCCAGGCGGAAGTAATAGCATCATCATCAAAATCGTCGTATTTTACACAGCTAATATCATATGGAAATTTTCCCTGGTCTTCGTATATTTCATTCAACTTGTCAATGTCGTATCTATAAGCTTGAACATGACCAGTTGCTGTACCTGTAATAAAGATTGGTTCACTTGGATGACACTTGGCTGCAAACAAAGGATCAGCTTGGTGATGTATGTTGAATATTGGCTTTCGTGTAAAATTATATTCTTTTACTTGTTTTTTATTATTGTTTGATTTTCTGGCCATTGATTTTGAATCGAAAGTGAAAGATTTAAAATAAGTAACTTTTTCAAAGAACTAATATAATTTAGTTGAAATAAAAATTTCTTTTCCGAAAATGGCAATATTAATGCGTAACACAGTTCAAAACTTTAACAGTTTGCAAAATGATAGAGCACGCATATATATTATGCAGACAGATCCTCTAAGATGAATAGAATCCAAATCACCATTAAAAATGAAATTACATTTTTATCTATCAATATTGAAAAAGTAAGAAAAAATTAAAGTGGTCCCTAGCAGGATCGAACTGCTGATCTTGGCGTTATTAGCACCACGCCTTAACCAACTGGGCCAAGGGACCTTTTTTTTAAAAAAAATTATTAGGCTTTGACATGTGTTTATTGTCCCAAAACTTGCCATGCGCTTAACATAGGGTCACTCAATTAAACTTTCTACCGCCCTTGTTTATCTGGATCTACTCAACCCCAATAAACGTCTGATAGATAGACGTCCAATGAAACGTCACCTTGACGATCTAAAAGCCGTCTTTCAATCTTTTGAAGTGGTAATTGATCTTTCAACATTCGTTGACCAAATAGCCAACAAAACGAGTGCAACTTGACCAGAAAACAACTCCAGACAGCTCATATTGGACTTCGATTTATCATCAGTTCAAATTTGAGAACCACTTAGGAAATAACTAAGATAATATTAAAAATCTGCTTTTCGAGGCTAGAAACCTTAATGCTTCTAAATGGTGGAACAAATAAGACTACAAGTTGACAATAAGATTTTATACCACTGCATAGGACGGTGACTAATGTATTAGTTTTATAAGAGTGTATAATAAGGTGTTTGTTCTGCTCTTTTATAAAGAGTTTTACATAGCTAAATATTCTTTGATGTTATGAAGCTTTTCATATGAATCGTTAGGTATTTCAGAATAACTCAATGAGCTACGCGTTTTGTTTCAACAAAGTGGTACCACTAAGCAAAGCGTTCATCCCATCCTGTTTTTTTGGATACCATTAGCAACTGTCTTTCGATAACACGTCTATGTGGGGATGAGAAGTATGAATACAAAATGAACAAAGAATGTAATATCACTGCCAAGACGGTAAACTATGTATTCGTTTTGCACGACTGTTTATATATAAATGATCTATAAGTGATTCCAACCAAAGTAAGCAAAAATTAAATTGTAAAATATAGGTTAAACCAAAAAGAAAACTTATCAACTTTGATTTCAAAGAACACCGTTTACTATTGAGAAAATACCTTCTCATCAAAGAGAATAAATTGTACCTATTGTTCATAAATCTAACACATAGCCAGAGATAATTCAAATTCACCACAAGCTGCCCAATAAAGCTTTTCTGTCGCTATGCTTTTTCTGCAGCAAGTTTATAGACTAAATCTTAGTATTATCTCAACTCTGTTGGAAAGCTACTTGCATTGAGTTGCTTGCTCAAGCACAACATGCTACTGCGCAAGCAGAATCTTTCGCAGAATCTTGTTCCAACAACTCATATTTCCGGTGATTCCCAGATAAGTTAAAAAATAGCATAGAATTTGGTGTAGCTTGAAAATGGCGGAAAAGCATATTGTTTCAATTTTATACTCACCAAATGTTGGTAAATAGTTCAAACAGGAATGAGTACAGCTTTTCCTACAAGATATATTAACCTTTCCTCGGGATAAAATAATATGAATACTAAATCACCAAGAACTTAGAACTACTACTAAAATAGCAATAAAATACTCTAAGATTTGAAAATACATGAAAAAGTATTAAGATTTTTCTTATAACTAATTTAGTTTACTCTCTGAAATAATCCAAAAAAAAGACAAAACACTTGTTTAATCCCGAATCGATATTTTTACTGGTTGAAGTACAATCTGGACTAAAAACTAATCATATTGAGGCGAATTGAGCTGAGCTAAAATATCCAGCAAGAAGCTTTCCGTTACACTCAAAGTTGTACTGTTTTATAATTTGTGTGTGGTAGATTTGGTTGAGCTAAGATACTCAAGTTTAGCTGCTAGAAAAGCAAATCGAAAAGAAGATAGATCTTGATCATCAACTAAAAAGAAGCTGCACGTGACAAAAAACTGTGGCGCAGAAGAATTTCCTCTTTGGGACGCGCAGTTTGAAGTCAGTTATACAAAATTCCCCACTACGGAATGGGACCCTATTATTGTGAATTTTCACAAGTAAACAGGAACAACCAGGTTTAATTCAAATTTCCTGAATAGTCCTACAATATTCGGGATCAGACTTCTTTTCAAATTTATTTTTCACTTCAACTTCCAATAAGCCATGAGTCTGTTCTTTGGTTGTTGTAATACTTTTCGTCAACTTTGCAGATTCTCCCCTTCTTCTTCTTTCGTATTCAGTACCACAAACTATGGCAACTAACATTACTTGGCATCACAACTTAACTCACGACGAACGTAAGGCACTCGTCAAACAAACTGGTGCTACTCTATGGTTCACTGGTCTCAGTGCTTCTGGTAAGTCAACTGTTGCGAGTGCTTTAGAAAGAGCCCTTCTTGAACAAAATATTCAATCTTATAGACTTGATGGTGACAACATCAGATTTGGTTTAAATAAGGACTTAGGTTTTACTGAAGCTGACAGAAACGAAAATATCAGAAGAATCGGTGAAGTCGCAAAGTTATTTGCTGACGCATGTATTATCTCTTTAACTTCCTTCATTTCACCATACAAGAAGGATAGAGATGCTGCTAGAAAGTTACACGATGATGCAAACTTGCCTTTCATTGAAGTTTACGTTGATGTTCCCCTGGCAGTTGCTGAAGAAAGAGATCCAAAAGGTTTATACAAGAAAGCCAGAGAAGGTCTCATCAAAAATTTCACTGGTATTGATGATCCTTATGAAGCACCTGAAAATCCTGAAATTCACATCAACACTCACGAAAAATCTGTTGAACAATGTGTTGAAACCATCATTGAATATTTGAAAAAGGAGAAGATAATCAACTAATTTTCTAAACTCTACTATTCATACATTCCCTACACTTATGTAACTATTTAAAAAGTATTTACTAATGATATCCCTGTAACTTTATAGCACCTCCGATATTATCTCCGTTTTCAAAGAGATCTCAATTCCAACGTATAATTTTTTGACGTGCAATATTAACCGAATTTGGGCCCCCCTGAACAATCATTTTAGCCCCCCTTTTTAACCTCATATATCTGAACTCACGTTATACTATAAGCAAATAACTTGCTAGTATGTTTCATACACCGCCAGTGAAGTCTAATTGGCAATCGGAAACATCTATTGCCAACTCATATGAAATAGAACGAATTGATTCAACTCAGAACTCAATATGCCTATCTGATGTTGAAGTTACTAGTGGCCAAACAAGTCTATCCACTCAAGACATTAATGATCTAATTAATAAATCAATAGACAACACATGTGTTACTGATGATTTGAATAAATTGATAGAATCAAATAGAACATTTGATAATAACACAACATTACAGAGTGAAAGTTCATCGTTTATCGAAAGTTCCGAGATACCCTCCGAAGATGACCTCCCTAAACCTCTAGTCAAAAAGTATCGCACATTCTTACAAGAGTTAAAGGAGCCTAAGTTTGATCGATCTTTGGCAAGTTTTGAAATCGCTGAGCTGTTTCAGTCTTTTTATCAACGATTTGAAACTGAAGCTACCCAATATCTCCAACATATAGATGATAATGATCCACATCTTTTTTATAGACATAACTTGACACTGGAAAGACTACTGTGCGATAAATTTTACAGCCAGATAATTTTCCCTTTAAAACATATTCAAATTGACGATTTTGAAGAAGAACTCAATGACGACTTCAATGATAAATTGGGATGTTTAAGCTCACTAAACATACACTTCAGCCATTTAGATATAGATTTACCTTCTGAAATAGAAAATGAGTTCATTGAAAAGCTCCAAATAAAAGTCTTACCCGAGTTTGAGCTTTTCACAGCGGAAAGATCTCCGACTCTTAAAATGAAGTATTTAATAAAAATTCACAAGAGAATTGCTCAGATAATTGCATCGCTTACAAACTCAAAAGATACAATTTTAAACACAGATATGTATTTACCATTACTGATTTTTACAATAGTCAAACTTGGTGAGTTAAGAGCATATTTCTTAACAAGGCAGCTATTTTTTATAAAGCGATTTTCCAACGAATTTATTTTTAGCAAATCTTCTGAAACTTTAGAGCTGGAAAAGGGAAAATTACTTTATGTACTTGCAAATTTTGAAGCTTCTATATCATACCTTGCTAGTGTGACTTTAGAAAACCTTAAGATTGAAGTACCTGATGAGAAACTTGATCTTTTACCAGGCTCTACAAGATCCAAAGATGAATTACTTAAATTGATACAAACACCAATACATCTTGAAGCAGTAGAAGAGAAGGTTGCTGAATTTAAAGATTTTTACCCCTTAGAAATAAATGAACAGTATAAAGACCTCCCCGAAAATCCGTTCAATAACTGGATTAATTATAAAAATGTTTCTCTTCCTAATGCAGTAATAACTGCCAACCAAGGAATTAAATCGATATCACAGACAATAGATTTAAGTTTAGGGGATATCATTGATAAGGTTCCATTTTTTCACACCCCTGAACTATCTGAAGAACCAAATTCACAGAATGAGGTAAAGGAAGAATCAACATTACCTGAGGTGCTTCTCAAACAACTCGAAGAAAATGATGTGTTTGAAAAACAGATAAAGGAAAATCTTACCACTACAACTTCCAATGAGAAAAAGGAAAAAGAAAACAAAGATAAAGAAGATGGTATTATCAGTAAGTTTACTGTTAGTATGGGTGGAGTGATGAAGAATTTTAGAGGAGTAAGTGCCTCCTCTTCTTCTACTTCCTTAAACGCTCAAGTTTCTGAAAATGGTTTGATAGCTAATAAAAATTCAAACAATAAGTCTACTAATAAAATAAGGAGCAGAGGAACCAGTTTTTTGACTAATCATAGTAGTATATTTGGATCACCTAGTACTTCAATGGTAGACCAGACATTAAATAATAATTCATATACTAATGCCAATATGCATTCACCTACGAGAGAACAAAGATCTTCTCTTTCAATTTTGAGCTCCATCGAAAATGCATTTGATAACGTTAGGAACAATCGCAGCAGGGACAACTCTTTGTTATACCAACAACACCAGCAATCACAGCTAGCAACGACTTCATCAAACGCCAATGAACCAGCGTTCGAGCCACTCACTAAATCTTTCGAGGAAATGTCTGTTGCCGAATTACGAGAAATGTATGTGCAATACCAGGCTCTTGTTGCCCTTCACAGAAATGTATAATTGTATCCTTAAAATAGACTTTTTGTTCAGTATATTATATAATAGGCGTAATTGCTCACGTGATTACAATATTGACCAGAAGTTTTACAATTTTCCGCTCCCAAATTTTGATCTTCAACGAATTTAGGCCATCACCGTCAGTCAGGCTGAACGTGTATATATCAAGGTTAGAGTAGCCCACATTAGACAAGTACCTCTTCACTAATTTACCATATACCCCAATATAAAGATGTACAGACGACTGGGAATGCATCCAGCGAGGGCTGAATTCGGCCAGAGTGCTTCCGAACGAGTCATGGAAATACTCACAAAATTGATGGTGTTGATCAGAACATTTAAATTGATA
Source organism: Pichia pseudocactophila (assembly GCA_039700735.1). Classification (NCBI taxonomy): domain Eukaryota; kingdom Fungi; phylum Ascomycota; class Pichiomycetes; order Pichiales; family Pichiaceae; genus Pichia; species Pichia pseudocactophila. The sequence goes on from JBBJZV010000113.1 coordinate 246,187, forward strand.
ATATTGTCAGCGATATTGATGTTTTTCTTTTGTTTAGCATTTTTCCCATCTCATGTGATAACTTCACAACTTGAGTTATTAGGTGTCAATTCTATTTATAGTTCTCAAAATGATACTAGTATGTTTTCCATTTTCAAAGAAAGTGCCCCAAGGTTAAATAAACAATCTTTATCCACCATTGAAAGAAGACTCAAATTCTATTTCCCATATGATAAAGAATGTAAGATTGAGAACAATATTTGGCAATTATGGGAACATAGAGCAGATCACAAAAATTTCCCTAAAAAGTGTTTCCCGTTTATGGAACAATGGAGATTATCGAATCCTGAATCCAATCATAATTTAATCACGATAAAAGAAGCTGAAGCTCAAATCTTCCATTATTTTTCACCTGATATGCCTGAAGTGGTTGAAGCTTATGAGTCATTACCAGACATTAGGCTAAAATTTGAGTTCCTTAAATATCTACTCATATATACAGCTGGTGGTGTTTATGCAGATATTGATACGCTTGATGTTGTCCCTGTTAAACATTGGTATGAATCAGCATTGAAGCCTTCTAAACTAATGGTTGGTATAAATATTGATTACAATGATGTTTCATGGGATGTTTTATACAATAGAAGATTGAGTTTTAGTACTAAAGTTTTCCAAGCTAAAGCACATCATCCATTTCTTGCAAGATTGATTGCAAGAATTGTATACAATATTTTTAATTCACAAAATGAAATTAAAGGTATCAATTGGCATAAAGCATATCAAAATGTTGATTCTAATGGTGAACCATTAATTCAATTTATAAGTGAATCAATTTTCACAGATACATTATTTTCTTATTTAAACGCCCTTAAGGATCCAATTGTCCACCGAGTTGCTAGAACTGAAAAGGATCTTTTACCTGAAATGATTTACGGTCCAGAGACAAAGGAAATGTTTAGTTATAAACTTTTCACACTGGCTAAAGGCCCAACTCAAGTTGATGATATTGTAGTAATGCCTCAAAGAACATTTAGAGGTCCGTCAAATAGTGTACATCAGGGTAACAACAATAAAGATAGTATAGAGAAGGAAATTATGTCGTTACAAAAAGAAAGTTACTATTACGTTAAATCATATAATTTCATAGACTTGGATTTATTAGTTAACGAGGAAAGCTGATTTCTATATATTATTTTAAAAGTTTGTAAAATAAGGTCATTCATAATATTATTACTTAGTAAGAGCTTCTTGCTTTAAAAATCTTACCTCTCTCAACATACCTTCCCATAATTTATCAGAATGAATGATATCAGATTTGGTCGCTACTTCTGCTTTCAAGAGTCTACCATCAGCGTGAATATTATTAAGTGCTGCAGCATATTGTTGTAAATAGTTTTCCTTTAAAAAAAATACCTCTGCGCAAACTGCTGGTTGATTTTCATATAAAACCGTTCTTTTCAGAATCTTCAATGTAGGTCCTAACTTTTCTGTCAGTACAGATCTAATATCAGTTTCAGTAACATCCGGCTCCAAATTAGTTATACGTAAGAATGGAATCAATGAAGCATTTCTAAATGAAATATCATTGTTACGAGAATGCGTGTTTCTTTGTTGTTTACTATTTCGTGGATATTTCTCTTGTTCAATAGCATGATAAGCAGTATGTGGATATTTTGGCCTTGTGTTATTATTCTCCATTCCAAATGGAACTGCATAATCAGTTGGCTGTGAATGTAAGTGATATTGTGGAGATTGATCTTGGTATTCTTGCCTTGGAGGATTTTGTTTTATCTTTTTAAAATTAATTTCTTCTCTTTTCTTAGAATTTCTTACTCTTGCAACCTTGTTAGGTTTAACTTTGTCCTTTTTTCCATCATGTGAAGATTTTACTATTCTAGGTTTGTTACTTAAAGCGGCTGCTAAAGGGTTGATTTTTTTGGCTGAAACATTCAATTTCTTTGATATACCCTTCACCAGTCCTAATCGAACCGCCAGTTCGTTTGTTTTTATTGATTTTGCTTGTTTCGATGATTTTAAAGTTGGTGAAATCCTGGATCCAGCTCTCTTTGGAGCGGTCTTTCCTTTCAATGCTTTGAAAAGCGGGTTCTGAGCAATCGAATGAGAATCGTTGGTAGTTCTTGCTTTCCTTTTGGTTGCCATGATGTTAGATACCCACTAAAAGTCACTGACGAAGGCAATACGTGGCAGCTAACAAACAAAAACACCGAAATGTGCAAGTGAATCCTACAGTTTTCTGGATTGCTGTGCCCTCACTCAGACAGCTCGCACTAGCTTTATTATGCAATGCAGTGGCACAATAAATTTTAGTATTACGCAAGAAATTCGCGGTGGGGAATTTCTGTTGTTGTCATGGGCTTTGTCAGATCTGTGTTGCGATCAACTTTCAAATTTCATGTTGTCCCGAACTAGCTGCTGTTTATATCTGGCCTGCTATCCATTATTCCCCGTAAGCCACACTAATTACAAACAATGCCACTCTGCGGAAGCCCCCCGAAAGCAGGTATGTATTACATTCCCAGTTTCCAGTGAAATTGAAACAACTACTAACATTATTTCGGATATTATTATTAACAGTACAAAGAAAAATCGTCATTCTAGGTGATGGTGCCTGTGGTAAGACTTCCCTTCTCAACGTTTTTACAAGAGGATACTTTCCAAAAGTATATGAACCTACTGTATTTGAGAACTACATTCATGATATTTTCATTGATGGACAACAAGTCCAACTCTCACTTTGGGATACTGCGGGACAAGAAGAATTCGACAAGTTAAGATCACTTTCATACTCTGACACTCACTGTATTATTCTATGTTTTTCAATAGACTCTCCTGATTCTTTAGAAAATGTCAAAAATAAATGGGTGGGTGAAATTTTGGAGCATTGTGAAGGGGTTAAATTAATCTTGGTTGCATTGAAGGCCGATTTAAGACAATCTGATATGTCTAATCCTGATCAAGAAACAGGTTTAGGAACTTCTGCTTATAACAATGATGGCCAGTTGAAAAAATTGGTATCTTATGAAGAAGGTGTTCATGTAGCTAAACAAATCGGTGCTTTGAGGTATTTGGAATGTTCAGCAATGAAAAATAGAGGTGTTAAAGAAGTGTTCACAGAAGCTGCAAGAATTGCTCTTACTGCGAAACCAGCTGCAGCATCTGCACAGGCTGCCACTACCACCGAACAAAAATCCAGTAGCTGTACTATTATGTGATCTATATTACCTGATCTGTGAATAAAATAATCTTTCTTCTCTTTTAACTTTTCTACTTCCCCTTCAATTCTATAAATACCGGCATTAATACAGTTTTTGAATCAACAAAGTTCAAAATGCACTATTTATAATTGCTTACACATTAGTAAATGGGTTTATCGATAAATTTTTAGTAGAATCGTGAACCATACTTCTCATCGAACTCCGAGAAGGACTGTTGTCAGAAGCTCTTGTCGGACTTCTACTATTTCTAGTTGGACTTATTTCTTCCCTAATAGAACTCCTCTGGCTTCTAACAGGTGATCTGGATGGACTCCTTGATGATATACTTTGCATATACGCTCTTTGTCTTTGAGGACTAGGTGAGCGTGGCACAACTTGAGCTTGACGAATGGTAGAACTAGATATTGGGATGCTGTAAGTGATATTATCATTATTTTCGAACATAGAATGTGATTCCATAATAGGGGAATTGCTATTCTTTGGTGGTATATTGTTTGGGGTTTGATCTAATGCTGGCAAAACTCCAGTGGTTATAAATTCATCTAATGCGAGTGAACTAGGCGTTCTCATATGATGTTTCTGTATTTTGTTATGACTATTAACAACAATAGAAGATGCTGTTTTTTGTGGCTCTGCAATAGAATAAAAAGTAGTGCTTGTATCAGAGGCTCTACTATTACTAGCACTAGAGTTATCATTGGTTTGATTAGCAATATTTGGGGTATTCATGACACTATAGAAAACAGGGGATTCGTTAGATACTATATCGGATGATGTCTCATCCTTTGGCTTCAATTGGGGCTGTTCATTAAAATTTAATTGCAAAATGGAACCTCTTGATTCAGTCTTTCTATGTATATTAGTTAATTCCTGTTCTCTGGAACCAGATAAAAAGTCCATGGATCTCCGATATTGTGAAATTAGATCTACCGATGATTTTTTACGGTGGTGCTTTACAAAGGAGGAATTTTCGACAAGATAATCATCACCAAATGGATTAAGAGTTGAATCGTCGTTTTGTCTGCTATTTACTATGTTATAGTCATAAAATTCATAATCTCGGTCAAAGGGTTCTACCTTTTTAGCTTGCTGGTTGGCTTTCAATTTTTTGATTAATGCTCCCAACAAGTATATCACAATTATTCCTGCTATTATAGGAAATATAATAATGTAAAGTGTCCCCTGTTTAGCTTTTGAAATTGAAATGAACGGATTATCTTTAGCTGATGGAATTTCAACATTCATTCCTTGTGCATGTTTTACTACTGCTGATTCCAAAACCAGATCCGCAGTGGTTGTACCTAAATTCATCACTGCTAGTCAAACCCTTTCTCTTGTAAATTTAGTAAAAGAAACAAACGATTCAATTTGAACAAGCAAAGAAAGTTGATCCAGGGTCCAATCGTGCAAGATCTGATTCATCGGGGAACAAGATTTGCATAGTGTTTATCTTTTTCCCAAAACGACCAAATTGCAGGGTGCCTTGAAAATTTGGACTTTCTGGAGATTTTCTCACATTGATTTTTTGTAATTCCACCTTTGGTACATTATTTTAATCAAAACCACAGGAAAAACCGGCATACTGATGCTCGTGAAATACAAAATACCCAGTCGAGTATTTCCATACTTTAGAAACTTTAGCAATGCCAGCATTAGAGCGGCTAGAGTGACTAATGTAAGATTTATCCAATCTAAGCAAGTTATTGACCAACAAATTAAAGAAAAGTACAAGGCAAAACTTGATGCAAAAGCTAAAAAAGAAGGTTTAGACAATGCAGAAAAGTTGTTACAGGAAATGAAGGATAAGATTGAAGCTAAAAAGAAAGAATTAAATATGATAGACCCATTGAAGGAACTTGAAGATTATGAACAAGCTATGAATTTAAAAGAAACGATTAATGGGAAAAAGAAATCGGCAAAAGACATTACATCGAATAAGATTGATCCTCAAACCCCCAAAGTTCCTTTTAAGACATTGGAGTCATATCTCGTTTTAGATAAAGTCAGAGATTTAGGGGTTCAAGAAATTGAGTTTTTGTGGAGAGCAAAATTTCAAAAAGATACACAATCTTTAGTAGCAATTGCTCCTACCCCAACATACAATGAAATGTATAAAAATGCAAGAAAATATCCTACCTTTGTGTTACCACTTCCTAAAGAAGATGCACAATTAGAAAAGCCAATCGATTCCCCAGCAAATGATGTTCCAATGGAAATTCACTTTGTTCAATGGTCATTTGTTGGACCAAATACTACACATTGTATGATAACGACGTTGATGGAATATAAACTACACAAGGAATATGCTAGACCACATACCACCATTTCCTTCCATCAAGAGTTATCAGATGATAAGGGTGTTGTTTTAATGAACGGTCATGTCGATGAAGATTCTGCAATGACTCTGTCAGAAGCACAAATTTTGCTACTCAACATTCAGAGGTTTTATGGTGCTTTTCAAACCGGCTCGGAGGTAGAAAAGAAGAGACTGAAATTATTGGATGCATTCAACAATGGTTCGTCTGATTTTTCAATGGATGAGTGCATCGTTCTCTCCCAAACTATGGAAAACTAGTTTAATTCTCCTTATTTGTATATAGAAAACTTTCATCAACTACTCCGTATATTCGATTTTCACTGGCCTGCATGTAACCAACCTTCTTGAGAGATCAGTAGGCCTAGCTCGCTCGCTTCCCGGTAACGGAATTTTTCAAAACCGGTCAAGACAATATTATAATAATATCCAACTTTTCATTCATCACTAGAATCTACTTCTTTCCACAGTGATGTCGATAAGAGTTGGATATTTGGGCCCCCCTGGAACATATTCCCATCAAGCTGCACTGCAACAGTTTTCAGAGTTAGATACTACCAGAGATATCAATTATCTTCCTCAAAAGTCAATCGCTGCTTGTTTTAAGTCAGTGAATGATGGTACAATAGATTATGCGCTTGTACCATTTGAAAACTCATCGAATGGTCAGGTGGTGTTTACTTATGATTTATTTAAGGAGTGGTTCATGAATGGAGGAGAACTGAATCCTAATTTTAAAATTTTATCTGAACAGTTTGTGCCTATCCACCATAATTTGATTACATATGCTGACAGCATTGATAAAATCACCAAAATATATTCACACCCACAAGTTTGGACTCAGTGCCGTAACTTTTTGGCTGACCTCGATGTCGAAAAACAAGATACCTCCTCTACTTCCAAGGCTGTTGAAATGCTAGTCCAATTGAAAGAACCTACCACCGCTGCTATAGCTTCTGAAACTGCAAGTGCTGTATATAAAGTTCCTATACTCCAAAAGAATATTGAAGATAATCCCAACAACACAACTAGGTTTCTTTGTTTGGGTCGTAATTCATTGCCATTTACTTCGGAGGAACCAAATATGCACCTAGTTACCTTTTCTATCAAGGAGAACCAACAAGCTGGAAGTTTATGTGATATTTTGGCAGAATTCAAATCTCATGGTTTGAACCTGGCTTCCATTACTACTAGACCATCATCTATACCGTGGCAATATGTCTTCTTTGTTGAAGTTTGGGATGGACCTGGTTTGAACAACATGCTTCAAATGATTAAAGATCTTGTTACCGAAGTGGCAATTGTAGGATCATTCAAGAGGGTAACCAAATAGTTTACACTACTGTATATATTACTAAACATTTGTAGGATTAAGCGTGGCATCGGTGATGTTCGTGTCTGCATTAACGCTGATGCTCTATAGGTGGTGGTGGCTCAATTTCAAGTTTGTTGTGGTATGTCGTCACGTGTTGCGAGCCTTGCAAACTCAAATTTGAGTCTATTATTATCAACTCCGCAATCAAACGGTTGACCTTTACAAGTGTTGACCATTCGCTAATTGTCATCATGCCAGTTATATTCAAAATAATATCTAGAATAGTTCAGTTAGTTTTACTAGGAATAACATTCTTGTCGGGAATTGTGCTCATCGTTTTTCATCAGAAACTCTTCCACTTATGGTTTAAAATTACAGGTAACGAAGCACTGTTCAAAAAGCACATTAGGTACACGAAAAAATCATTCCTTGTTTTATTGACATTTTGTATTAGCAAATTTACATCTTCGAGTGAAATTGAATTAGTTTTTGAGAATAAAGAGTTGAGGAACAAGTTTGTTCATGCAAAGAAAAATGCGGAGGTGGAACTTTCCTTAGATCCAAGGGCAATCATTATTGCAAACCATCAAATATACTTAGACTGGTTTTATTTATGGTTCCTGGCATATCTAAATGATTGTTCAGACTATATCTTTATTGTGATGAAAAACTCTTTACTCAAAATACCAATCTTATCTACAGGTATGAAATATTATAACTTTGTTTTCTTAAATCGTAATTGGAGAAAAGATAAAGAATATATGCACGAACAGTTTAACAAAATTAAGACCCTTGATTCTAAACAATTTTGGATGTTAATTTTTCCTGAAGGTACTAATATGAGTCATAACAACAGAAAGATATCTCAAACGTACGCAAATAAAACTTCTCTGTCAAAACATCATTCTGTTCTATTACCTCGTGTCAAAGGACTCTATGTTGCTTTGAAAGAATTGTCCCCTGAAAATCAAAAAATTATTGATTTCACTGTTGGATACTCAGGTCACACGAGAGAGGAAATGGCTCAGGATATTTATACACTGTGGAAAGTTTTCATCTTGGGAGAATCACCATCTAAAATCAGTATCTATGTTGATCAGTATAACATGGCTAAAGAGATTCCTGATCTGAACTTTAATGAATCAACTAAAACGGTTTCCGAGGTAGATGAGGAAAAAGAAATGAAGTACTTAGAAAACTGGATAAATTCTGTATGGCATAGGAAAGAAGCTTTGATGAACACCTATTACGAGACAGGAAGTTTTGATGCTAAACCAGAACAAAAGATCAAGTTTCCTATAAAGTTACATCATTCTTGGGAAATTTTAACAGTCTATTTTCCATCTATCATTCTAGCCAGCTCTGGTTTTCTCTTGTATAAGATCTTTGTTTAGTTTAGAAAGTGTTTATATTTGAATTTAGATTCTAGCGTAGTCTTTTACAACCGAGCCTCCATTAATGAATCATGATACACGAATTTGTGTGCATGCAATTTTAGTCGAGGAAAATCTCATTTTTCAAATTATGCATGTATGATTCTCAACGTTACGAAATTAACTATTGAAACTTCACTTTGCTTGTTTCTTTGAGTATCGTGAACAACCAAAATGCTTTCGTCAGTTTCTGGTAAAATACAGAATACTATATCATCTTTAACACAATCCAGATCTGTATCACTTCTTGCCCGTTTGACACCAACCAAGGATTCTAAAAGTAGGGTTAAGAGAGTCGGTAGAGGTCCAGGTTCCGGTTTAGGTAAAACATCTGGTCGTGGTCAAAAGGGTCAAAAGGCACGTTCTTCTGTTCCTGATTGGTTTGAGGGTGGTCAAACTCCATTATGGAAGCTTTTCCCAAAGAGAGGTTTTTATAGACATCAGAAGCTTGAACTTAATGAAATCAAATTATCTAAAATCCAAGAATTCTATAAAGCAGGTAAACTAGATTTCCTACAAGGAGAGACATTAACTATTGCACATATGAAGAAATGTGGACTTATTACAGGCTCTATGAAGGATGGTGTTGCTATTCTAGATGACCCATTGTACAAGTATACTGCACCAATAAAAATTGAGTCTACCAAAGCATCTGCTCCTGCAATCGAAGCTATAGAAAAGGCTGGTGGTCAGTATACTTCCAAGTATTTTAGTCGTGGTGTTGGATTTAGAGCGCACCACTCTCCAACTTGGTTTATTGAAAACAAAGGTTACATTCCCTTAGCTGCTCGTCCTATTGCTAGAAGGGATATTCAAAACTATTCCAATCCTGAAAGGAGAGGTTATCTTTCTGATTCTGAGTATGTTAAAAATATTACAATTGGTGGGGCTAAAAGAGAAAAGATTGTTAAAAAGACTGCTTTAGATTTGGAAGTGGAAAAGGCACAAAATGCTCCACTAACAAGTGCTGCATCGGCTTTCACAAACAACAGTATTGTTAGTTTATCCGACTTGAAGCTATAATTGAATAGTCATTAAATATCCGTGTAAATATATATATAAATCTATTAAATAATCTATAAACTCAATATCTCTTTGAAAGACATTGTTTTTTTTTTTGAATTCGTTAATTACCACCCTTTGGCATGATAATTGTTAAAGTCATCATCAGTTTCAACATAATTGGAAGTAGCTTTCTTTAATATTTTGTCATCCACAAAGCCAGTATCTATATTATCATCAAGAAGAAACTTATTTTCGTTTTGAAGCGAATCAATTAGGTGTACAGGTAATTCATCACCTTCGGCCTCCTTTTCAATTTTCCTTTCATCTCTCCTTAGTTCTCTCATTTTCTTAATTTCCCATCCTGGTATATCTATTGAAGAAGTAGTTGTGTGTATACTTGCTGCGTAACTTTTCTTAGTTGGCATCTCATCTTTAGTGAATTTAGCCACATTATCCCTTGTTAATTGTAACATATTTTCTTGAGATTGGGATGGTACAATTGGACTTCTTGATCCTGGAACTCCATTTGTTCTCTGTCCAGAATATTGATGCCTCTGAGCATTTTGAAAAGTTGTAAAGTTTTTAGTTGGAAGGAAAATATGAGTTGTTAATGCAGTTGGTAATAATGTTTGTGCAGTCAACGGAGCATTAGACTTATGATGTAAATCATAATGTTCATGACGACTTGTTGGAGCTGAATCTTTTTCCTTTGAACTATCCGATTTATCCATTTCATCTAAAAACAAACCGCTTAATAAACTACGTTTTAAAACAGGGCGTGTGTTTATTTCTGGAGCAACAACATTTTGTTTTTCAAAACGCAATTCATCATCTTCATCATAATCCTCATCATCGTCACTTAATGATGACCACCCTGAACTATCATCCTCTGATTCGGAGAAATCATCACCATAATCATCATCATCATCATCTATAGTATCTTTGTTGATCTTATCCCTTTTAATATCAGGAGAAGCAGAGACAGTTTGTTTAGCTTTTGGTTTGAAACTAAACAAGGAAGATTTATTAATATGATTTGGGTTGTGTTGTGCTGTATTTTTATTGAGTCCCTTAATTTGAACTTGATTTTGTTTCACTGAAGTGGGTTGAGATGAGGAACGACTATTTAACAATATTGTATTTTGTGTTTGATTTTTATGAACTTGTGATGTATTTTTGAACAAAGATGGTGGTCCATTTTTTTCTGAAGTTAACCGCTTTTGTGGATTTAAATTTGAAAGTATTTGTTGCTGAGTTTGTCCAGTGGAAGTATGAGATGTCGTATTGTAATGTTGATTTAAATGACTATGATTATGATGATGATGATGATGAACTACGTTATTGTTAAAAACATGTTGATGTGTATGATTATGCGATTGAAGAATCTGATGTGCATGACTTTTAGCTGTATTGATATCATCCTTTTGCTGCACTGTTTCCTTATGCTTGTCTATAGTTATGTTAGTTTTATGAGAAAAGGGAGCATTTTGTGCAATTTCTGATTCACTAGACATAATGAGACTTTGATTTGACCCTTTTAAAACTTTTTCAATATTTTCAGACGATTGTGTCCGGATTGGTGGACTCATAGAAGATGAATCCGGAGAGGACATATTGATGAAGAACTTTGTTTTTCGTCCATTATTATCTTTACAATTATTAGAACAATTTTTTTTAGGTGAAACACTTGAATTATTATTACTATTATTTTTAACATTATTATTATTCTTATTATTATTGACATTATCGTTATAATTATCGTTTGATTTAATGTTGCTCTTATTGAACAAATTTGGAATCTGAACACGGTTAGCTTTCTCCTTATTGGAAGCAGTCATCTTGTTATTCGACTTCTGTATTCGTCTATTTAATTTTCTCCTGTGTAAATTTGATTTGAGTTCTTTACATTCCAAACCTTTAGCTACTTCAATAACAGTTGACACGTCCTTGTATGATAGTTCATTCTTTAGTAACAATTTACGATTAACTAATCGCCAACTGATATTTTCCAAACGTTTCCCATTATCAATAACATCACTGACCTTGGTCAAAGTTGTCCAAAAAGTGACAATATTATCAAATTCTACTTTGTTGACATTTCCATTAGTAGCTTGTTCTTTCAACTGAAAGCCAATATATTGTTTTGTTGATTCAGAAATTTCAAGAAACGGGTTCGGACGTCTTCGGGAATCCAAATAAGTCGAAGGCATCTTGTACGAGAATGGTCAAAGATCCTTCAAACGATATGTAAATACGTTCTCCTGCTAAAATTCAGATTGACTTTCAACTCTATTCCGTAATCGGTCATGCACTAAAGAAGAAATCTGAAAAAAAGGTGAGAACTTCCGACAAGATTCGGCGGCTCAGCCAGGTTTGCGAGTTTCGCAGTCTCAACAGTTTTTCCGGTAGGCCCGGGCTCCAATTTAGCTTTTTTGGTTACGTAATACATACAGAACAGTCACTTAATTCGGGGGAACTAGACAGATCTAAGTATTGTCACCTTTAATATACACGCCGTTTATACACATTATCACTGTAATAGACCAAGAAGAGCGGTTAGATCGGAGTCGCCATTTTCTGTTGTTTCGTTATTCACATTTCCCGATGAAGTATACTGTGCAGGGTCTGTAATCTCACTTTCATCATGGCCATGTTCATTGTTATCGAAAACCAAAGTTTCATTTTCATCAGAAAACTTAACGTTTTTCTTAATCCGTTTATTATCAGCGCTTGGTTCCTGATCTTCGTTCAATAGCCGTTTCCTTAAGGAGCCGCTCTTTCTGGTTTCAATTTCAGATGAGGTTTCGTCTTTAATATTATCCTCACCTTTATCATTACTACCAGCATCATCACTATCACTATCACTATCACCTTTATTATCTTCATCACTATCACTATCCACATCATTATCATATTTTGGAATAATATCTTCATCATCTTTATCATAATTAAAAACAGAGACTTTTTCATTTTCTTGAATAATCGAATTTCTTTTATCCTTAAGTTTACTGAGTGTTCCATCTATTTGAGCTTGTTTACTTTTATCTAACATCATCCAATCATCTAATTCTTGTGCTATCTTTCTAAGTTCACGTACAATATCTGCACGTAATTCTGAAACATCCTTAAATTGATTTGATAATTGAGATCCTAATGCTTCTGTTTGATCAAATCTAGTTAAATCTATGGAATCATCTGTATTTGCTGTTGTCGATGATGATGAATTTCTTAAATCTGGATTACCAACAGAGCTCACATTACCTAAAGATGATAAGGAGGAGAGTAAATTGTTCAATTGAGTTTCCTTTTCACCTGTTAAACTAGAAGCATCTGTTAAGATAGAGTTCGCCACTTTGTTAAAATTGGTGAGGTTCTTTTTATAAGTTTTATAAAGATCATTCAACTTGTTGTATTTATCTACACAATTTGTTAATTCTGGTGGTATACTAGTTCCAACATTACCTTGCTGATAGTTCAAAACTTCTGGTTGATGAACTGTAGCAGATTTCAAATTAACTTTATTATTCATCAAAGAACTGCTAGTATTTGATGTATTTAAATCATTTTGAAACTTATTGATAATTTCTGGTGTATAAACCAACCTATCTCTCCAAACATCCAGAACTCTCATATATTTTGGTTTCAAATGCGTACTCATTGTATCATTTGCAATAAATTTAAGTATTTGTGACATTATCTTACTAAATTCATGTAAAATTGGAGCGTATTTATCTTCCTTCTTTTTAGCAAATTGAACAATATCATTACATAGGTAAAATAAAGCTAATCTATAGTTTGATTCTGATTGATCTATTGAGTTATCAGGATTTATGAAAGCGTCTCTCCATAGTGTAACAATTTCATTTGCATGTCTATAATGGAAAAGACACCATTGAGAGGTTGACTGAATTGATTGTTGAGTATTATTAACTTGAGCAAGTTTCTGCTTCGCTTTATCTGCACTGAAAGACATTATTTCTAAAGCGGGTGTATCGAGTAGAGACAACTGGTAATAGAATCACACCGTCCAATATACTGCTGTTTCTGATCAGATCAGATCATCGAGTAGAGAGACCATTAATTCTGAGTGAGGGCAAATTGCTAGTAAATTGAATTAATATTACGTACATCGCGCATTAATTGCAGGCGGAGAGATCGATCCTGCAGGACCGACCGACTGATTTCCAGGACGTACTTACTTACTTACTTGTTGTGTTGCTTGTTGCAGGAGGAAGAGGACTCACCCGAGTAAGAGCTATAGACACTATCATTTTGACACACATGGCAGACAGATTTCCCGAACTAGACATTGCAGCCGACGACGGTGTTTCCAATTCAGACTTCTTATCCAGGGAGAAGGAAGCGCTAGGAGATGAATTTGTTTCTGAAGCTGACCAACAGATTGCGCAAGAACCAGTCCAAGATGAAGACGAGGAATTTGAAGAGTTCAAGAGTCAGTTCCCGGAAGTTGATAATTCTGAGGTTGGTGAGAATGTTGCTGCAGTAGAGGAAGAATATATCCAAGAAGAGGTAAGCGAGCGTATTCCTGACCAATTTACCAATCTTAATCTAGCTGAGAGTGAACATATAAAGGAATGGAAGAGGACGAGAGACTTGGAAATCTCTAAGAGAGATGAGATTGCAGCACGTAAGCTTGAAGAGATCAAGAAGGAGGCCGAAAAGGCTGTTGATGATTTCTACGAGAACTACAACAACAAGAAAGACGATGCAATTGCTGAAACCAAGAAGGAAGAAGCGGCTTTTTTGGAAAAGAGGGACAAGTTCCTCGAAGACGGTACTACCTGGGACCGTGTAGTTGAATTACTAGGTCTCGACAAGAACTCGGATGCGATTGACGCAGAGAACCACAGAGACAAGACCCGGTTCAGAGACCTTCTCCTTGCACTGAAGGGCAAGAGCAGCGTCCCCGGCGCCACCGTCTGACTGCTACCAGACGACTGCTACAGACGACCGCCACCGTCACTGTCACCAAGCTGCCAGCGTCACCGCCACTGTCACTGTCACCAAGCTGAACTGCAGCCTTGCACTGTGTAGAACCAGGTTTGTGTAGTAATAATCGAAGATTCGCGCCCAAGCTTTTTTTTTGTATAATTTATTGCCCGATTCAATTTTTGCATGTCCGCTATGACCAGAAACTGGGGTCGCCTCAGATCGACTGAGACTCGATTCGAAAGACTCCTGAATACAATACCGAATACCGCCTTTCACACACACACCCGGCCTTCCTCTCCGCTTCTGTGACCCATCCTGCCCCTGTAAGTCATAATGAACGGAAACAACACCACTTACAGTAACATGGACCCCAACCAGCAGCAGCAGCAGCAGCAACAGCAGCAACAGCAACAACTGCGTATGCAAATATCAAATTCAGATAGAGAACAGTTTGTCAAAGTTTTGATGACTTCTCTACAGAAAATACAAGGTCCATCGTTTAATGCACAGAAGATGAACCCTTTAGCCTTGGAATTCGAAAAATACGCTTTTGGTCATTCTTCAAATAAGCAGCAATACGTGGACTTACTTAAATCGAAAATCAGTAGTTTAACACAATCAAAGAAAAATTTTAACTCTTCTGCTAACGCAAAACCTAATAACAGCGTTCCGACTAATACCAATATCAATACTAATGGAAACAGTGGCATTAATCACTCACTACAAATACCTCAACAACAAATGCAACAGAATAATATCCCGCAACGTATCAATCCACAGTTGACTCCTCAACAGTTAGTAGCTCAGGCTAACCAACAGCAACAGCAACAACAACAACAGCAGCAACAACAGCAGCAACAATCTCAGCAATCACAATCACAACCACAACAACAATCACAACAGCAGCAGAACATGAAACTTCTCACTGGTCCAATTCCTAAAAAACTTTTAGATCAATTACCTCAGGTATTTCCACCAATGTTGAATACTTGGCAGCAGCTAATGCCATTTTTCCGTAATAATCAACTGACCCAAGAAGATTTACAGACTATAAGAAATGTTCATATGATGCACGTCAATTTACTGAAACAGAATTTTTCTCAACAGCATGTACAACAGCAGCAACAACAACAACAACAACAACAACAACAACAGCAGCAGCAACAGCAACAGCAACAACCATCACAGCAACAACAACAACAACAACATCTTCAACAGAAAATGAAACAACAACAACAACTGATGCAACAACAACAAACTCATAATCAAATGTCGAATCAGCCACCGATGAATCCCAATGTTACTCTCAACCCAGAACAGATCTTGATGATGAATAGACAAAGGGAACAAAATCAACTTGATGGATTAAATACTACTTCAACTCAAAATTCAGCTTCACAAGCACAATTACAGGCGCAAATGCAAGCACAATCAAAGTCAGAAGCTCAAGAGAGGGCTAAAGTGCAAGCACAGATGCAAATGAAAGCTCGTATACAGGCTGCTCAAGCACAGGCACAAGCACAGGCACAAGCACAAGCACAAGCACAGGCACAAGCACAGGCACAAGCACAAGCACAAGCACAGGCACAAGCACAGGCACAAGCACAGGCACAAGCTCAAGCACAAGCCCAGGCCCAAGCACAGGCCCAAGCACAAGCTCAAGCTCAAGCACAAGCTCAAGCACAAGCCCAAGCACGAGCACGAGCACAAGCCCAAGCACAAGCTGACGCCCAAGCACAAGCCCAAGCACAAGCTCAGTCTTTAAACCCCTCAATGCAGAATAGAAATCCACTATTAGGTACTGATAAACAAGCACAAATTGCTGCATATAAGAATCAAGCCTTACAGGTTATTAGAAAACTTCAAAGTATAGGTAAACTACCTTCAACTCTATCTCCCGAGCAAGAAGCTGGTTATATTCGCAAATACCTAATGCACATACTTCAAAATCAAAAGGCCCAAGTACCTCAAAATCAAAATCAAAATGTTAATTTGAACAGCCAACTCAACGTATCACATCAATCCCAATCACAACAGCAACCCCAACAACAGCCTCTATCTCAGCCTCTATCTCAGTCTCAGTCTCAGTCCCAACAACCGCCACCACAACCACCACAACCACCACCACAACAACATCAACCGTTACCACAGTCACTTCCTATGCAACAACAACATTCCATTCCGTCTCAACCACATCTTGCAAATCCAAATAGTATGGGATTCCAACATTCTCCTATACCTGATTTACAGAATAGATATCCTAACAATAATATGTCAAGCCCAGTAGTTGCAATGCAGAATATTAATCCACCCAATCAACCTACAAATAAATTATCTAATTTTTCATCACCCGTTGTACCTAATCCTCAAATGATTTTGAAACAACAACAAGTCCAACAAGCACATCAGACTCAACAACCACAACCAAATGATCCTAACTTTTCACTTCAAACTATCACAAATCAGACTCAACATCATCAAATGCAACAAGGACAGCCTCAACCATCATTTCAAAATCAAAGAAATATGCCACAATTACCAACAAATCAAAATCAATTTGCTAATAGACAACCTTTAAATCAACAAAATAATTCTCCAATTATTGGAGCAAAACTTTTACCAGGTATGAAGGCAACACCAGAAGATTGGAATGCTTTGAAGCAAATTTATTACGAAACTATGAGCTCACCTATCAATTTGAAAGATATGACCTCAACTTTAACTGATGAACAGAGAACAAAAGTTTTAACTTTGGTTAAGTTATCAAAACAATACATGACATTATGTCAAAGTGTTATTATTCCAAACTTCTATTTCCTAACAAAGGAGAAAGATGCAACAAAGAGAATCATTTATAGTGAATTAATGCTTAAACAAATCCTGGAAAATTTGAGCATGCACGGGAAATTTGTTGCAAATGATGATTTGGTTACAAAGATTCATGATCAAATTAAAAAGTATTTACAGTTTGTGAAAGATCAAAGTAGTAAGATTCTTAAGGCTCAAGCACAAGCACAACAATTGCAACAACAGCAACAACATCAATTTGCTAATCAATTACAACAACAACAGCAACAACAACAACAGCAACAACAACAACAGACATTACCACCTCAAATGAACCAAAATTTCCCTCAACAACTGAATGCACCACCTAAGGGTATTTTCAATCAAAATCATGTGATGCCGGTAGATCCAAATCAATCAATTACTGGGTATAATAAAAATACTGGTATGATGAGGAATCAAATGAATGAACTAAAACAACAGCAACAACAACAGCAACATCATATGATGCCCGCTCAAGGTACGTTTCAACCACATCCAACTGCGTTACAACAACCTCCTGTTGCTACATTCCAAAAACCTACTTCAATTCCTTCATCAACTGTTCAAACTCCTTTAACTTCTGGTGCTATAAAAACCCCCGTTTCAGCTACACCATCTACATCAACTAAAAAGCCTAGGAAGAAAGCCCAGTCAAAGAGTAAAAATTCTCCAGCTTCAGTTAGGAACACACCAACTGTAGCTTCTACTCAAAAGACCACACCCGCTTCTTCAGCAACTGCAGTACCTCAACCTGAAATTCAAATGTCACCAGAAGTTCAAAGTATTTTGAAACTTAATACTGAAAATTTGGAGAAAGAAGAATCAAGGTTGAGATCTATAGACATGGAAAGAGCTCAAAGGAGGAATCTATTGAAGAAAACACCTACCAATTCTAAACTTAGTGGTGCTGCAACTTACTTTTTAGCAACTTTATATGACACTTTGGGAATGGAAGTTGAAGCTAAAATGATTATGGCTAATACTTCAACTTCAAATAATACCACTGGTCCATTGGGACACATAAGATCTAAAAGTACCAATTTAACTCCTTCAGCTGTTTTAGCAACACCAATAGGATTGAATCCCAAAACTCCCACAAATATACCTACCAAACAACAAGATAATGTGGCCAGTGTTACTGGTTGGAAGGGCAAAGTTTCTATTGACGTTTTAAGATCATCGTTCCGCCCTGCTCTTCATATGAATACTGCACCAACTCCAGCAGATTTACTCTCAGGGTCTAAAATCAAAAAGACTCAAAGTGCATCTGTTGAATATTCTAAGAGCTATCTGGAATTGGTACAAGATCGAACATCTTGTAAGAGAACAATTGATGCATTATATGGCGATGACAATAAACTTCAATGGGGTAAAAAACCCAATTCACTATGGAATTTGAAGTCAAATAAAAAGGGAATATACCCAACTCCCCCTGAAGACTTGGAGCTTAAGAATAAAACTACCACAGTTAATATACATTCAGAAACCAATACTAGTAAAGACACGGAGGCGGATACAGCGGTTGATTGTGATATACTTTGGGATTTTGACAAGGTTCAAGTTGAGGAAACATTATAGTTCTTTTATGTACAATACTAATTTTCTATTACCATTTTAATGATAAGTTTAATTTAATGTATTATGTAATCTTATTTGAAGAGCTTACTCGAGAGATAAGACCAAAAGCAAGCCTTCACCAAGTCAGGAATGTTACAGTGCCGATTTCACTCTTTTGTGAGATGTTGTGGAATTACAGCGTTAAGTAAAGACCATTTAGTAATGTGGTATTATCGTTGTTGTTTTCTGATAATGGTGATCGGCAACGGTAACTAAAGCCAGTCTGAGCTGACGTAATCATTTGAGGCATGGAAAAAAGAAATTTGTCCCAGCCTTCCTTTTTTCACTCCGCCGCCCTTATCTTTAGGTCTTCTTCAAAGCTTACACTTGCACATTATGAACTCAGATAACGAGTTTGAAGAAGGAGGATTTGTGATGGAACAATACCCGAAGCGAAATACAAGAAGAAATACTAGAGCAACTGCACGGAAAAATACTCAAAATGGTTCAAATAGAAAGAACATAGTGACGCGTCAAAAGTCGGAGAAAGAGACAGTTGATCTCGATGATGACTATGTTTTTGATGAAGGAGAACAGGCAACATCGGAAGAGGATAATGATGAAGATTATGTTGACGAGGATGTTGTTGTCACCGGTCAAAGGAAAAGAGGAGGTAAAGGCAATCCAGTTGAACTGAGTGATGATGAAGATTTGGTTATCTTTAGTGGGTCAGGAGATGCCAACAGAGTTGATCTCGAATTGAAAAAAGAAGTACATGATTTGACAGCAACGCCTGAAGAAGAAGAACTGGCAGGTGGATTCATCAAGGAAGAAAAGCCAAAGAAAGCGAGAGCTAAAAGGGGTACGAAGGCGAAGAAGGAACCAAAGCCTAAGTTGACACCCTTTGAACGTAGAACTAATCGATTATATGAGTGGCATCCTGAGTTAGCTGATGTGTTTCCAAAATTAGAGGAGAGATCTGCCAAGAAGGTCGAAAGAGCAGAGCAACCGAAAGATATGGCCGTTAATTTGTTGAATTTTCAACTTGAAGGTTTATCGTGGATGGTTAGACAAGAAGAGAATGGGGAGTATAAAGGTGGTATATTAGCAGATGAGATGGGTATGGGTAAAACTATCCAAATGATTGCTTTGATGATGCATGATAGAACCAAGGGTCCCAACCTGGTAGTTGCACCGACGGTTGCATTAATGCAATGGAAATCTGAAATTGAGACCCACACTAATAACATTTTAAAAGTTGGTTTGTTTCATGGTGCAAGTCGTGCTAAAAATGTAAAAGAGCTGGACGATTTTGATGTCGTTCTAACATCATATGCTGTTGTTGAAAGTGGATATCGAAAGGAAAAGTATGGTTTTACAAGGAAATTTAAGAAAGTGAAGGAAAAGAGTATATTACATGAAAAGAAGTTTTATCGTGTTATTCTAGATGAAGCACATAACATCAAAGATAGAACATCATCTACCGCAAAAGCTTGTGATACTTTAAACTGTGATAAAAGGTGGTGTTTATCTGGTACACCTTTACAGAACCGTATTGGTGAACTTTACTCATTGATTAGATTTTTAGACATTGCTCCGTTTTGTGAATACTTTTGTACTCAATGCTCTTGTGAATCTAAGGAGTGGAATTTTCCTGATTATAGAGTTTGCGCACAATGTGGTCATGCACCAATGTCTCACATGAATTTTTTTAACCATTTCATGCTTAAAAATATTCAGAAATATGGTTTAGAAATGGAAGGTAAGGAGAGTTTTCATAGAATCCAACTTCTTTTGAGACAAATTATGATTCGTCGAACTAAAGTGGAACGTGCAGACGATTTAGGTTTACCACCCAAAATTGTTGAAATTCGAAGAGATTTTTTCAATCCTGAGGAGAAAGACTTATACCAGTCTTTGTATACTGATTCTAAACGTCAATTTGATGATTATGTAGCGGAGGGAGTTGTTTTGAATAATTATGCCAATATATTCACATTAATTACGAGAATGAGACAGTTGGCAGATCACCCTGATTTAGTGTTGAAGAGAATGAAACTGCCTGGTAAAGGTGGCGTTGTTGAGTTACCACCTGGCGTTATAATTTGTCAGCTTTGTGACGATGAAGCAGAAGAACCAATTGAATCTAAGTGTCACCACAAATTTTGCAGAATTTGCATTAGTGAGTACATTGACAGTTTTAATGGGGATAGCAGCAAATTGAAATGTCCCGTTTGTCATATTGGTTTGAGTATTGATCTAGAAGCTCCAGCTATTGAAATGGATGCTGATGCAGTGGAAAAAGGCTCTATTGTGAACCGTATTGATATGGGTGGTACATGGAAGTCATCGACAAAGGTAGAAGCCTTGATGGAGGAATTGTATAAATCAAGATCGGATCGAATGACCACCAAATCGATTGTGTTTTCTCAGTTTACTTCTATGTTAGATTTGGTGGAGTGGAGACTAAAACGTGCTGGATTTGAAACAGTCAAACTACAGGGTTCGATGACACCTACACAGAGAGCATCATCTATTAAATATTTCCTTGAAACTCCATCTGTGGAAGTTTTTCTTGTCTCATTGAAAGCCGGAGGTGTGGCTCTTAATTTGGTTGAGGCGAACCAAGTTTTCATTCTTGATAGTTGGTGGAATCCTGCTTTGGATACAGGGCAAGCAGCAGATAGAATTCATCGTATTGGCCAGCATAGACCTATTAGAATTGTGAAGCTTGTCATTGAAGATAGTATTGAATCCCGTATTATTGAATTACAAGAAAAGAAAGCAAACATGGCTCGAGCTACACTCGACTCCGATGAGAAGGCTGCCAGCCAGCTAACTGCTGCAGACATGCAGTTTCTTTTCAACAATTAATAGAGAATATATCTACCATATTGGAAATCTGCTACGCAAATTTTAACCGCCCCAAAACGTTTACCGAAATAGGCAAGTTTCGCGAATTTCAGACTAATTTTTCTCACCCCGGAGCCAGAATTTTACGATAATGTCTGAGTGACTAATCGTGGCTAGCCGGACTGACCTTTTGGTCACAGGTCTCAGGGTAGAGTGCATTTTTCATTTTTCATGATAATGCATTAACTGCTGGATCGTTCATTTTTTACCCAATCTTGTATATACTATTCTACAAATTTACAATCATAGACAATGACGTTTCCACTTATTCCCTTATATCAAGCCGGTGAGGAACTGGACCAATCACTAACTGTGGTAGGCCAAGCAGCTATTGTTTTCGATGGTTCCAATGCCACTAAAATTATTTCAATTTCAAAATATTCCAAAACTCAAATTTATGTTGTACTGCAAACTGAAATTTCTGAATCTATAATCAATGATTTAGTCAGTCTTTACAACAATGGTGTGGTTTCCGTCATCACAGATGCTGCAACAAGTACAACTATTTTGCAAAGTATCCCAAATGCTAGGTTGTTAACTAAATCTACTGATATTTCACAAACTGGTGTCGTATTTGTTGAATCCGAAACTTCAATTGAAACCTTGAAAAAGGCAGTAAAAGCAGGCGTTATTCCTGTTATTGCTGCATCAAAGTTGACCACCGAATATGAAAACGTTGCGGCTGGATCATATCCAGTTGTTGAGTTTGTCAAACCGTTACTTGTGACTGATAGACAAGATGGTTTGTACACTACTTTGGTTACTGATGCCTCCAATCAATCCTTAGGGTTAGTATACTCCTCTGAAAAGTCTATTAGTGAGGCAATAAAGACTCAAACTGGTGTCTACCAATCGAGAAAGCACGGTTTATGGTACAAAGGTGCAACATCTGGTGCAACTCAAAAGCTCTTGTCAATTGATGTTGATTGCGATGCTGACTGTTTAAAAGTTGTTGTTGAACAAAATGGTTCTGGTTTCTGTCACTTAGAGACTGCATCTTGTTTTGGTGAATTAAAGGGGTTTTCAGCTTTAGAGAAGACTCTTTTACAACGCAAGGAAAATGCACCGGAAGGATCTTACACCAAGAGATTATTTGATGATGAAAAACTGTTGAATGCTAAGATTAAAGAAGAAGCTGAAGAACTTACTGATGCCACTTCCAAGGAAGAAATTGCATGGGAAGCTGCTGATTTGTTTTACTTTGCTTTGACACGTTGTGTTAAATATGGTGTTTCCATTGCAGATATTGAAAAGAACTTAGATATGAAGGCGTTGAAGGTAACTAGAAGAAAAGGTGATGCAAAGCCTAAGTTTATCGAAACAAAAGAAGAGAAAAAGCAAGAACAAGTCGAAAGAGTTATCAGTGTTGATGATAAGATTTATCTAAACAGAATCAATGCTGCTACAGCAAAGCCTGAAGAGGTTACTGCATGCCTTGAAAGACCAATTCAAAAGTCTGCTGATATTATGAATCTTGTCACCCCAATTGTTAATAAGGTTAAGACCGAAGGTAATAAGGCATTGTTGGAGTTAACTGCTAAATTTGACAGAGTTGAATTGGAGGATCCTGTGCTGTTTGCACCATTTGATGAGAGCATGATGCAAGTCAGTGATAAGATTAAGAAAGCAATTGATGTTTCCTTCGAGAACATCAGAATTTTCCACGAAGCACAGAATCAAACTGAAACGTTGACTGTTGAAACTAGTCCTGGTGTTTATTGTTCTAGATTTGCAAGACCAATCGAAAAAGTTGGTTGTTACATTCCAGGTGGTACCGCAGTTTTGCCATCAACTTCCCTTATGTTATCTGTTCCAGCCCTTGTGGCCGGTTGTAAAGACATCATTTTCGCTTCACCACCTGGTAAAGATGGTAAACTTACCCCTGAAGTTGTATATGTTGCTCACAAGGTTGGTGCAAAATGTATTGTTTTAGCTGGTGGTGCACAAGCTGTCGCAGCTATGGCATATGGTACCGAAACTATTCCAAAATGTGACAAGATTATGGGTCCAGGTAACCAGTTTGTCACTGCAGCTAAAATGCTTGTTTCAAACGACTCCAATGCATTATGTGCAATTGATATGCCAGCAGGTCCAAGTGAAGTATTGGTGATTGCCGACAAGTTTGCTGATCCTGATTTTGTTGCTTCTGATTTGCTTTCACAAGCTGAACATGGTATTGACTCACAAGTTATTCTTTTAGCTGTTGATATGTCTGATGAAGAAGTGGATAAAATCGACGAAGCTGTCAACAGACAAGCGCTTGCTCTTCCTAGAGTTGATATTGTAAGAAAGTGTATTGCACATTCTACTACTATCCAAGTCTCAACCATGGAGGAAGCATTTAACATGTCAAATAGATACGCACCAGAACATTTGATTTTGCAAATTCAAGATGCTGAAAGTTGGGTTCCAAAAGTTGACAATGCTGGTTCTGTTTTCGTTGGTGCATTGTCTCCAGAATCTATGGGTGATTACTCTTCTGGTACTAACCACACACTTCCGACTTACGGTTACGCAAGAATGTACAGTGGTGTCAACACTGCTACTTTCCAGAAATTTATAACATCCCAAGTTGTTACTAAAGAAGGTCTTAAAAACATTGGTTGTGCTGTTATGGACCTCGCTGAAGTCGAAGGTCTCGATGGTCACCGTAATGCTGTGCGTGTGAGAATGGAAAAGCTAGGCTTACTTCCAGAAGGTTACTAAGTCCATTATTTTCTACCGAACGCACTCTAAAAATAGATACTTGTATAGATCAATCATTATATAGATAACAAATTTGAGAAGGAAACTTCCAAACTTCCAAACTTCCAAATTTCCAACGGTCAACCCCTGTCCTGTCACACCCCTGAAATTTATTGATCGAGGTTCCAGTTTTTCCGATAAATTTTTGTGGCAGGCGCAATATTTCTAAATTTGGATACGGGGAAACCAGCCTCGTTACAGAAATTACCATATTTAGAATAGCACTTAGTTTTCCAGATTCTGTTATAAGAGGAATAAAAGATCCTGTAAACAAATACGTTGGCTTTTGATCTCTGATGACTTTTAACAATCAATACAACTAGATGTTTCAGAACTGTATTTCAAGTTTAATATTTTTCATTCTTGCAATAGCTTCATTTGCTCTATTGCTTACAGCGAATGTTGCTACAATCGGTAAGAATACGGCCCGTTCAGAAATCTTCCTAATAGGTCTCAATATGAACAAACTAAATTCTGTTCAACTACTACCACAGTTATCTATGTCATATGCTTCATCGGAATTAGGCTTTGCAAGTAATTATGTTTTTGGACTTTACGGTTACTGCCGTGGTGATTCAGAATTAGATACTCAAAGTGTGAACAGCATCTTTGAAACTCATAGCTTACAAAATGCATGGTGTTCAGAGCCAAAAGCAGCATACTATATTAATCCTGTTGATTTTGTTGTGGATGAAATCAACCAACATAACAAATTAGGATTAACTATTTCTAAAGAAGATATTGTTTTACCAGGTGATTTACATGATAAAATTGATACTATTAAGAACGTGTCTTATCTCATGTATATAACTTCTATTATATCGATTGCTGCATCACTTTGTTCTATTGCATTCTATTTACTATGTGTTTGCTGCGGCGGTACTTTCTTTTCATTCTTAACACAAACTATTGCCTTTATCACGTCTGTCTTATTTGCAGGTTCTGCAACGGGGATATACAAATTTGTGAGAGATCAGTTTAATAATAATTTTGAAGAATTCGGTATCAAAGCTGTCCTATCGTATAAGTTTCTTGCTATTGCTTGGGTAGGTTCAGCGTTATCTTTGTTAACCTTACTCTATATGATCATCTCTAGTTGTTGCTGCTTCCCTATTTCTAGACCCACCTACGGAAAACAAAACCTATACGGTGAAAGAATTCTATAGTATTTCAAATCCTTTTCTACTCTTTTTGTAAAATATAAATGATTCATGCTTGCTTAGCTTTTCAGCCAGCGGTCGATTCGACAAGCTCAAAATCTAAATTCGACCCCTTCAAAACGCCATCATATATACTTTACACAGGTCTTTTATCTTACCTTGATTTAACAAACACATCCAATGCAATACTTACTACCACTCCACATTCTTGCATATGGTTACACATTTGGTTCAACATCATTTGAATCATTTGTAGCATCTCCGATCGCATTGAAGTCATTATCACGTCGTCAATTTGGTGAACTTCAAGCTTCAACTTTACCAGTTCACTTAGCTACACAAGCAATTGGCCCAATTCTAATTGCAGCTACTGCCCCATATGCAATCAGTACTCTTGGTGCTTCTTTATTGGTTGTATCTTCGGCAAGTGGACTAATCAATATTGCCTATGTTTCACGACTTTGTGCAGACCTCAAATCTAGAAGATGGAACATAATTGATTCTAAATACAACGGTGATGACAAGGCTGCAGTTGCTAGTGGTGATCTAAAATCAATTGACGCTGAATTTGGCAAATGGCACGGTATCAGTATGCTTTCTAACGTTCTTAGCGTTATTACTGTAACTGCATACGGCCTTGTTTTAAGCGGTAAACTTAGAGTCTAAAAAGTTCTGTAATAGTTTTATCTTACCCTTTAAATTTGTCCTGTCTCTATTTATAACTGAATTATTTAATGACCTTTCAGCAAACTACAAAATCGAATAAATCCTATATATTATTCGAATACTATATTCAAGCTAGTAAATTTGATTCTTTCCAATCACATATTTGGTGGTAACATGATAGAAGCTACAAATCCAGGTGTTCTTTCAGTAGCTAACAGATCATAACTTAAGGCACTTGATTTCGTGTCACCTGTTTCAACTCTGATTCCTAATTCATTAAAGCCCTGTCTGGATTTGGGACCTAACATTCTTGTCTTTTTTCCTAGTCCAAGAACTACTAACTCCGGCTTTGGATATATAAGAGATAATATTTCAATAATCTCTGGATTGAATTCCACCACTATATCATTTTCTATTTTTGTTTTCGATACGTCAATCTCAAAAATTTGATTATCAAGTAATAATGCACCTTTTGGAGCAGCTATAACTTTAAGATTAGAGAATACTATTGAATCATTGGAAATCATTTCAACATTATTTTCAGGTTTGTCAGATAGAGCATAAATATCATATTTTGCTAAATTTTGACCTAAATTTGACGCTTTGAAAGTTGTGGTATAATGTCTTGGCACTCTTGCTGTAGTAGAAAATAGTCTTCTCATCATCATAACGATAGAGTATGTGCTAGTTTGTAAAGTACAGAAACAAAGATACCTTGACGATGAAGCTTGCAAGTATGCATTGTGTACCGACGCGACGATAATCATTCTTCAATTTGTTTTAATACTGTGCATGCATGCAAGGTTCATGAAATTTCAAGAATTGAAATGGTTCATTATATTTAAGCAAAACCCACAACTCAGATACTAACCGTTCAAAATGGTAGGAATTAGTGTTATGCGACAAGTGTCTCGTGCTAGAAATGGAGTGGGTGCATTTGTTTTACCATGTAAACGTATCACTCTTTCATATTGCAACTTTGGTGGTTCTTCAAATGGTATGAGAGATTTCCTTAGACATAAATTAGAGAAAGTTGCAAAGGCACATCCAGAAATCGAATTTAAAGTTGTAGAGAAGCCAGGTCAACATCCTGTCCTTTTCGGTGAATATGCATCTGATTTAACTAAACAAATTTGTGTGAGAAAGTGGAATATGGACGTTATTGAAAATAAGCTAAATTTAATCATCAACTCATCAGGTAAGAAGTTATCAAAACCAAAACAATCTGTTATTTCTCAAAACAAATCTGTGAGAGGTATTTGGTCTCCATTCTATGTGGATCCAAAGCACAGATTTACTATCTAAAAGAATTTTTTTTAAATTACTTGTACATATTAACGCTAATCTACCTTACACTACTTTACATTTATAGATTTTTATAACCTATAACCATCTTTTCAAAACATTTCGAGGTTATCCTTTTGATAAGGACAATCAGTTGTAGTGTGACCTTCTCGATCGCAGTAAGTACAGAAATTATCTCTACCAGCGGATGGATCAATCGGCTGTGGAGGTACATATGCTTCATTAATATCTATGTTATGAGTTATATTTGATGATTTTTTGATCATAGTTTTTAGTTGTTCAATTTCATTATCCTTTTCTTGCTTATATTCTTGAAATTCTTGTTCTTTAATTTGTAAAAGATGTTCAAGTTCTTTAACTCGATCTGTTTGAAGTTTTTTCTCCAAAGTTTCAATAGTACTTACAAGAATTGCAATTTCTTCATCTTTTTCTTTCTTGAAATTCTCAAATTTAGTTTCCTTTCTATTCAATCTTGCCTCATTGGCTCGAATATTGGCGTCAAGTTCATCAACTTGTATACTCATTTCTTGAATATCATTATCTCTTTGCAATATTCTTTTCTCTAAAACGGATATATATTTCTTTAACTCTTGAACTTCATTATTTGAACTATTCAATGTGTTATCGATGCTACTAAAGCTATTACGATCATTCAATAACATTGGTGAAAGTTGCTCTATTTGACCACTACCAACACCACCACCACTTTGACTGAGCCAACCAACAACTTTTCTTAAAGGAACAAACAGTCCACTATTTTTCACATCAACATTGAAATATTTCACATCTCCAACATCACCATTATTCTTACCCTTTGTAGCCAAATTTCCACAAAGTTCAAGACCACAGAAAACTCCATCATGACCATGAACAGATCCAACGTATTTAAGTATAGCCGTATCTTGAGAGTTTGGGAATGGAATTTTAGAACCTATCGGTGGTAAAGGAGATGATTGCATTGAATGTATACTTGTTTTAAATGCAAACAAGTTTGTTGATCTTTGTACAATTTGGTGTGAAAATTCAATCGAGTTTGATGCGCTGGAAGTATTTTGATTTCAAAATTATATACGATGTTAAATCTCTAGAAGATTATTAATATGCATATTGCTTTGTTATTAGTTTAGTATTATTATACATATTAGATCAATGATTAAATCGTCCTAAAAATGATGAGAGTAAACAGTTTTATAAATGATGATTTACATGTCTAAACCATTTGGAGCGATCAAGATTTTAACGTTTGTTTCCTTATGATTAATCAATTGCATGAAACCACCTTCGATTGCATCCTTTGCTTCAACTTTACCAGTGATTAAAGTTCTCATTGCATTTTTATCGATTAAACCACTTGCAATTGCTTCAATAACTTGTCTAAAATCTTCAGTAACGTAACACATTGAACCTGTTGCAAATTTTTCTTGATAAGTTAAACACATTGGAACGTATTGAATTGGGATATTTGGCCAAATTGCAACGTTAACAGCTGTACCACCTGGACTTAAAACATCTATTGAAGTATCGAAAGTTTTCTGTATACCTGAACAATCGAAAGAAGCAGTAAAACCTTCAGTTTCAGGTAATAAGTTTTTCAATTGAGAGATTGGATCTTCGTATTCAGTTGGATTGAAAACTTCAGCACCTAATTTTTCAGCTAAATTTCTTCTAATTTCAGCTGGTTCAGAACAAACAATTCTACCAGCTTTATGACCTTTAAGTGCTAAGATTGTACATAAACCGATTGGACCACCACCGAGGACAACAGCATCTTGACCTGGTTTAAAATTAGCAATATTAACAGCATGCCAAGCGACAGATAATGGTTCAACTAAGGCAGCTAAATCAAGTGGTAAATCATCTGGGATTTTTAACATGTGATCTTCACCATAAACAACGAATTGACCGAAAGCACCATGATCAGTACCTAAACCAACAAAGGAAAGTCTTGAACAACAATTTGGTTTATTCTTTTTACAAGCAACACAAAAGGATAAATCTTTATCAACGATTTCATCTTTATATCTTTCTCTATCAGAACAATGAGAAGTTGCTTCAACAACAACTCTGTCACCAGGTTTAACTTTAGTAACACCGGAACCAACTTCTTGAACAACACCGGAGAATTCATGACCTGGACATAAAGGTAATTCTTTACCTGAAATTTCTGACTTACCACCATTTGGCTTTGGGAAAAAGATTGGACCATCTAAATATTCGTGAAGGTCAGTACCACAAATACCACAGTAGGCAATTTTGACTTTAACGTCGTTTGGGTTCTTAATTTGAGGTTCAGGGATGTTTTCAGAATATCTGAGCTGTTCCTTACCGTAGTATAAAAGACCTTTCATATTTTTATATTGTTGATGAAAAATGTGAGTGAATGTGAGTGAATTGTTTAAATAAACAGTTTAATTAAGAAGGTAAGTTATGAAAAGAGGTAAAGAAGGAGTGTTTAACAAGTGTTTATAAGAACGCAAGAATATTAGTGGGGAAGCTGCCAATTGAACCAACTGACTACATCCGGGCTGACCCAGCAGCCACTAATCTTTGTACAATAAGTTGTCTGCTGGCTGCCTTAAGCTTAAAACAACCGGCCACGCCAAAACTTGAGGAATGTAATTGTTTCTTCTATTGTATTGGTAATTCTTCCGTTATCTTCCACGGGTAGCGCCATCACTCCACGTTTTGGCCCCTCCGCATTGCCCAGAGTCCCCCACGCCCCAGTCCCCACGCCCAGTCCCCCTAGTAGGTTCCCCCTCAATTGGCCTTCCCCACCCCCCGTGGTGGGAGCTGTATTTCCGCCCCCGTTCGTTCCGTGTCAGCTGTTGCCAGTTGCCAGAAAATCTCAACTGGACAACCGTGCTTGCTCTGGATACAGGCAATTACAGCATTAGTCGCAGCTGTTCACAACAGAGTAGTCAGATCGAAACGGTTACACCCGTTGTCGTCAAGAGGATCACCCCTATACGAGAAAAGGCTTTGGCCTGTGAGTCCTTCTGTTGTGTGGCAGACAGGCTGGAGCAATCTGTCCCGGGGGACTGAGCCTCCGCCCCAGCCCACCAAGCACAGCCGCACACGCGGAGTGCAGCACGTGACACAAACCCCACGTGACACAAACCCCACGTGACACAAACCCCACGTGACCCGTCCACGTGACCCGTCCAGCCCACGTGACCTGCCCGAAGCGGCAATTGCCGATGCACTGCCCGCGATGCGCAAATTGTGCGCCAAATCCTCGATTCGGGGGTCGTCACTGCTAAACGCTCAGCGTGCTTGGTGCTATAATAAATAATGCACTCTTATCTCATCTGGCAAGGCTTGTCAGTCATAACCTCGTATTGTTGTCACCAATACTTTCTCTTATCGCCTCCGATTGTCCCTGTTATCATGTTATCAACATTTCCCAAGTGCTAGAACCCTTTGTTGACGCGCTTTGGTTGTACCACACACACTGTACTCATTACCTGAAAAAACATACTATAAGGTATATTCGAGCAATCGAATACTTAGATCTGCTCTGCTTTCTCCGCAGGGGAAAGCTAAACGTTTCTCTCAGCATAGCAGAAACTGTGATCTACACCCTCTCAGCAGACCCCTGCCCCTGCTCCTGCCCCTGCACCCCGGTTTTCCATTCAAGTTCGCGATGATCTGTAAAAAAATGGCGGGTCCAACAATCCATACGGCATTCCACCCCACGAAAATAAACTTTCACTTGTCTTCTGATTCGATGGTTTTGCTGATTTGCTGATTTGTGATTTCTTAGCGGCTAGTAGTTATCATTTCCTATATTGTTTAAAATTCCGAAATCACTAAGGGCAAACCCTTTCTTTTTGGGATCGAAAACACAGCCCACTATTGTCCGATAACAATTCATTATCTCTTCTACAATATTTAAATACATTTCAGTAACCAGAATAACTATTTCAATTCGTAAAAATCCTTTATCGCCAAACATACATCCAAGATGAATTCAATCCATAGCACTGAATCTTCATCAAACAATATATCCTCAAATGGTAAAGAACAGTATCAAATTAGTGTCCAAGTAGATGAAAAGCATCCTTATGATATTAGTTTGACTAATGCTGATGATTATTTCGACACAGTTTCACATGATGGTAAAGATGATACTTCAATGAAACAAGGATTGAAATCAAGACATGTTCAAATTATCGCTTTGGCTGGTGCAATAGGTACCGGTTTATTTATTAGTTCAGGTGCTTCCTTAGCTGCTGGTGGTCCCGCATCACTACTTATCGGATATTTAATACTTTCTGTCCTTGTTTGGTTAGTAATGAATCAAATCGCAGAAATGGTAACATATATTCCAATCGCTGGTCAAACAACTCTTTTCGCTTTAGCTTCAAGATATACTGGTAACCAAAGTTTTGCATTCACAGCTGGTTTAAATTTATATTATGCACAAGCAATACTTACACCAACTGAAATAACAGCTGCTGCATTCGTTATTCAATATTGGACTCCAATAAACTCTGGAGTTTGGATTACAATTTGTTGGGTTTTAATCGTAAGTGTTAATTTATGTGCTGTTAAATATTTTGGTGAAATCGAATTTTGGATTGGACTAATGAAAATACTTGCTATTACTGGTTTAATCATCGTAGGAATTGTTATTTTCTTTGGTGGTGCACCAAAATCAGATGGAATTTTAGGTTTCCATTATTGGAAAACTCCAGGTGCATTTGTTGAACATTTAACAACTGGAAGTGCTGGAAGATTTTGTGCTGTTTGGTCTTCAATTATTAAATCAGGTTTGGCTTTCATTCTTGCACCTGAATTAATCACAGCTTGTGCAGCTGAAGCTGAACATCCAAGAGTAAATTTACCAAAGGCAACTTCAAGATTTATTTATAGAATGATCTTCTTTTACGTTTTCGGTTCTTTAACAATTGGTGTTATTTGTGCTTCTAATGATCCTACCCTCCTAAATGCAATTGAAACAGGTGCCCCAGGTGCAGCTGCTTCTCCATTCGTCATTGGTATTCAAAATTTCGGAATTAAAGTACTTAATCAAATTATTAATGCTGCTATTTTAAGCTCTGCATTCTCTTGTGGTAATTCTCAATTTTATTCATCTACTCGTGTTTTACATTCTATGGCAATGCGTGGTGAAATACCTAAAATATTCGCAAGAACAAATAGATGGGGGGTTCCTTATTGTGCAGTTTTCGTAACAGCTGCAATTTCACTTGTGGCTTATCTCAATTGTTCCAGTTCAGCTGCAAAAGTTTTCAATTGGCTTAACAATATTTCAACAGTTTCAGGTTTCATATCTTGGATTTTCATCGGTTTAACCTATTTGGCTTTTAGAAAGTCTATCGATTATCACAATATGAATGATAGAATTACTTTCAGACCTCCATTTCAAATATGGGGTTCATATCTCACAATATCATTCTTCTCTATCATCACATTGACAAACGGTTATGCCGTCTTCTTCAATTTTAATGCTTCAGATTTTATTGCAGCTTATATAACTTTACCAATTGTTGGTGGATTATATGTAGGTCATATGCTATGGTTTAAAAATTACAAAGCACATGCACCTTGGGAAGAAATCGATTGCATCACTGGTCTCGCAGAAGTTGAAAAAGATCAGGCTGAATACGTTCCAAGGGTTTCTAAAAACTGGATAATGAAATTTTGGTATTGGTTATGCTAAAATCTATAGAATTTGTATAATTATTACTTTGAAAAGTACTAGAGAGATATTATTTAATTACATTTTTAATCCTTCCCCCACCCCAGATTAGCTAATTTCTCCTAAATAGGAAATTCAATTAATTTTCCCTTTATAGAAAAATTTAACATGCACGCGCGCAATTTTGGCTACGAATTGATCTACTAATCATTGAAATTGGGACAAAACACGTACAGACTTTCTTGTAATGTTTCATATTTCAAAACTCTACAAATCAACCATAATCAAATGTCCGGAGTAGCATCATCACCAGTACATGCTCAGGATTTCCATAATATGGACTCTCAGATGTCCGATTTTGATACCACTATTCATCAAAGTGGAAATCAAAATTCGTTATTTGCGGCTCCAACATCAGATTTACCACATTCAAGTTTAGGTAGAGTAGATGGCCATTCTACAGAAGAAATTCACGGAGATGGTGCAGAAACAGCACAAAGAATCCGTGTTAATAGAAGAGTTGCAACAGTTGATAAAGTCCAAGATCGAATTGCAGATACTGTAAGTGATTCATTTTTCGAATTCTTGGAAAACTTTACACTCGATTCAAATGACGAAGAATTTGATCCAAATTTTGATGGGAAAGTTTATATTGCTAGAATTGCTAAAATGGTTAACGATGAAAGTACTTTACTAAACATTGACTTCAAACATCTTCTTAATTACCAAGAAGGTATTTTAGCTGATGCCATCTCTGAACAGTTTTACAGATTTCTCCCATTCCTTCAAACTGCTTTAAGAAATGTAGTTGCACAATACCAACCACAATATTTAAGAACATCATCCACATCACCTGATAATGTTTCAAGAACTATAGATCGTGATTTCCAAGTTTCTTTCTACAATCTTTCGACCGTTCATAGAATTCGTGAATTGAAAGCTGAAAATATTGGAATGCTATTAGCAATCTCCGGTACAGTTACAAGAACAAGTGAAATTAGACCAGAATTATACAGAGCTGCATTTACATGTGACGTATGTAAAGCTCTAATTACAAATATTGAACAAACTTTCAAATACACGGAACCAACTTCATGTATTAACAATACATGTGTGAATCAATCCGAATGGACTTTGAATATCCCAAAATCACATTTCCTTGACTGGCAGAAGGTCAGAATACAAGAAAATTCAAATGAAATCCCAAATGGGTCTATGCCCAGAACCCTTGATATCATTTTGAGAGGAGAGTTGGTCGATAAGGCAAAACCTGGTGATAAATGTAAATTCACGGGTACTGAAATTGTTTTACCTGACGTTTCACAATATCAACTCCCAGGTATAAAGGCTGCAACTCTACGAATGAGAGGAACTAGCTCCGCAGATTCACTTGCTTCTGGTATCAATATGAAATCTTTAGGTGCCAGAGAATTGACATATAAAATTGCATTTCTTGGTTGTCATGTTAGTTCTATGTCCGGAAAAGAGCTAGATGAGGGAGAGGACGATGCTTCTTCGTTGGAACTTTTCCTATCCAATTTATCGCAATTTGAGGTGGAAGATTTGAGAAATATGGTCTCAGATAGAAATGTATATTCAAAGTTAGTGCAATCGATTTGTCCAACTGTTTACGGTCATGAAGTGGTTAAAAAGGGTGTTTTACTTCAATTATTAGGAGGTGTACACAAAAGAACAGTGGAAGGAATCAATCTTAGAGGTGATATCAACGTTTGTATCGTTGGTGATCCATCATGTGCTAAATCACAGTTCTTAAAATGGGTGAATAGCTTTGCCCCAAGAGCTGTTTATACATCAGGTAAAGCATCTTCCGCTGCTGGTTTAACAGCATCAGTAGTGAGAGATGAAGAAAGTGGTGAGTTTACAATCGAAGCTGGTGCCTTGATGTTAGCTGATAACGGTATTTGTTGCATTGATGAATTTGATAAAATGGATATTTCTGACCAAGTGGCTATTCATGAAGCTATGGAACAACAAACAATTTCTATCGCTAAAGCTGGTATTCATGCCACTTTGAATGCTAGAACATCAATTTTAGCAGCTGCTAATCCGATTGGTGGAAGATACAATCCCAAGGTTGGCCTTCGTAGTAATTTGAGTATGACAGGACCAATTCTTTCAAGATTTGATTTATTTTTTGTGATTCTTGATGAATGTAATGAAAGGGTGGATACTCAATTAGCAACTCATATAGTGAATCTGCATTTGTTTAGAGATCAGGCTTTAAACCCTCCATTTTCTAAGGAACAAGTTCTGAGATACATTAAGTATGCAAGAAATCTGAAGCCAAAATTGACCCCTGAAGCTAGAAATTATTTAATTCAAAGATACAAAGAATTACGTGCAGACGATGCTAAGGATGGAAGGTCGAGTTACAGAATAACTGTAAGACAATTAGAATCATTGATTCGTTTAAGTGAAGCAATTGCCCGTGCTAATTGTAAAGACGATGTTACACCAGAGTTTGTTGCTGAAGCGTATGACTTATTGAAGCAGTCCATAATCAGAGTTGAAAAGGAAGATCTTGAAATTGACGACGACGATGATGATGATAACGATGAAGATGAAGAAGAGCATAATTCTCAGAATAAAAATCGCGGAGATGTTGAAGATGATGGTCCAAATGGTGATGAAAATCAATCAGATAACGCCGATAATTACGACAATCACTTAGAAGATGATAGAGTGACTTCAACTCAAAGAGAGGAGAAAAAACAGAAGAACAAAATACCTTACACTGTTTTCGTGAACCTTCGTAACATATTCTTGCAACAAATTAAAGACAGAGAAGAAAAAGCACAAAAGGAAGCGGCAGAGAGAGGAGATGACAATGTACCAATATCTGGTTACACTCAATCCGAACTAATTAAATGGTATATGGAGGCAATTGAAGATCAACTTGATACCTCAGAGGAATATTACCACGAGGAGAAGATCGCAAAGAAAGTTCTTAATAAATTGACTAAGGATAATATTTTAATGAGGGTGAATCCTGACGAGTCTGATTTTGACCAAGATCAATTGCCTGCTGAACTCATTATTACACCAGAGATGGAGCCTGCCGAGCAAGATGAGAAGAGGAAAGAACAGACTCTTTGGAAAAGAAGAAAAGCTAGAGAACTCAACAAGAAGCTGATATACATTATTCATCCAAATTGTTCGTTAGAAGATTTGCTCGGTGAATTTGACAACAACGAGGGAGGATCACCGGATGCCGATGATGATGCAAACAATGGAGACCAAGAGATGTCGTAATAGTGAATTATTACAGTATAGATTACTCGGTGTAATTTTAGTTAAGTGTATTTTTATAAATGTGGAACTTGTCCGTTGTTAACATTATCATACCACCAAGCTATTCCTGTTTGTCCTTTCCAAGTGTTCACTTTGTTAATTAACAAAATTTTCTCCCATAGTAAGTCGTATAGCTTATAGATATCACGATCACTCACGAGATTATCAATTAGTGTTTTAATTTCAAAAAGACTAAACACAAAATTTGATGGCTCAATGTATTGAACAATGTCAATTAATAGACTAATGAGACCTGCTTTCCTTGTATTAAAATTTTCAGCTACGACAGTTTCACGTCCTGCATTCATAACTTTGCGTGGTGGTAAAGGAGTATATGAAGATATCGAAACATGAAACTTAACTAAATCAAAAAGAGATGTTGCGCTATCACATTTTGATGCACACATTTGGGTTATTAGCGATGTTTGATGAAGTGAAAGAATGTTTGGAAACTGTGTCAACGTTTTGTCGAAGTAAGCAAATATAATAGGGGAAACATCATTTGCTGAAATATATTTGATCATAATGGAGTGGGAAAATTCAATAGTTGAGATAGCAAACTGATTGGTGTTTAGTATCTTGTTGAGTAATGGTAAAAGTGAGCTACTCAAAAATAATTCGTCTAGAACTGGTAAAAGAGATTCTGTCCAACGAAAAAAATAATCTAATTTAGATTTTTCAGTGGTATTCAGAGATGGATTTATAAAAGATAATTCATTCAGTAAAGAATAAGCCAGGTTCGTAACTAATTGTGGTTCTTTTTGAAACAATGTTGTTGAGCTATCAAAAACAAAATTATAGGAGTCAAAACCGCCGGTACCAATTTGATCAAGAACAAATGAAAGATTGAATAGTGTTCTATGAATTTGATTGAAAATCACAAAATGTGCAGTACGTATAACTTTACTTGTTATAATAACACCCATCAAATTTTCAAAGATGATTATAATACTAAAGAAACAGTATTTTACCAAATCCCATTTATCAGTTGAGTCTTTAATAGTTTCTAATGATTTCATTATATTGGATGAAAATTCTGCAATAAACACTACAGAATCTGCTGCCTGTTGAAAACTTGCATGTTTGGCTAATTTGGAGTAGAGAAACGCCCATTTATTCAATAAACGTAAAACCGGTAACTTTTGCATCAGATTCTGATATGCTAAATCATCCAAAAGTGTTACACCATTGTTTAGACCTTCATCTGATATAAACACGAGTTTGGTGATATCAGAGAGAATATCTGGCGACGTTAACATCAATGATTGTAATAATGAATCATCAAAATATTCTTGAATGTACGACATTGATACCAAAAAAGGAAACCTGAATTGATTGAGAAGATTGATCCGGAATACGGAAATGATTGTTGTTGCATATAATCCAAGAAACAACTTGTGTGTTTTGTGTAATACATTTGAGTAGGCTGGATATGGATTATATTGCATCATGGGAGATAATGCGGATATGCAACCGGTCACAACTGGTATAGTTTTCCAGTAAGCGTTAGGATCTGTTTTCATCATATAGCATATTGCATTGTAAATTGATTTATAGAAATCAATAA
The DNA here is from genome assembly GCA_039700735.1 of Pichia pseudocactophila. Classification (NCBI taxonomy): domain Eukaryota; kingdom Fungi; phylum Ascomycota; class Pichiomycetes; order Pichiales; family Pichiaceae; genus Pichia; species Pichia pseudocactophila. Next base: position 284,138 of record JBBJZV010000113.1, read on the forward strand.
ACGGCATTGTAGGATTGGTAATTTTGAACTTTTCAGTTACAACATACTGAAAACATTCAATCAGTTTGGCTGTGATATCTATCGATAATATGTCAATGCTGCCAAATATTTTCGATTTGAAAAGATTTAGAGTCAAAAGTTCAACATTTTTCGTATTTTTGAGTTTCGGGTAATAGTAGGCTAAATAGGATGTTGTCTTATCAATTGAAAAATTAGCTGAAACAATATCATTCAATAAATAGTCTAATTCAGTGGGCCTACCTATTGACGCATAACTTCTTAATTGATTCATTTAATTACACCTACTGGATTTGTGATGGAAATGACTAGATTCAATCACCTAAGCTTATACTGTAAGGAATATGCACAGAGAAAAGATAAACTCGGACATGATTTCAAAATTTAGATTCAACTGCGGAAACAGAAACATGCAAGAATTCAAATATTCAGGTTTAGCTAGCTATTAGACTTTTTGCCCTAGTTTACCAACCGTCAATGAGTACCCAGTTACCACAAGGCTTTCGATATTTAACCATATCTGAATATGCCACAATTTCATTGATTGCAATTCCATTTATCATATCAGTTTTAGACCTCAAATCATATTTCCTTTTGGCATGGGACCCATTCATCTCAAGATGGAACCAATATTGGAGACTATTTATTGTACAATTCCAGTTTCAAAATCAATCTGAAGTTGCACTTAGCTCTATATTACTGATGCTATATTTAAAAGGATTGGAGAGAGTATTTGGAACTTTGAGAATGGCTAAAATAATAATGTTGTTATGGATGTATAATCTTGTTACCATCACTATCACTAGTTTAGTGACCCATCAATTAGGGTTTAATCTTTTCATACCAGCAGGACCATTTGGTATATTATTTGCTTTATATTATCCTTTCAAAAAATATGTTCCTGAAACATATCTCATTGAGTTTGATTTTAGATCATCTACCCGATACAGACCTCTAGGAGAGGATATTATAATACATATCAGTGATAAATTTCCTGGTCAATTGATGTATATACTGCTAATGTTAAATGAAGGGGTAAGTTCATTCATAGTATCGATAACTGGTTATTTTATTGGTTATCTTTACTTCAATGGCTTAATTCCAATTGGAGATGAATCTTTGGGTTTTATGGACCGATTTTTCGAACATAGGTCAGCTCCACGGATAGCGTCGATTTCAACTAATAATTCAAATGGAATCGTTGATGAAGAAGAGGAAGACGATAACGTTGCAAGCAGGGAGGAGACTCCCGTGCCCCCAAGAACTATCGGTCAACAAATGATGGACACTTTTACATGAGGAAATTGCTGGATAGAATTATATAATATTTACTGCGCTGCAACATTTAATGCTTTCCTACGTTGAATATCCCAATTATAAACTCTTGCTGTATTTACCTCCATAGTGGTAATGTTGGATCTAAGATAATCTAGATCTTCAAGAGTAATGTTTTTAGAATTTTTGGTCTTTTCTAATCTATCTGATAACATTTCAATGGCTTCATCGATCGGATATTCTAGCATAACATTAGCGCCAAGCCATAAAGATACAGTTTTACAATTTTCCGTGGGTATTTCAGCGGTAGCGTATATTGTATCGTTTAATTGATAATCAACAATTAAATCATCCGTATCTTCCGTGTTTTCCCCTTTACTCTTGAGAAACTTGCACATATTAAGGGTATTTGATATGTCTGGAAGTTTTGTTTCTAAGTTATTCAAAGTTGATCTTTTTGATTGTTCCATGAATTTATACTGTTCTAGTCTCATTTGAAGTTCGTTCATGAAATTGGAGACATCAGCATCTGTACATGTTTTAGGATTTATAAAGTCTTCAATGTTTTCCAAAAAACGTGCCTCTGGAATACCTCTAGGGTTTGTATTACCTGTTCTTAGTCTATCTGTCGCCATTGTACCAGCTTTTATTGATCGTCTATAGATTAAGTAATATACTTGTAATGTGAACTCTTGAATTCCATAGGTTGTAAACAGAACCTTCCCAATCACGTGAAACCATCACAAACCCTCACTAAAATTTGCAAACCCTCGCAACCCTCCCTCGACTTCCTCGTCCAACTGCGCGCAATAGAGCCAAAAGATTTTAATCACTCTAAATACCTGAAATTCATTTTTTTCAGATTTCCACTAACTTTTTGTTTTCTTCCTTAAGCAAGCAAATCAATCACAATGGGTAGAGACCACTTCAAGAAGCCTCACGAAAAGAGTTCCCACAGAACTGCACCAAAGTCTGAAAATGTCTACTTAGCTTCTTTAGTTAAGTTATATTCTTTCTTAGCACGTATGTATTGAACAAGGATTTTTCATTCACCCTTTTCAATCTTGCTGTCTATAATTGCATACCATTAAGTTAAATCTTTTTGGAATGTGTGTTTCCCTGGATTCTTGGTCGTTTGGGTGATTCCTACGCTAAAATTCCAGTCTTTTCTGCAAGTGCTTGATTACTAGATGTTACTCATCGAAGTATCTACAAGTGCGATTATAGAGCAGATTTGAAGGAGAAGAAGTTGTTACGTTGTTTTTCACAATGTAGAACTTCTTTCTTTGAAGCAAGAATACTAACAGTTTTAATTTTTTTTTCTTCTACAGGTAGAACTGATGCTTCCTTTAACAAGGTTATCTTAAGATCCTTATTCTTATCCAAGACAAACAAGCCACCAGTCTCTGTTTCTAGAATTGCAAGAGCTTTAAAGCCAGTTGAATCTGCAAACAAGACCGTTGTTGTTGTTGGTACTGTCACTGACGATGTCAGATTACACGCTTTCCCAAAGGCAACTGTTGCAGCATTAAAGTTCACTAAGTCTGCAAAGGCAACCATTGTAAAGAACGGTGGTGAAGCTATCACATTAGATGAATTAGCATTAAGAGCTCCAACTGGTAAGAACACCTTGATCTTAAGAGGTCCAAGAAACTCCAGAGAAGCTGTTAGACACTTTGGTTTCGGTCCTCACAAGCACAAGGCACCAAAGGTTCAATCCAAGGGTAGAAAGTTTGAAAAGGCAAGAGGTAGAAGAAGATCTAGAGGTTTCAAGGTCTAAGTTAATTAGCACCTTGTCATCTTGGGTCTCTGACTTATTGTCAATGTATAGTTATTTACTTGTGAACAAATCTTTTATAATTGAATACTGTACATCTAATTTATTACTGGTTTTGGGTTTAGGAATATTTCTGCTTCTACATAATCGATAGGTAATGATTTGTGGAATATAAGATAATTGAATGAATGTAATATAATATTCTCTGAATTCTGTTACCTTCAGATTGAGTAATATTATTTCCAAATACGGCTAAACCGCAATTTGTGACTGTGTTTTGGAGCTTTCCTGTTTTCCTCGCGGCCACTCAAAATTCCAGGAGTTTGGCCTGTGTGCGGTGCGCGGGGGTCTATTGTGAGCAGCCCTCGAACGGGGAACTGGGGGCGCTCGTAGTGTATGATGAAAAATTTGAGAACTGGAGAGATTCGAGTCAATGAGACCATATACACGAATTCATTATCTATAGCAACAGTCATGCCAGGTGTTACCGTTAGGTATGTAAGAATATCATCAATGAATTACTGCTTGTAATGAACCAGGAAGAAGAGTTAATTCAAAATAGATGCAGAAGATAAGCAATCTCAAAATGAAAGCATTAATCAATGAACCAAATCGACGAAATGATACAAATGAGTTTAAAATATTAACCAGTTTATTATTATTAAATCTATTCGCAAATTATATGAATAACGCGTAATAAACAAATGATCTATTGACTTTCATCTAATTACTGAATAGCAGAATTCTATCCTTCATAATCATTCGGAGCATTATACTAACATTTCCTTTTATACAGAGACGTTTCTGCACAAGAGTTTATTAACGCTTACGCACAATTCTTACAAAGACAAGGTAAGTTAGAAGTTCCATCTTACGTTGAATTAGTCAAGACTTCTGCAGGTAACGAATTACCACCACAAGATGCAGAAGGTTGGTTCTACAAGAGAGCAGCTTCTGTTGCAAGACACATCTACTTAAGAAAGACCGTTGGTATTGGTAAATTAAACAAGGTTTACGGTGGTTCCAAGAACAGAGGTCCAAAGAGAGGTAAGCACGTTGATGCTTCTGGTTCCGTTAACAGAAGAGTTGTCCAAGCTTTAGAAAAGATTGGTGTTTTAGAACTTGCATCTAACGGTGGTAGAAAGATCTCTGAAAACGGTCAAAGAGATTTAGACCGTATTGCAGCTCAATCTTTAGAAGCTGAAGATGACGAATAAATGTGTTAATTTTTAACTCAAATATTTCTTAATTCTATAAATCTTAAAAAAATTACTTAGCTAATCAAAATTACTACTCCTAAACGTATTTTAAAATGTATTCTCATTAATACTCAACTTACTGAATTTAGTGAAATATCTATCTCTAAAGTTGTTCGAGTTTTCACGATGTTCAGTAGTAATAGTTTTTCCTTTATAATCTACCCCTCTTTTGACATATACAAGAAGCCTTCTTGACCATTTATTAAAATCTTGAACTAGTTCGTATATTAGCTCCAGTTCTTTATGCTGTGGAATGAGTGTAGGTATGTCTTCGTCGTTAGCAACAGGCATCCAGAAACATAAACGAGATCCAACTTCTAGTCTTTGACTTGAAAATTCAAGTAAATCATCAAGTAATAAATCTAATGAGTATGTTTTCTTTGGTTGAATATAATCTCTTCTCAAAAATGCAAGCTGACCATCTATAATAACATTCTCACGTCCTTCTTTATCTTTTGTTGTACCACAAACTTTTACACCTTCTCTGACTCCATACGGTGGATCACAAATTATCGACCCAAATTTTAAGTTATCTCTAAATGCATTGTTTGTAAAATCCATACAAAGAACATCACAAAATTGTTTAGGCCGTTTGTAGTAATCAAAATTATTTTTAAGTCTTTTATTTGGTGCTTTCCCCTTTAATGTTAAAAACTCAATATCAGAACCAATGGTTATACCACCAAATTCAGCAGCTGCAACAAGAAATGAACCCGTTCCCACAAACGGATCGTATATTAACTCACCAGATCTAACTTGACCAATGTTACAAGAAAATAGTGCTAGCTCTGCATCAAAGGACGTAGTACCAAAATATGGTCTTTTTTTAATGTCATATTTTTCAACAGCTCCTCTACTCCTTGCACTTAAGTTTATTTGTCTGCCAAACCATACATGTTCTGGTTTCTCTAAGGCATATAGATCTTCACCTAATTTGTAATTCTCAAGTATGGAGAAGACTTGATCGGGATTCTTCATTTTAATTTTCCCATTAAATTCCAAATATTTGAAACCTTCAAATAAATCAAGTTGTTGATCTCTAGATTTCTTACGACCTTGAAAATTCAAATTTTCAAACTTAAATGAAGTCTCCATAAACGGCTCTCGTAATTCAAGCATTTTACTTTTCACATCTCGATGCAACTCTTCAATTGTATTACCATGACCCCACAGTTCGTAAATTCCCTTTGCCAAAATAGCTCTATCAATCAAATTGTGTGCGTCTTCATCAGATGCAAGTGTTACTATCATAAATGGGTGTTCCTCCGTGTGATTTGAAAGATCAACTTGAATGTTGTGCAAATCAGCAAGAGATTCCAGCTCTGCTTTCCTAAACCCTGTATGGGTCTGAGCCAAGAATATTAGGTACTCTTTCATTTATAGCTGTTTGACCGATTGTATGATACAGTAATTTACATTGGGAATTTTTTCAACTATAATTGAAAATAATTTTTAACATCGATGATGTTGATCGAGACAAGCTGGCGCTGAATTCAACATTAAATTCTGTAAAATTTGCAGCGCTATAAAAGGCGAGTCATTTCCACTTTTCTGTACGAGGGCGCAACTACATGCTCAGTTCTTTTACTAACAAACTCAATTGTACTACCATTCAATAGAATAGTTACATAGACTTAATAGAATCCATAGTCCAAATTCTATAGCAACTAGGTTTATACTATATTTTTTTTGGAACCTGATTATTGAATTGAACATTTAATTTAATTTAGTCAATAGCTGACCCACAATATTTTAGAGCAGTTATAAAAATTAAAAGACATCTATAATAGTCTATTTAAATTTACTAGTCCTACGATATAGTCATCTTTTTTGTTTAGACATTCAGTATTTCACATTTTTTTTTAATTCAAAATGTCCAACTTTGAAGACGAGGAAGCTTTATTTGATGACATTTATTCTGGTGATCAACCTCAAGCAGCAAACACTGAGAGTGCTACCACTAATACTGCAGATCCTTCTTACGCAAAGGAGGAAACACCATCTAATACAGAGTCCAGCCTTACTACTGGTCAGGTTGAGGGCACCCAGGCTGCAATTAGCGTTACTGAATCTAATCAACAGAGTAATGATTTGAACTCAAGTAACAATGCCTACGCTTTGAATGCTCCATCAGGACAACCTGAAGTACAAGCCCAAGCAACTGTAGCAACACAAACTGAAGAAGAAGTACAATCTGCTGCTGCTGCTGCCGCCTCCCCTACTGCTGCTGCTGCACAATCACAAAACCCACAGGATTATGCAGCAATGATGCAGCAATATCAACAACAGTATGCGGCAATGCAGGCTAATCCAATGTTAGCGCAGATGAATCCAATGATGGCTCAGATGAACCCTATGATGATGGCTCAAATGGGTATGATGCCACAATTCCAGCAATTTCAACAGGGTCAAGTGCAACCTTTAGCGGCACCTGTACAATCACCTGTTGCACCTGTTGTGGATACTACTAATACTGTAGAAAATAATGGTAATGATAATTCTGAACCAGCTCAAGATGAGCATATTCCTGATATTACTGAGATTGAAGCACCTAAAGATATTACTGATACTGTTAAGGCAGATCTGTCTAACAAGGATGTTGGTAAATTATTTATTGGTGGTTTAAATTGGGAGACAGATGAAGATAGACTGAAGACTTATTTTTCTAAATATGGTGAAGTTATTGAATTAAATGTTATGAGAGATAATAATACTGGTAAATCTAGAGGGTTTGCATTTTTAACTTTTGCAACAGGGGATTCTGTTGATGCAGTTTTAAGAGAGAAGCATATTCTTGATGGTAAATTGATTGATCCTAAGAGGGCAATTCCGAAAGATGAACAAGAGAAAGTTGGTAAAGTTTTCGTTGGTGGTATTTCACCTGATGTTACACCTGAAGAGTTTAGAAGTTTTTTCGAGAAATTTGGTTCTATTATTGATTCACAATTGATGATTAATAAAGATACTGGTAAGTCTAGAGGTTACGGGTTTGTTACTTATGATTCACCTGAAGCAGTTGAGAGGGTAACGAAGCATACTTATGTGATGTTTCATGGTAAAAAGATGGAGATCAAGAAGGCAGAACCACGTACGCAACATTTAAAGAGTCAAGGTAGAACTCTTGACAGTTCAAGTTATGGTAACAATGTTAGCGGTGGTGTGGGTATGGGTATGCCAGGTTATGGTGGCACTCCACAAATGGGTGGTGCAAACATGTCACAATACTGGCAACAGATGCAGCAAATGCAACAAATGCAGCAGATGCAACAGTACTGGATGATGCAACAGCAACAGCAGCAACAACAGCAACAGCAGGGCAGTCCAGGTGCTTCAACTATGTCACCAAACTCGCAAGATGCGCAACTCAACATGTATGGTAATGGTGCTGGTGCTGGTGCTGGTAACGGCGATGATGATAGTGTTCCTAACCCGCAAGAATATGGTAATGGTAATAGTTACCGTGATGAGAGACGGTACGGTGGTCGTGGCAGTGGTAGTCGTGGGTATGACGATGAGTACGATGATCGTGACAGAGATAGAGACAGAGATAGGGAGAGAGATAGGGAGAGAGATAGGGAGAGAGATAGGGAGAGAGACCGTGATGAAAGGGACAATCTTCCATCTGGTCCTAAGAAACTGCGTGACAAACCGCAATCACGGTTTAATGAAAGACGTAATTCTGGCGGCGGTGGTAGTGGTGGTGGTAGACGTAGTGGTAGGTATAGAAGTGGAAGACGCAATGGTGGTGGTGGTGGTGGTAGTGGTAGTGGATACCATCCGTACCGGAGATGATGGGTTTCGCGATGTCAGACGAAAAATATTAAAAAAAAATGTGTAAATTAATTTTGATTAAATTATTAGCGTAGTGAAATTTTTTTTTCTCTTTAGAGTAAAGTTTCTATTAGTATTTGGACAAGAATGTCTAGTGACGAAGAGGAGATTGATATTTGGTCTAATCTTGTAGCTACAGGTGGTGGCTCAAGTGAAGAAGAAAGTTCTAGTGATGAAGAAATGCAAGATGTGCAAGATGAAATTATTTCAGATGATGAAGTTGAGAAGAAGAAGAAGAAAGTTACGGGAAAAAATAGTAGTGATAATTTGGGATTCCCAAGTTTAGAAGTTGATGATAATGAGGAAGTGGATGGACGTCAGTTACATGAAGAGGATAAATATTTTATCAATCAAGAGCAAGCAAATTTACAAGGTAAGGCGAAGGGTAAAGGTACATTTGCATCATTTGGATTATCCAAACATATTTTAGTTAATATTGGTAAGAAAGGGTATAGACAACCAACACCTATTCAACGTAAGACTATACCATTGATTATGCAAGATCGAGATGTTGTTGGTATGGCACGTACAGGTAGTGGTAAAACAGCTGCGTTTTTGTTACCATTAATTGAGAAATTGAAAACGCATAGTGCAAAGATTGGTATTAGGGCAATTATTTTATCGCCATCTAGAGAATTAGCAACACAGACAGAGAAAGAATTTAAAGAGTTTAGTCGTGGTAGTGGATTACGTAGTTTATTACTTATTGGTGGTGATTCATTAGAGGATCAATTTTCAGCTATGGTTAATAATCCTGATGTTGTTATTGCAACACCGGGTAGATTTTTACATTTAAAAGTTGAGATGAGATTAGATTTATCGAGTATTGAATTTATTATTTATGATGAAGCTGATAGATTATTTGAGATGGGATTTTCTGAGCAACTTAATGAATTATTAGCAAGTTTACCAGAGAAGAGGCAAAGTATGTTATTTTCAGCAACGTTACCACGGAATCTTGTTGATTTTGCCAAGGCGGGATTGATCAATCCTGTACTTGTTAGATTAGATGCTGAGACTAAGATTAGTGATGCATTAGAGATGTGCTTTTTCAGTAGTAAAAAGAATGAAAGGGAAGCCAATTTACTTTGTATTTTACAAGATATTATCAAGATGCCATTAGCCACTAGTGATGAATTAAAGAGATTAGATGAAGCTAATAATAGATTCAATGATTCAGATAGTGATTCTGAGAATGAAGTTGAGAAGAAGAAGAAGAAGAAGAAGAAAGGTGTTGTTAAATATCCTAAAGCAAATGAATTACCTAGTGAGTTTTCGACTATTGTTTTCGTGCCAACTAGACATCATGTTGAATATATTACCGGTATTTTAAGGGCTGCCAATTATTCTGTTTCATATATTTATGGATCACTTGATCAACATGCACGTAGACAACAATTACAAAATTTTAGATTAGGATTAAGTACTATTATGGTTGTTACAGATGTTGCAGCACGTGGTATTGATATACCGATACTTGCTAATGTTATTAATTATACGATACCATCATCATCTAAAGTTTTCATTCATCGTGTTGGACGTACAGCTAGAGCAGGTAATAAAGGATGGGCATATTCGATTGTTGGAGTTAATGAGATACCATATTTATTAGATCTTGAGATTTTCCTTGGACGTAAGATTTTAATTCGTAGTATGCATGAAAAGAAGAAGAAATTACTGAGTGAGAAAGGATTTGATGGAGACAATATTAAAGTTTCATATTGTGATAGGTTAGTTTTAGGTAGTATTCCAAGGATTGAAATTGAAGTTATGGAAGAATTATATGAGACTATTTTACGTCATCATTATGATATTAAGATGTTACGTGGAGTTTGTGAAAAGGCAGAGAAATTGTATATGAGATCGAGACAACCGGCATCGGTTGAAAGTGTTCGTCGTGGTAAAGAGTTGGTTAGTTATGGATGGGATGAGCAAAATTTAATTTGTGGGGATAACGAAGAGATTGAGAAGGATGAATTTTTAGCAAGATTAGAGAATAGGAATAAAAAGGAGACAGTGTTTGAGATCAATAAGAAAGATGAAGGTTTAGTTGAATTAATGAATAAAAGACGTAAACAGATTTTACCAGTTCAACGTCGGATGGTTGAAAGAAGAGTATTACTTGAAAAGGAGAGATTATTAGGATTATCACATTCACTTGAAGATGAGATGTTGAAAAAGGAGGATAAAAGTAATAATGAAGTTGGATTTGGAGTTAATGAGGAGGAATTAATGAAAACTTTTGAGAATAGTGAAAGTGGTAATGGTAGGAAGAGTTATCGTGATGAAGATAATTATATGCCATACTATGCACCAAGAGAGGTTATTCAGGATCAACAACTGAATATTAATGGTGGTAGTGGTGGTAGTGGTGGTAATTTTATCGATGAAGCTAGTAAGGCAGCGTTTGATATTGATGCAGAAGATGATAAAGTACAGTTAAGGAGACAAGCGCCGAAAGTTGTTTGGGAGAAGAATAAGTTTGTGCGGAAACAAGATGACCGTAAGTTTATCATTTCTGAGAGTGGACAACGTATTCCAGCAACGTTTCGTAGTGGTAAATACGATGAGTGGAAGTTGAAGAATAAAGTTGCGTCAATACGAGTTGGAGCACGTGAAGACAACAACAACGGTAGTAAGAATAATGTGGTTGAACTAAATGGTGGTCGAATTGGTGGCCGAATCAAACACCGTTCGATGAAGGCACCACAAATGCCGCGTGTTGGGAGGGACGACTACAAGGAACAGTTGGGGAAAGTGCGTGCAGCTGTTGCGAGGGGTGCTAAGGTGAAGGGGTTCGTGGGCAAGGGCGGTGCTGGCAACGAGATGCGTTCCACTGAGAGTATCCGGAAAGGGCGTGTTGAGAAGGAGAAACGTCGGGCAAAGAACGGGAGACACAGCAAGAAGCGTAAGTGATGTGTGTGTAGATGGTGTATATAGCGTGTATATTGTTGCGATAGATTGTACAGAGGAAGACCGTTTCGGTTTCGGCGATTAGTGGTAGGGGGTGTGAAAAGTTTATCGCCGATCGCCGATCGCCAATCGCCGAGAGTGATGAGAGAGGAAAACTATTCTTGCAGTGCTGGGTTGTGCTGAGCCCCCGTGCCCGGAGTCCGGGTGTTCTCGGGGTCCGTAATTCCGCTATTTTTTTCTCCCGGGGGTGTTTCGGGGTCCGCCCTTTTTGGGTTTCGCGGAGTCCGGCGGGGTAGTGGCGGTGGGGGTGCTTGTGGGGTGCCAGTGGGGTGCCAGTGGGGGTACCAGGAGGGTGTGTGTGGGGTGCTTGTGGGGGGAACTTCCGGGGTGGATCTGCCCGCGGGAGGGGCAGGACGCGGAGCAGGACGCGGAGTCCGGGCGGGTAGTAAGTGTGGTGGTGGCACCCGTTCTCGGGCGCGAAGGTGTCAGATTAGACTACCGGGGGAGATTGCCGTTGCGCGGGACGTGATTGGCCCGCGGGCGCGTGCGTGCGGAGTAGCCGCCCGGAGTACTTAACGCGGCCGTGGGCCACCAGCGTCGCAGGGAGGCAAGGTGTGGGGTTGAGAGTAGATCTCTTGCTATACACATGTCTGTCAAGAGGAAACTGAACGGGCCCTGCTTCGCTGAGCGGGCGCAGATCAAGCCCTGGCTCCAGGGGAGGCTCGCCCCGCTCGGCCTCGCCCCCGTGATTGAGCGCTCCGACGAGTCCAAGATTGTGTTCAAGTGCAAGCTGACGGGGCAGGCGAGGGGGCACAACAGCAGTAGCAACAACCACAACCACCACAACAACAACAACCACCACCCGCTACGCATACGGTCCAACTACTCCATCAGGCTCCGCACGTGGACGCTCGTGCTCGTCCCGGCGAGGCACGCGACCGCCCCACGCGACCTCCACCTCGTCGCGACCGTTGCCGCTGCCCTCGAGGACGCGTCACGTGGCGAGACCGGCAGCGTGAGCGTGAGCGGGGCGGCACGTGACTCCCCGCCCGCACGTGACTCCCAGCACACACACACACACGAAAACCGGGCCGCCCCGCCCGTGCTGCCGACGCCGCCGCCCGCGCGCCCGCTCCTCCCGCCGCTTCTCCCGCCGCTGCTGAGCCCACACGCCCTCCACGTGACGGCGCGGCTCAGCCCACACTACCCGCACTACCCGCGGCACGTGCTCGCGACACCGGCGCCTGTCGTGCTCCCGAGCCTCCGGTTCCCCTGAACTGAGCCCCTCGCTTTAATCCTTTTCCTTTTCTTCGCTCTTACACCTTTCTATCTCTTTTTACTATACATCGCTGCTCACATATACACAACGCCGATCGACCCGGGCTACCTCCCCATCCTCAGTCCTCGCTCTCGTCGCTGCGGAACACGTGCTTGCACTCCAAACACACATAGAACAACACCATCGACGTGTCTCGCCGTCTCTGCTGCGACTGGAAGAACACACACTCGTTGTACCCGCATTTCGGGCACCTCTTATCAGACCGTGGGAGTTTCGGATCTGACCCAATGTCGTCAACCACTCCAGCGGTCTCCCCAATCGACGTAATCAACTCGTGTCTATAAACTCGTGGTGAATCGGCTAACTCCGCATACGGACAGTTTCGACACTGGTATAAAAGCCTCTTCTCCGCTTTATCCTCCTTCGGATAAAGCATGTTGTTGCATTCCGCACAAAACTTGAACGACATTGTCCCCGAATTCTACTCGTATAAGAGATATCGACTACACTACTATTAACCATCTTTTTTTTTTCACAACTACACACTAGGCCAGTTTACCCGGTGGTGCTCGCGCGACACCTTCATCCAACTTTCAAAACCCACTAATAATATTTCAAACACACACATCCATTTTCTCCAACCAATCTCATCAATCACTATCCTATTCACAAACAAGCAATGTACGCATTAAGAGCCCTTAGATCTGTCGCTAAACCTTCTCCAAGATTTCTTACATTGGCTAGATTCAATTCAACAACAACAGCAACCCCTGTTGATCCAAAAATTCAATCAATCGTTGATTCAATCTCAACTTTGACATTACTTGAAACTGGTGCTTTAATCAAAGCTTTGAAATCCCAACTGGATATACCTGAAATGTCCTTCGCTGTAGGTAACGCGGGCCCTGCTCCAGCTCAAACTGCTTCCAATGATGAATCTGCAGATTCAGCTGCTCCAGCTGCTGCTGAAAAGACAATCTTTAATATCAAATTAGAATCTTTCGATGCAAAGACAAAGGCTAAAGTTATCAAAGAAGTTAAAGGTTTATTAGGCCTCTCCTTAGTCGACTCTAAAAAATTCGTTGAAAGCGCTCCAAAAGTCTTGAAGGAAAATGTTGCAAAGGAAGATGCTGAAAAAATTAAGAAAACCTTAGAAGATTTAGGAGCTAAAGTTTCACTTGAATAGTTCCATCTCCCCCACCTTCATGTATATATATAATTCTTTATAAAATATCAAGTCCTTCCATACCTTGAATCAACGTATCATTTAGTCCATCAACACAATCTTTATACGAATAATCAACTCTTTCAGGTTTTTCTCTAACTTCAGTTCTCCTCCTCTCATTCAAAATCTTAGCTAAAAGTTCAATACTTTGTATAATAACTCTCCAATCCTCGATTCTGCAATCCTCTTTCCATTTCTTCAATGCCTTACAATGAACCAATAAACAAGCTGCACTTAAATCTCCACAACGGCTTTTCAACTCAATCTCATCTATCAGCTCTCCAAGTTTTTGTTCAAGGATAAACTCACATTCACCACTCTCACCACTCTCACCACTCTCCCCACTAGATAACATTACAAAAATACTACTGCTTTTACTATCGCTACTATCAATAACTGGCACTTCAACCACCACCACTTCTTCTTCTTCTTCTTCGTTTTTATGAAATTTATGGAAAATCCACTCAAATGGTGACATCTCACCTTTAACTAATTTCCCATTCTTTTCATAACGTCGACTACGTCTTAATGTCGGAATCACACTCTTTGTACCATTCATAGCAATGTTGTCAATTATACAGGGGAGACGAGACGGGGGGAAACAAAAGCAAACCAACTTTTTTTGCTCCCCTCCCCAGCTTTAAAAAAAAATTCAACTTATAAATTATTACTCATTAAAAATCAACAAAATACTGTGCGTACGGATCTTGACATTGAATACCGTAATCTGGCTGTTCCTCTGGGTAATGATCAAATAATGATGTGTCACCAACACCAGCTGTAATTGGTGGCTCATATGGTGTTTCAATATCCTTTAATACAAGCTTCTCCCATATTACTTCACTAAACCAACAATGATTCCTAATATCAGCTGGCCCATTTTGTAAATTACCTAATCGACGTGTTAAATCTGGTGTAATAAGCCTTTGTAATAAATCAATTACATCACGATGGAAATGTGTTGGATAATGAACATTACATGCTAAAATCTTTTCATATGTCTTCATTGGCGTTGGATCATAAAATGGTGTAAACCCTGCAAGCATTTCAAAAATTAAAATTCCAAGTGACCACCAATCAACACTTTTATTATATGGTTTGGTAGTAATAACTTCAGGTGCAATATAATCGGGTGTACCACATAATGTCCATGTAACAGTTTGAACTTCTTTAGCAAATCCAAAATCTGTTAATTTAATATGTCCATTCCTATCAAGTAAAATATTCTCAGGTTTTAAATCACGATAAATTATATTATGTGAATGTAAATATTCTAATGCAAGTATAACTTCAGCTGCATAAAATTTAGCAACCGGATTCGGAAATCTTTGTGATTTACGTAATAATGAAAATAATTCACCACCTTCAATATAATCCATTACCATAAATAAATTCTTACTATCTTGAAATGTACCCCACATCCTAATTAAAAATGGATGTTCAACTAATTTAAGCATTCTACGTTCATCATTAGTATGTTCAATTTGTTTCATTTTAATAATTTGTTGCTTCTTTAAAACTTTAATCGCATAATAACGATGATTATGTACACTCCTTACTAAATGAACACGACCAAATGATCCCGTACCTAATGTCCTCATTATTTGAAAATCATTTAATGTATATTTACCCTTAGATGTTGTATCCCTTTGTGGTAATAAATTTTGTCCAACAAGCTTCTTATGTAAATGTTGATAATTCGCTTGAATAATCGCTTGGTATGATGGCATACGCTTTAATTCAACTAATTGAAGTTGTTCCTCAGGTGTTAAATGTACACTCATAATTGATGGTGGTGTAGGTTGATGCGGTAGCATTACAGGTTGTCCTTGTTGTGGTACAAGTGGTTGAATCATAGGTTGCTGTTGCGGTTTTGATATCCCATCATTTTGTTGTTGTCCATTCGTACCATAGATTGGATAGTTGTATGGTGAATTCCTTGAAACATCGCCCTGTGGGAAAAGCCCCGATCCCAATGATGCTGCTACTGATGCTCTCGAATTATGTAGAAGATGATGCTGTTCCATTCTATTCCTTATTGATAGCTTTAACAATGGTCAATAGGTTAAATAGTAAAAGGTGGGTACTTGCTAAATGTTGACTGAAACTGGCTTGCAACGTACTCTAATCGGTGCGCATGCCTGCATGCATGCATTCACATTTTAAACTCTAAGCGATCTAGAGCTTTGCAATGCACCAATTTGAAAAATTTTAGTGCTTAACTTAACACACGTTCAACATACAATACACACTTTAACAATCAAATCATGTCTGCCCTAACTGAAGAACAAAAGGCAGTGGCCAAGAAATACGACCTTACAGGTACACTTACACAATTTGTTGACAGACACCTTCTTTACCCACTTCTTGAAAATTCAGTTTGTATTTATCCAGCAAATGAAATCGATCAATTAGAATTTAATGTTTTAAAGGATACTTATATGTTAAAATCATTACAAGAAATTTATCATAACATACACCCTGATTCAAAGGAATTACCTCAAGAATTCACATCAAGAGGAAAGGAAATTATGGATAAATTAGTACCATTAAATGAATCAACAAAGAAAACACTTGAAATTTTATGCTCACCTGAAGTACAACAACATCTTAAACAAGATAAAATTTCTAATAGAGAATTAATTAAAAATCATGGTATTGATGATGCAAAAATTTTAGAATTATATGAATTTGGTAAATTACAATACAATAGAGGTGATTATGTTATGGCATCTGATCTTTTAAATAATTTTAAACTTTTATCAACTGATCAAAACCTCGTTCAAAAGGCAATTTGTGGTAAATTAGTAAGTGATATAATGAGTGGTGATATAGATGAAGCTAAGGAAGAATTAAATAAACTTAGAGAAATTATTGATAATAAAAATTTCACTGGATCACCAATTGAACAATTAAAATTCAGAAATTGGATGATTCACAATTCTTTATTCATTTATTTTAGTGAAAAGGAACTTACAGACTCTTCTCGTTTATTAACAATGAATGATATCTTTATGTCATCTTCTTATTTTTCTACAATTGAAGCATCATCTCCTTGGATTTTAAGATATATTATTGCTTCTATCTTATATACAAAAGATTTTAGAAGATTAAAAGATGTTTCTAAAGCTGTAGAAATTGAATCATATGAATGTCAAGATCCTTTAACTTCATTAATTCATGTTCTTACTACTTCATTTGAATTTCATAAACTTGAATCAATCATTAGAGAAATTAATATTGTCGCTGAAACTGATTTCTTCCTCAATCACTTAAATAAAGATATTCTTTTAGCAAACATTTACGAATTATCTATCAAGAATATCCTCAAAGTTTATAAGACAGCAACAGCTGAAGATTTACAAAAATTAATCGGTAATGTCGAAATTCCTGATGAATTATTATTGACTACAAAAACTGATAAATCTGATGATTTATATTTTCAAACTTATGAAAAGACAAAGGCTTTATCCTTTAAATCAAGTCAATTCTTAAGTAATGCATTCGATTAGTGACTTTATATGATACTTTTGTATTATAATACTTTTTTTATAAATTTATATATTTACACGAAATTGTTTGGTTTTTTCAAACAACTACTCTCTTGGAACAACTTCAAAATTCTTTGTTTGCTTGTTAAACCCATTTGTATTACTTTTAAACCTTGGTTGTAATTCAAGATTTGATTCATCTTTGAAAAAATTATCCTTACAAATTGCAACAACTTCTCTAAACTTCTTTGCTCCATCTTTCTTATATTTTGTAACTTTTTCAATATTCTTCTTAGTTAAAACATCAGGTTCAAGTCCTTGTAATTCTAATCTTGCAACAACTTTAGCAATATACCAAAATAATAATTCTCTATCTTGATTATCAACCATCTCTAATGCAACTTGTGGTGCATTATCTCCAAATCTATTTTCAAGTTTTAACTGTCTCGTAAATCCACTTGATCTATGTTGATATCTTTCTACAAATTCAGTTATAGTCTTATCGACAGTTGTATCTTGATTGTATAATTTACCATAAAGTAAATGTCTCCACCCCTTTAATGAATCTTCACCAGCTGCTGCATGCTTCTTTGACTTAATAATTAAATTCTCAACATAATTTGCAGTTATTTTAGCCTTTGCTGGAGTTGTAATCACATGTTCATGTTGAATCAAAGATGATACTAAATTACGTATTGTGTGTTTAAGTTGTTTAGAGTTTCTTCCTAATGTCATTCTTGTCTACTTGTACTGCACTACCACTAAATTCTTAATATCAATGTCCAATAGTCGGTTTTTCAAAAATAGAAATTCATGTCGTGAGCGAATGAAATTAAAGCGTCCGGGTAAAGTTGATCAAGTTTTACTATATTCTAACAAGTTTAACCCCCCTTCCTCTAACACACAAAGATCATGGCTGGAATAACTCAAGGACTAATAGCTGGTGCATTAGTGACTTCATCAATTGCTTATTTGACTGGGAAGCAGTTTCAAAACAATGCACAACTAACAAGGAAAGAATTACGTGATGCTGCAAATATCTATGATAAACGTAATGACCCACCACAACTTGTTTCCAATGTGCATATTTACGAACGTAGAGATATTAGTGAAGGAGTTAAGGATATATGGAATAGTGAGGTTATCCGTGCTGTTAATTGGTGGTATTCTTTACAGCTCGGAAATAAAGCAGCTGCAGCTATCGCAAACCTATTTAACTAAATAGAAATCTTTATAAAAAAAAAAGTTAATGAAATATCTACTCATTTTTGGCCAGCCATTTCTTTATGAGATATTCATGGTACATATCAACTAATCTAGCAAATAATGCACCAAACAATGCAAATATAACTTGAAATGGGAACCATTGTCTTGGAGAAAATCCTAAACTGAAAGAATTCAACACCCATCCAATAAAATCTGTATGTATATATGTTGTACCTTGCTTTAAACCATTGAGAATCTTATCAGCACATTCCTCTACAGATATTGGAGTTGAAGCACCTTCAACTTCGGAAGTGATGGATGGTTTCGTTTGATTTTCTTCCGCATAACCTTCACTTGCAAAATTCCCTGGGAAAACTGTAGTTACTTTAATTCCAAGTGGTCCTAATTCATGACGTAGTGAGTCACTGAGTGATTTTAAAGCACATTTTAATGGAGCATATTGACTGTAACCAATAAAAGAATAAAATGCAACTGAAGAGGATAAAATGACAACATTTCTAGATTTATAATGACTTTCCTTAATGAATGGGATAAGAACATGAAGAAGGTAAACACACGTTTTGTAATTGATATTAATTCCACTATCAATTTCAGCAATTGATAAATTTGTGAAAAGTTTAGGTATGGAAGAACCTGCACAACAAATTACGGAATCCACACCGATATTTTGAAATCTTAACCAAGATCCAAATGCCTCAACTTCTGAAGAAACACTCAAGTCAATAGGGTATGCCCTTGTAAACTGTGTATTGTAGAGTTTGTTAGCGTTATGAATTTGACAAATCTCATCAAGCTTGTCCTTGCTCCTTGCGAGAACGATAACATTAGCACCCATTTCGTGCAGTTTGTCTGCCATCACTCGTCCCAAACCTTGGGATGCTCCAGATACAACAACCGTACTCTTATCAACTGTGAAACCCATTGATAATGTATGCTGAATAAACAATAAATGGGAAGAGCTAATCTGAAAAGTATGTTCATGTAATGATCGCGTAAGCAGATTTTAAGCAAATAGCGGCACACACAGTTAACAAATTGATGCAAATAATGATATTTTATACAGACGCAAGGAAGTATATATATACTTATGATTGTAAACCGTTTCTTATTTGTTTAGCTTGTCTCAGCATATTTTTTTCGAGATCTTTGTGAATTCCGGACAAGAATAAAAGTTCAAAAATAACAAAATAAGGAGCAAGAACTAATGGCTGTACTAAATTGTCAAATACAGCGGGAGACTTCTTTTCATGATGGAAATGGCCATAGAATTGAGCAGCCCAAGCTGCAACGTGCACAAATAAAGCACTGTAGAAAACGGTATTCACCGGATAGGAAGCATATAGAAATGTCGAGATTCTGTAGACAGCGAAGAGATAAGAAGATCCAATCAATCCCGCTGTTCTATCTAAAATAATATAGTATGTCGAATAAATCGCAAGAAGAGGGTAGAGAATAAAGTGGTAGTTGTCTAGCATAACAATTGCCGATGCTAGAATGAGAGGTATACAGAAGATGTGTATGCTGACATTCTTAGGATGCATGTGGTAGGCTTTGTAGTATGCCAGCTGGTAAGACAAGTCGAATAGTTTCATCTTGCCCGTTCTAGTGAGTCCAGGTGTACTGTAACGGATCAGCCAGGAGTTGTTGATCGCTCGATGATCAAGTTACTTGTAAGTGGGTTGCTTTCCGTTCTCTTTGTTCCGCGAATCCAGACAAATTAGAGTTGTTGAACTTAACTTGATTTGTTCTGTGCATGGTCCGGGAGGGAGCTGTGGAGGTGTGCATGGATTCACCGTGGAGCGTTGCGTTGCTTGATAGTGGGGGGCATGTTAGCGGCTGGATGGACGACGTGTATAACAGAGGGCGTTTCCTTGAGAGCGGTGACATCGATAAAGGTGTCTGTCTTTTCACGGGGAAAGAGCATGGTCACGTGCCGCACCCTGCGGTATTTGTTAAATGCTGGACATGGAATTTCGGGGGATTTCTCAATTGGTGACATGACACGACTCTTTGCTGCAATAGATAGACCTTCTAAGCAACACAGAGATGGCTACTGAGGAGACTTTGAAGAACTTGCAGGACCAAATCGACGATCTGAAGAAACAGCTGACAAAGCAACACAATATTGTTGTTAAGACTGCGCAGCAGGTGCTCTCAATGCAAGTTAAGGACACTAAAAAACAGGTAGATGCAATTCCTAATCCTGGCACAATTGCAACTGGTGGCATCGATACCAGTGAATTTGCTACTAACGAAGACTTGGTTCAATTGGTTGGAGAATTACAAGGTCAATTGAACCTTTTAGAACAGAAATCTGTTCTTCGTACAATTAACGCCCACCAGTCAAATGACGAAGATATTCTCATCCCATTGCCAAATGTTGATGGTGTCATGCCAATCAAGGACGTGTTCCCACACTCAATTGCTGAATTCAAGGCACTTGCAGGTGAAACTGTTCTCTATTTGAGTAAGTTTTATCAATTATTGCCACCAACTATCGAAGAGCGTGCGAAGATGCAAGCATTCATTGATGGTAAAATTGAATCTCCTAATGCACCTACGGATTACGAAGCTCCAGCAGAGGATTATCCTCCTGAAACTATCGATCAAATGTTTTCTGAATTGGCAGACTTTTTAGGTGTTTCCCATATCAAAAGAGAAGATTGATTTACTTACAGTTATATTTGTACTAGATACCCTTAAAAACTACTGTATGCATTGCTGATAAATTCATGCAAATTGGACGTCAACATTGATCTGCCATACTTTGTATATGCCAAATGACCCGCTCTTCTTGTAGCTGTACTTCCCCCCAAGCATGACAATTTGATAATATCTTCATCAGTAAGTTTGTCTGGAGTAGCATACAGTCCCTTTTTATAAGCACCAGTGCCCCAGCACAAAAAGGCACCAACCATTCCTGTCAGTGAATCTCCTTGACCGCCAACTCTTTTCAAACTACCAGGTTCCTCCGATTTAATTATATCAGATCCATGGTAACTGATTAGGTCAGCAGATCCCTTGGCGATGACAGTACATTTGAGATTCCTTGCTAATGTTTGGATATCATTATCGATATTAAATGCATCGCAAAGTCTCTTCAATTCCATAACATTAGGGGTTAGAACAATATTCTTGTTTCCCGTGTTTTGTAAAACTGTTTGAAACTTTTCGTCCACACTCAAATGATAAAGTGCATCAGCATCAAGAATTATAGGTATCCCCTTGCCCTGTACATATTCTGCAATCTGTATCAGAAACTTCAACATTGTTGAACTATTGCGGCCAAAACCGGGACCTAATATAACTACATCCATTCTTGATAGAACGTTTTTGATTTTATCCATTCTTTCTTCAATGACAGCATCATTCTCACTGCACATGTATGGATGAACCATTAGATCAGGAGAGTAACTCTTGATAACCTGACTAGCACCTTCATCACAGATTACATGAACGAGATCAACGCCAGCTAGCATTGCTGCATGTGCTGAAAAGAATGGAGCACCAGTGTAATCTTCGCAACCTCCTACTACGGCCAAACGACCCAATTGACCCTTATGAAAGGTAGGTAGAAGTGGTGGAAGTAAATTGTTTTTAATAAGTTTGAGTAGGTGACGGTTCATGTTGAATTGATTGGGGAAGGAAGAAAAAGCTTGTAATAATAGAACGGAAAAGATTAAATGTACGGTCACGTTCAACAGTTATGCAACTTTCACGCAAAATCTTATCCCTTATTAAATCTTATTCCAACTTGAAAATATATAGGACAGAATACACAAGTATATTGTTACTAATGAGTTCTTCTCCGTTGTGTAGGTATTGCTCAACAAAGGCTGCAATAATATCGGTGTGGCTTTCAAGTGAGCAAAATCTACTCGTGCACACAAGCATTGCATAAATTGACGACACACCGCCTTCGAGCAGCACACCTTTTCTTCTCTAATACTGTTAAAACTTCACCTTCATAAATACAAAATGTCTAGATTATTAAAGTTTGCTATTCCTGCAGCTGCAGTTGGTTATGGTGCTTATTACTACCAAACTGCTGTACGTGCAGTTTCTACTGTACCGGTTACACCACTGTTCAAAGGTGACGGTGAATGGATTGATTTAACACTTGCTAAGGTCCAACCTGTCTCTGGTGACAGTTCTATTTACACATTTGCATTTCCAGATTCAAACCAAAAGAGTGGTTTAATTACAGCATCTTGTATTTTAACTAAATTCCAAACTGCTAAGGGTAACAATGTTATTAGACCATACACTCCAATTAATGACACCGAAGACAAAGGTTTCCTTAAATTATTAGTTAAAACATACGAAGGTGGTAAGATGTCTGTCCATATCAAGGAATTGAATGTCAATGATAAGTTAGCATTCAAGGGACCAATTGTCAAGTGGGAATGGAAACCAAATCAATTTAAAGAAATTGGTTTGATTGGTGGTGGTACTGGTATTACACCACTGTACCAAATCATTCATCAAGTATTAAAGGATGAAAATGACAAGACTAAGATCACTTTATTATATGGTTCTAAATCACCACAAGATATTCTTTTAAAGCCAGAATTAGATGCATTAGCTGCATCTCATCCTGATCAATTCAAGATTAAATATTTTGTTGATAAGGCAGATGGTGAAAAGGCAGAAGGTGTTAATGTTGGTTATATTACCAAGGAAGTTATTGAATCTTCTATTCCAAAACCTTCTGATGATGCTCACATTTTCGTTTGTGGTCCACCACCAATGCAAACCCTTATTACCGGTATGAAGAAATCTCCTACTGATCAGGGTGAACTTACTGGTATTCTTGCAGAACTTGGTTATGACAAATCTCAAGTTCTTAAATTTTAAAGCATGATTTGATCCCTCATAATATTAACTTTAGATGATTTATACTATTACAATTATATTTATTTTTACACTATTTTTAAGACTTATTTATTGTTGCAAATGAAGCAAGATTCCATACACATTAAGTTTATCCCACTCAGATTACAGCCTTACATAAACCTTTTTATGGCATGTTTTGCGGAATATTAAGCTGTGCAAATTGACCGACCACTCATGTTGTCCGGAACACCTCCCGAGAATTTGATGATTCCTCACGGCTGTAAAATATAAAAAGGCCTGGGATTTTGCGTCCATAGTACATCACCAGTTCCTTTAGACGCCTTTTTCCTTCCTTTATAAAGTAAAACAAGATGAAATTGATCTCACCGGA
The DNA here is from genome assembly GCA_039700735.1 of Pichia pseudocactophila. Taxonomy (NCBI): domain Eukaryota; kingdom Fungi; phylum Ascomycota; class Pichiomycetes; order Pichiales; family Pichiaceae; genus Pichia; species Pichia pseudocactophila. The sequence goes on from JBBJZV010000113.1 coordinate 307,660, forward strand.
AGAAAGAAGAGCTCATGATCGTATGGTCAGTATCGGTGGTCTCAAAGGTCTGATACTTGGTACTGCTATCTCACTTGGTATTTTCGGACTTGCTCCTAGGTATTTTCCAAGAATTTTCAAACTTCCATGGTCGATCAGAACAGCAATTTTTGTTGTCCCACCTGCTTTTGCTGCATCCGTTAATGGAGAATTGAGTTCTCAGGAATTCGATTATGAAATGTATTCTTCAGAAACCTCACAGAAAAGATTGATGGAGGAACATCAACGTTGGGAAGAACTGTCTACTTCAGAGAAAACCGTTGAAACTCTTGATAGACACAAATTTAAAATTGTGACTGGTTTGTGGGCGGCATCGATGTTTGGCTCATGGCATTACGTCAACAAAGATCCATTGTTAACCAAAACTCAGAAACTTGTACAGGCTAGAATGTACGCACAATTCATTACTGTGGGATTACTACTATCTACTCTTGCATTGAGTATGATGGAAGAGAAAGTTGAGAAAGGACACAAAAAGGTCAACTTCACCCCGGATGATGAAGCTTTGGAAGAAGTTCTCAATAAGAAGTAATTTATGTAACTGTTATATATAATAACGAAACAATAAAGACGATCGGAGCATCGAATCGGAACCTCAGCTCAGAAAAATAAATTGGCTGCCCACACATGCGACAGACTTTTCTGTCGCGGTCTCTTGGAAGCGTTAGTCGCCAGCTCGCGTTGACGAACGCGTCACAGGCATGCAGCTGTTTCCTGTGTTCACAGAGAGAGCAATATAACCACCGGTAGAGCAGTTGCGGTAATGGAGAAGGAGCTTAGTGGGAAGGTTTTGGCGCAGGCTTTTGACTCCGACTCAGGGGGTGAAATTGAAAAGACCAACGATGATGGTTGGGAAGACGTCCAAGGTGCCGATGCAGATGCTAATGGTGAAGATACACAAACAATACTTGAAGAATACAAGCTCTGGAGGAAAAACTGTACGTATATGTACTCTTATGTGAGTGAAACCGCTCTTATTTGGCCTTCATTGAGTGTGGATTTTGTTAAAAGTAATACATACGAGAATAAAACTAAAGATGATAAGTTTGGAGTCGTTCGTAATCTCATGTTGACAACTTTTACATCTGGTGAAGATGAAGAGTATGTTAAAATTGCCAGCTTAAAGTTACCTAGACTTTTGAGTGAAAATAAAGATATGACAAACGAAGAATTGCAAACTGTTGATTCACGGCTTAAAATTAGTAAAAAGTTCAAAACTGATGCAGAAATCAACAAAGTTAGAGTATGCCCCTTTGATAATCATATATTTGCTATGATTGATGGTAATGGGAAAGTATACGTCTACAAACTGGACTCAAAGATGCAAATTGACTATATGAAAGAACTTGTTCATCACAAGGAGAATGGATTTGGAATTTGTTGGAATCCTGTAAACTCCAATCAACTTGCAACGTGTAGTGAAGATGGTAATTCCGTTATTTGGGATATTGAACAAGAGAAAACTATAGCTGTATTTAAAGATCATAATGGGTTATTTGTTAACGATGTCAGATTCTCCGTTGATGGTAAAAGACTCGTTACTGTCGGTGAGGATAAACGAATTGTTATACGTGATTTAATTGAGAATAAGATTATAAACACCATTGAAGCGCCTTGTACGTTAAACACTGTTACCTTTTCTCCCTTTACTGACAATATACTTGCAGTGGGGGGTGAAAATGGTAATGTACTTGTTTACAATACAGAAAACTTGAAACTACTTCATACATTGGTTGGACATACCAAATCAATTACCAATGTTGAATGGGATCCTTTCCATCATAACATAATAGGTTCCTGTAGTGTTGACCGCCGAGTTATTCTTTGGGATTTGGAGAAAATCGGAGAAGAACAAACTGCAGAAGAAGCAGAAGATGGTGTTCCTGAACTACTTATGATGCATGGAGGTCATACAAGCGGGGTAAATGATTTCTCATTCTCAAAAGAGATACCATGGTGTGTGGTATCGTGCTCTGACGATAATGTGGTTCATGTATGGGGGGTTCATCCGCATATTATCAAGGAACCAGTTATCACCGTTCCAAATTCTATTCTAGAATAAAGAGAAGAAACATAACATTCAGAAGTAAACATATATCATTGTGTATATCGTGAGAGAAGGTATCTAGAAGTACAAATCTGTTAAGTCTCATCAAAGTATCCTGCTAATTGTCACGTGCTTTGGCTTTTCTTGGATTTTCGCATTAATTCAACTTTATTCTCATCATCCATTTTTGATACAGAATTGTGATGATGAAATTCTAACTCTCAAACTGCAACAAGCGTACTTCCTAGACCAGTCCAGTGCAACCCAAGCAATGTTCACATCAAAACTATTTGCTAGATCCTTTACTAGCTCTGCTGTAAATGCAGCAAAGAAGATGATTGTTTACGAACCACTTCCAAAGTTGAGAAATGGAGTCCCCCTTCTGGAACACCTTAAAAAGACACAATATGAAAAATTTGACAAATCTGGTGCAAAAAGGTTAGCTCTTTCACTAGAAAACAAGGATAGAATTAGAGCAGATGATATTGTAACTGTTGTCTATAAAAATCAAAAACCAGTTACAGGTCAAGTCATTATGGTGAAACGTGCTGGTATCGCATCAACTATTCTTTTGAGAAATAAAATTACAGGTCTTGGGGTAGAAATGAACATACCTGTTTTCCATCCTAACATTCTTCGTTTGGATGTTGTGAGACGTCCTGCAAACTACAAGCCTCGTAATAGACACTACTACATTAGAAACTCACGTCTCGATGTTGGTGAAATTACTCCTTCAAAGAACTGAGTACTTTCATCTCTTCAAGTTTCATTAAGTATATAAAAATTCAGTATTCAATCCAGCATGTATAAAGGGCTTACCGCCACAGTTTAATCTTGTCACGTCGTCAATTTAGTTTATTTCATTTTTCGTCGAGAGACCCACAAATTTCTCGACGGCGACAAAAATGTTAACCAGATCAACCAAGTTGTTGTACTGATAACAACCACAGTAGCAATTATTTCCTTTGTTATCATACAATGAGTGTTGAAGAGATTGTTACTAAGGCTCCTATTGATATGACGATTTGGGAAAGACTTCAATCTAACGATTGGAGATTAGAAATTGGTGCAGTTATTTTCATAATTGCCTATGTCGTTCTTTACCAAATCGGTGCATCTTACAACAGGAAATTGGCATACAGTTTCATCGATGCGGTTGTTCCAAATTTAAAGGAGAATTTCTTTCAGGTTGGTGTTGCTCCAACTCAGTTAGTTGCAAAGGATAACGATCAATCTTACACTTTGTATGCAACTGGTAGAACCAAACTCGATTCTGTCACCGCCAAAATTCAATTGCAACCAAGACAAAATTTGTTCATGTGGATTATGGAATTGATTCTTTCATTCTTTTTTGACTCAATTTCTACTCCTGAAGATGTTGCCACTGTAACTTTTGATTTTGATCAAGATACTTCTGATTCTTTTGACAATTTCATTTGGGCAATTGTTACTAAAGATAAAATGGATAGATATAGAAACGAAAATTATTTCCTTTCTTTAACTAAAACATCTGAAGCTTCCAAATTATCTAATCAATTTGTTTTCATGAATGAAGTTCCAGAAATGAATGATAATTTATATACTAAAAAATTAGGAGATTTTATTAAGGCTAACTCTTCATTGCTTAAATTTTTTGCTATTACAGACCAGCAAACTGTTAAGCCAGAAAACATCATTGAATTAAAGCCAAAATCGAAAATCGTTTTGAGTTTCAGTTTAACCAAACAACCAGAACAAGTTGAAAATATCAAGAATTTCTTCAACTATATTTTGAATGATTATGTCGATCTTGTCTCTAATCGTGCTACATTTAGACCAGAACTTCTCAGAAAGGTTAAAAAAACCAGAGAAGTAGAGTATAGTAAAATCAAGAAAATCATAGATGATGCTAAGAGAGAAGAGCTTGCTAATAAAAAACTTGAAGAGGAAAAGGCTTTGAAAGCTTCATTGACTCCTCAAGAACAGCAAAAGTTAGCTAAAAGACAACAAGAAAGAAAGCAAAGGAAACAACTGAATAGACAAAAGGTTCGAGGCTCTATGTAAGGCAAGAAGAAGTCTACTGGTTAGTAAAATTGTCTTGAATTGTCATAGACATTAAATAGAAACTATATATATATCTATAACATTATAATTATAATCAATTCAACTGCATACTTAATGTGCATGGTGTATGCTTGAAACAATTTCAATTTAATATTTTGATGGTTTCACGCTTTCCAGAATTTGCAAAAAATAGATCATTGTTGATCTATTTGTAATTCATGTGTGCCAACGTTTTTTATTGTCATTTGTACTTCAACAGATATAATTATGAAGTTTTACCACATTCTTCCTATTTTTCTTTTGGTAACCGCTGTTTGGTCTTATCTTTCACCAGCACAATTGGAAATATTAGACTTGCACTACAAAATTCAACCAAAGAAGGTGAAAGATAATCACAAACCTGAAATACGTACATTTTATTCAATCCTCTCTGTTCCTTCAAATGTCGGTGACGAAGAACTAGAAAAAGTTTACAAAAAGCTTACCAGAAAGTGGCATCCAGATAAATTTGCCAGAAAGGATTTAAAAGTAAGAAAGCAAGCTGAACGCAAATATGAAACAATCACATTGGTAGTTAATATCTTAAGAGATATTGAAAGGCGTAAGAATTATGATTACTTTTTGAAAAATGGATTTCCTATATGGGATGAAAAAAGACATTCATATATTTTTAAAAATAGATCCAAACCTTCTCTCAAGGTGGTTGTGGCATTTTTGTTTACTATACTAACACTAGGTCAAATTGGATTAAGAAAGTTAAATCAAAATCAGAAGAATAAAAGAGTTCAAAAGATTTTAAGAGATGTGAGATGGAAAGCAGATAATCAAGAACAGGATACTAAAAAGGTGATGGAATTGCCTGATGATTTTGCTATAAGTGAGACCCCCATTTACTCTACTGACGATAAGCTCGTTACATATTGTGGTAAGGTATTTATTGTAAAACCTGACAAATCTGTTTTGCTATATAACGATGATTCATTAGATCCTGAAGATGAAGCTAGCATGAACGAGATCATCAAAAAAATTCTTGATTCTGGGTATTTTAACCTTCATGGCTTTGAAAAGAAGCCAATGAACAGAAGAGAAAGACGAAGTGAAAAAAAGCAAAAGGATACTGTAGCTGATACCGACATTATGGAAAAGCTTGTACAATTCAAAGAGGATGACTCCCCTTTGGATCTTTCAACACTATTAATATGCAAACCATTTTTGTCAGCTATATCATACTTCAGAAAAAATAGCACAACGAAAACAAAATATGAGAATCCAACTGATTCTGACAGAACTGAATCTTTAGAGCAGAATGTTAACAAAAATGGGACAATAACTCTTCCAAATGGCACAGTTCTGCACTCTAGAAAAAAGTGAGTTTCAAAATAAAAAGCGCCAGTCAATAACGAATCACACGGGAACTTACTGATAAAGTATTATGCTTGCAATAAATTTTGTTTTTTTCTAGATTATCTACTGAAAGTAGACAGATTCATAACTTCAATGATGCTGAAGGGTTGTGGCAGATCAAATCACTTTGAGTAAGTACTGCATAACAGGTAGTGTCCAAAGTCTGTAAGTATCATCTGCAGGAACAAATCTTTTGTAGCATTTGGTTAATGCAATTGCATTCCAATTTGTATATGTATAATCGAGTAATTGTAGAACTGCAAAGACAATAACAGCTCTGGTAGCTGCATTTTGTGTATCCGAATAAAATGGATTGTTGTAAAAATTTAAAAAACTTAATAACTGTCCTGTAGCAAGGATTATCAATCCTCCAAAATGATTTTTCCATGATTGATATAATTCATTCCCGAAAAAGAAAGCAAAGTCTTCTTTCAAACACATTTTCAAATCTTGCAAAAACTTATGGATTTTATCGTTTGGAGTAATAAAATCTTCATTGGCGTATAATTGGTGATCAAGAATAGCAGCTGCATCTTCAATTGATAACTTTGTCCCAAATAATACGGGATTAATCGTTTTGAAGGAAGTAAAATAGTAAAGATTTAACGTGAGACAATCAAGCAGTTTCAATGCAAACTTAGCTTTAATGAAAGTTTTCAACGTCCGTGGAATAGTGTAGCCAATACCTAATCCAAACTGTGCATATAGAGAAGAGATTAATAAATTTCTCAAACTTACAGTTGGGGATACCAAACAGTATAAGAAATGGGGTGTAAACATTGAAGTGCCGATTGTTATCACAGAATATTTATCTATCCATTTCATGAAGATACTTAAGTAAATACCACAAGTCTCAAAACAGGAAGCTGTGAAAATTGTACCAAATGATATGACAGCCAAGGCAAACGATCCAAGTTTGAGGCAATTGAAGATGTTATTGATTGTATGAAAAGGATTTTTATAGCCATAATAGCATAAATCAACCATGCAATAGCTGCAACGGGTGTACACTCGTCTATTAGGCTTGAAAAATGACAAAACGAGCCAGGTTTTGAAGCTGTATTTAGGCCATTCAAGACGGGAACGAAAATATCGATGTTTGTCTGATCCTATTACCTCATTTCTATTTTTTTGTCCGCTGAAACACATTAAAAGTTTTTCAATTGTAATTTGATTTTCAGCTGTATCGGAACACATAGAATCAGATTGCATCATGCTGAAAAAACATTTTCTATGCATTTTACTGTGACATCCCTCACATACGGTGATCAATGGGTGCTTCCTTGAACCCATTCTGTTGCATTTATCGCATTCTGTGTAGGAATAGGTTCGGTTCATCTGGTTAACTAGTATTCAACAGTTCATCATAGAATTTGTACGAAATTAATGTACTTGCCAATTTCTTTATGATGATGAAATTTCGGACTAGCTGAGCTAGAATTTTAGCTCGAGCTAGATCCCATTTGTGGAACTGTTTTTTTGTTGCCAATTAAACCAGTCAAAACAGACTCCCGTAACATCCATCAAACAGAGCTCTATGAACAGTTTACTATACCCACAATGTCACAATGCTTGATATGTCTTGATGATGGAACACCAAATGACTCCTTAATTCAACCTTGCAATCGGTGTCAAATGCAAACACATTCAAAATGTATTACAGACTACATCTCCCGACATCTTTTATCGCATAGGATTTATTTCGAGAGATTGCGGTTTTACGAAACGTATGGTTTTACACTTTCGAGTGGTATATACGCTTTAAATTCTTACATTCCAGTATGCAAAATTCCTTTTTCAAGAGTATATAAAGCGACCAATTATAGAAGATATTTAGGTTTGCAGGGAAAAGCTATGGAATTTTCAAGTTATAACCCAACAAAATCTCTTGCAATACAAATAGAAAACTACACATCAGATGAGATCGTGTTACAAGACGATTGTCCTCAATGTAAAAACTTAATTATCATAAAGTCAAAAAAGAAACAACTCTTGCCTTCCTTTACTATGCCGAGTCCAATCAGCTTAGGCGTGGCTAAATTCACAGAAGTGTTTGATTTTATTTCAACATTAGAGCTTAGCTGGCCTCTATTCTTTTCGGTTCTTACTTCGTTTACGTGTTTCATAACATCAAGTTTTCCGTGGAGTTATTTATTTAGAAATTACAACCCAGATATTAATAGTATCATTGCAATCTCCTATCTCTCAATCAAGACAATTTTACCTTTTCATTTCTATCTGATTTGCCTTGGCTCATTTACATCTTTGTACTCTACAGCTTTTCAAGGATTTTTCATGCCTTATGTGTTATTAGCTAGGTGTTTCTCTAATACCTTTTATTGTTTTGTTAACAATCGAATATACATGCATCTCGCATTGAAGGTATACCCTGATAGAACAATGAAGATAATTCATTTTTTTGAAGACAGTATGATAGAAGAGACTGATAAACCTAACAGATGGTTAATTCTACTTAATTTTGATTTCAAAACACTTTTTAAGCCAATGTGGTCTATTGAAGAAGAACCTTTTTATCCTTCATATTTCAATTTGGGAGAAGGCAAACGATTGTTTTGTTCAATAACTGCACCTTTTGATAGTGCCTTACAAATTTTAGGAGGGTGGATTTTCGGGCATAAACTTCTAGGTGGATCTAGACTATTCGTAAATTCTAGTTATACTCTTCTCAAACGATTGAATCCAGCACCTATTGACATAGATTCTTTTATGGAATTTTGTGGTTACCAAATTGTGAATGCATTAGTAGAAATTTGTGACTTGGTGTATATTTATTATAATGTGAAATCTATAACTTCACTATTCATTCCTTGTCCAGAGTCCCATGAGTAAGTGGTATATAAGTTGGGACACATGAAAGAAATTTCATAAATTATGCTGATATAATTTATTTATAAAATATACATATACAGAATTTGGAAAGGAATGGTATAATCATATTGAGAGAGACCTATTTCTTCTTCTTCATAGCACCAACATTAGCGGTGAAACCAGTTCTAATAGAAGTAACAGACTTCGTAGATCCACATGCCTTACATACAATAAAGTGCAACCTATTTGCTGCCTCTCTTTTCAATTCTGTGTTCATTGACTTACATGTCCTGCAAATAACGTACTCTTGAATATATCTCCTTAAAACACCCTCAATATTTTTAGGCTGAAATCTACCCTTGATGATTAATCTTTGCTCACCATCGATCGAACCAGAAGTACCTAATTCAGCAAAAAGATATTGAATTAAATGTGATGGATTTCTCTGTAAAACTTGTGCAATTTGTTGAACATTCGCAAAAAGAGTCTTTTTACTACCATCTCTCAACACTTCAGGTGGCGGAATTTTCAGTCTCTGTTGTTGACCACCTGCTAACTCTGGATTCTTTTCCTTTAAAATTCCATAAAATCTATCTAGTAATTGTGAATATGGAATTAAATTTGCCTTAGTGGAAGAAGTTTCAGAAATAGATTCATCAACACCAGCTTCTTGTAATTGTTTTTCAAAGTCATCAATTTCACTTGATGTAGCCTTCTTCTTCTTCTTTTTCTTCAGTTTCATACCTTCAAAACTTTCTGAGAGGTCATCAAGTGTATCTGCAGTTTCAGCACCTTCTTCTTTCTTGTCCTTACTCTTCTTCTTCTTTTTCTTCAATCCAGCAAAAAGATCATCTTCACCAGCAGCAGATTGAGAAGCTGTATCAACTTCCTCAGTGACATCTTTACTCTTCTTCTTCTTCTTCAATGAAGGATCAAATCCAAGCTCTTCGGCGGACATGGTTTCTTTGATTCTATTACTATTTCGCCCTAAATCGACTCCATTAAGATTCCAACTTTCCCAACTTCCGCAATTACATGAAATGAAAGCCCACACAACTTTGAAAAATTTTCCAAACTACGTCGCGTCGAGTGTCTTCTAATATCGGGGGCTCAGCTCAATACAAGTTTAATGTGCATACATGTCAGTCAATGCAGCAAACAAGAACACGACATGGAAGTTAAACCCAAATGGTATCCTACTGTATTGTTACACAGATATAATAAAGAGGTTAATTCCAAATTTACGTATTCAAAGATCCAACTCGGTAGTCTTTTTGGTCAGCTCCTCAACAGCCTTCTTATCTTCGTCAGTAACCTTTAAGATTTCAGTGCCTTCACTAAACTTTATCTTCTCATTTTGTTCTCCATTATTTTCCTCTTCATTTACTTCATTCTCTACAATGTTACCATAGCGTTGAAGTAGGTAATCATCAACCTTTTCTTGATCGTTGTTGCTTGCTTCAAAAAACACATCATGACCATACTTATTCCTTACAAATGGATCGGCATTATTATCACAAAGGAACTGAACAACTTCCAAATGACCGTTCAATGCGGCCCAATGAAGAGCTGTGTTCCCGCTATCATTCTGGATGTTTAAAGTTGGAGCTACTACTTCTTCTGGTAAAAGAGACAAGAGATATTTTAGTACTTCTAAGTGACCATTAGCTGCAGCCATATGAAAGGGAGTTGATTGAGAGTATCCATCCTTTATTGTTCCTAAAACGGAGGGTTCAACTTCTGTACTGAAAATTGCCGTCAATGATTCTAAGTCTCCAAATCGTGCATCATAAATTACGTTATCTTGTTCCTCTTGTGTTAAGGAAGTAAGTTTTGGCATGGTTAGAATAGATTTGACTGAGTGAAATACTGCTATCAGTATCAAAGAAAGATGATTTGAATTGTAAGGAATATGAATTAAAATTTGCATTAAAACTCTCGATCTGAAATTTTTGTTGGATCGATAATTTGAAAAATTCGAATTTCTTCGGACTTCAATCATTTTGCCACTCAATTATTCGAAGAGATAGATTATCAACCTCATGAATAATAAAAAAGTGAAAACCTTTGATGAATTAAAGTCTGAATTAGAGAAATTCAAAAAAGGGGAAAAGATTCTCACAAGATCAAGAACAACCCCATTAGCTAAACTATTTGACGAAATATCACAAAAGATCGAAGGGTACGAGCAACAGAACGATGTTGTCAGTTACCTATATACACGTTTCAACTCTTCAGCAAAATTAATTGAAAAAGTTGAAAAGAGGAGAGCTGTTATAGGTCAACTTCTTGAATACCTTGTTGAAATAAACAATCTATCACGGAAAAAGGAAGGATCCACGATTATTTCTATACCTCTTTACGATATTAGAGTCGTAGGTGCGTTAACTAATTTGATTATCATTCATGGTATCTATGCAATTATGCCATCTGATTATTTAATCCCTTTGGAACAAAGAAAACTTCAGAACTTCAAATCTTCGGTCACCTTTTCCAAAACAGACTTCAAAGTGGGAAGAGATATACTTGAAAATATTTTAAAACAACTGACCAAGATATTTGAAACAAATAGTGACTTAAGGGATTTAATATTAGTCGGTACAGGGTTTACTGATACGCTAGCTATTGCTATTCTTTTTTCTACTATCTCTCCTGTCTTCAACTCGTATATTCAAAGGTTGGAAGCACAAAGTTCAACATATCAGTTGCTTTCGTTCTACTCTCTTCTATACAAAAATTCAAAAAAAAATACAAAGCATTCCGAGCTGGTAATGTCATTGCTGTCCAACCAGATTGTGAAACCAAATGGTATTGAATCATTGATTGATTTAGTTCTAGGTTTAAGAGAGGACGAAGAAATTGATGTGACTAAAATTGATTACATTGTTCACATTTTAATATTATCACGACCTGCTCATATAACTATAATTGATTACTATATAAATGTTTTTGGGCAAATCTATAAAATGCTTGTTCTAGTGGATAGACCTTTGATGAATACTGTGTTAACACGAATTTTAGTCAACATTTTTGAACGAAATAAAAATATCATAAATGATTTCTTTTTCAGAAAAGTATGGCATTGTTTTAATCCTGAAATTGATAATAAAGATAGTATGGTTCTGACAAATGAGGTTGAATTGAACAATGCTTTCAACGTTTGCATATCCCTGGCACGCTCTCTTCTAAAAGAAAACTCATTATTTATAAACCAGCTATTTGAACCTATACTTTTATCTCTATGGTACTACTCAATATTTCAAAGAAAGAATGAGAAAGATTTTGAAATAGTATTGAATCTACTGAAAAATATTATTGTTCTCGGCGACTCGTCCCATTTTCTTGAAATTATATTGACAAATTTACTTGACAGTAATAGATTATGGGAGTTTTCTTTAGCTGATTCTGGATTGACTTTGATTAAATTGAAGATTGGTGAAAATCATGAAAAGAAAACGATCATAGGTCTATTCGATAGAATTGACTATACTGTTGAGTCTTTTATGAAATTGGTAGCGAAATTGGATGAATCGGATAACAGTTATATGAATGTTTTGCTAAAATTTGCTTTGAATAAAGCTTTCTTGCAAGTTGATCTTATTTCAATAGAAAATCCTTCTCAAAAAGTAGTATATCTTAAGGTTGTTCAATCTTTAATTGAAAACTTCAGAACTAAAATTGAAAGCTCTCCTATGTCTATAATTGCATTTTTAAATACCTATTTGAAAGAACATTTTAAGTCTTTTAAAGCTGTCCCTAGTCTTGAGGTTTCACGAGAAGTAGATTCTGATGACGAGGATGAGGATAAAGATGCTTCAACTAATATTGAAGATATCATAGGTACAGTTCTACCTATTTTGGAAATAGTAGCGAGTTATATCCCACAAAATCAAGAGGAAGCTGCTCATCTTAGGGAACTTCAAGTAACATTGAAAAAGAACGAGAACCACATACCCATTGCAATGCAAAATTTGGCAAAACAAATTGTAGCTATAGATATTGAAACCAACAGGGAAATAGAAAAGATTCATTTTGATATGGAAACCATTATGAAACAAATTAATGATCCGGTTCCATCCATAAGAGTGTATGCGCTTGATAATCTCACGAAGTATACGGTCGATAAAAACGAAACTTCCAAATTGATTTCTACAAAGTACACTTTCAATCTTTTGCTATCCCAAATAAAAGATTCAGAGCCGTTTGTATATCTCAACAGTATTAAAAATTTGATTATGTTGGTCTCGTTTGACAGAGTATTACTGCCGGAAATATTGATGCAGTATTCTGTATCAAAAAGAAGCATCGATGAAAAATTACGTATTGGGGAAGTCCTAAGTAAATATATCATTCAAAATGGTAAAGTGCTAAAAACTGAAGAAATACGGGAAATTCTGAATACTTGTTTACTGATTTCAAAATCTAACTCTAAATTGCAACAACAACATATTGATAATAAAGATATCAGAATGAAGATGTCTTCTCTATCGATACTAGGCTTTCTTTGCTATGAAGTAGGATATGGGATCACACCTTACATTGATGATATTGCTGATTTGATTCATGGTATTATTACTTTTGAGAAAAGTGCAGAGCTTCGTAGGGCTGCTATTTGTATTATAGGTGATATAGTGAAGAATGAAAATGGTCTGAAAATAATTAAACCTTACGGAGAAAAACTGCAAGTCTTGTTGGAATACATAACAGAAAACGATGATGATTTGATAGTATGTCAAAATGCCTTGCAAGCGTTGAATCTTATTGATAATGCTTTTGATAAAAGTCTGACAAGGACTTTGGAAAGTTGAGCAACATTTAGTTCCATATATATATAACTAGTTTACACATACGAGTTTGTTTGATTTATTCTTCCTCTCTAAGAAGTTCAAATGGATTCTTTTGGTGTGTTTGGATTTCTTCTATAATTTCTTCTTCGTCTTTCATTTCATCTAGCATCTCATTTTCAATATCTGCATTATTTTTAGTTTCACTGTTCATTTTAGCTATGATTTCATCTGTCAGTGATTGTTTTGCAATTTCATTTATTTTATCCCATCCAGTTTTCCTCAAATTACTGATTTTTTGCTTTCTTTTCAATGCATTTTCAACCTTCTTGCCCAACCGTCCATCAAAGTTCTGGTATCTATGAATTTTAGAACGAATTGTTTTAGAGATCATGTGCTGTTTCTTTTTATTTAAATTGGCAGTGATCACATGATCTCCTGGCTTAAGCTTAACTTCATTCTTTCTATTTAGTTTATCATTAAGTAACTGTTGGTTTTTAGATAATGATGCACGTATCAAAGGTGAAACAGTATCCGTCTTTTCTAATCTCGGTATTGATGCCAATTCCTTGGTCTCTGAACTCTCAAAAGTATCGACTTGACCACGACGCGCTGCACGTGAATGTTTTGATGCTTCTTTTCTAGCCATAACTGGACTATAACTTAATATTATTTGTGATAGTAATGTTGATTTTTGGCATTTTGAAAAGTTTTAGATTCTGAAAATATTTTTTATCGAAACTAATTTTATTTTAATGCGACAGGCCTGCATGCATTGCACTGCCTTGATTAACTCTTAACATCAAACTTTGATTAACGCATAATACTATAACATTGATTTATAGATCATAAACCAATAATTACCGAAAAGGGACATGGTCTTTCCTTTTGACGAGTATGCTGCAATAGAATATGAATTCAACAGTGATCCAGATTTGATGTCAATCATAAAAGATATTAAAAATAATAACGGCACTAATTTAGAAGTAACCTGGTTAGAAGGTAATAAAGATTGCGTTTACGTTGATCTCGACGGATGGTATGTCGGTCATTCTAAAGAGAGATATTCAACTTTTGAGGATATGTCAATGAGATATAGTCCTATTTTTAAAGATAAATGGTACTCGGTGATTTTCAATAAACTGAGAAAGGTTGAAAAGAAAGAAGCGGAAGGGTTAGGGGATGTGTGATTACATTTTTCAAGTCTATCTAAAATACAAATAAAGAGAGAAAGTTTTTCGTTATATTCTACCAGAATTCAACAAGAGATTAATATGTTGCCTCAAGAATTCGTCAGAGTAGAAATCGGATTTTCTTACAAGTTCTTCACTCACCAAACCATCTTTACCGAAAGACATAGAGTCACTACTTAAAATCTTCAAATATTCATCATTCTTTTGTAACACTTGTTTCAAAAACTCAACGGGGTTTTCACTGAATCTTTTGTAAAAGTCATACTTCATTTTTGAGTAATTTAGAAGTTGAATGTTCAACTTCAAACTTTCATCCAAATTTATCAGCTCATTGATACTTTCTTTACTTAAAATATCTTCGGTTATCAAATTGTTGATATCTTCAAGTTCAGATTCAGAATTTTTCTTCTTATTCAACATGGCCCTATTGATTTTCAAGTCAATAACAACCTCACCCAATGTAGTGTTTTTTAAAGTATTGATTTTATAACTAATTCTTATAGGGTCAAGTGGTTTCAACAAACGATTACCAACTATTTCCATTATTTGAGGAAAAGTCATAGAGGGAAGACCAAATATTTTCATTAATAGTTCATCGGACTTGATTGTTACAGCTTTTTTACCTTTGTCAGTTTGTTCTTCTACAGAACCTGAACTATCAGCATTTTGAACATCAAATAACTGGTTAACCTTGGCATACCAGAAAATTCTCTTTATGCATTCAGTTTGGGTTATTTCCTTTGTACCTACTAATTCCGTTAGAGCTGGGTCGGTAACCTGTAATCTAACAGGGAACATTTTAGGTTGAATTACAATATTGGCAACTATTTCTCTATCATCTTCAGATGAGCTGCCCAAAACACTAGATCCGCCTCGCTTGACATCCATACCGTCGAATTGTTTGGTTTTTCTTTCAGATTCAGGCAACTTGATGTCATCGTGCCATTCAATAATAGAATCGGAACTACCACTCGAACCAGGTGCGTCTACACCTTTGATCACTAACGGACGCGAATCGTCACCGTCAGCAGGTTTCAAGTCAATAGTTAAACCGGAGAGAAACCAAGACATCTTTAGTCTATTGGGATCATCGAGAGGGGTCTTATCATTCAATAATCGTCCCTCAATTCTCAAAGTCCAAAAAGGAGGTGCACCAGGTGTATGATCAGGAGAACCTTCTTGCCATGGTTGATTTGCACTAGTGTTATAGATATAGATTCTAAGTGTTTCAAGTTGTGAATCATCAGAAAGTTCGCTAGTAGAAAGCTTTTGTTGATATTCTTGCAAATCTAATAATTTTTTATTGATAAGCATATCAAGAAGTCTTTCACGGTTTTGTAATTGTTCATACATCTCCACTTTATCGGGGAACTTTTCCTTTAATGAAGGTTGAATTGTCTGATCTGTTGGCTTAAGCTGAACAGGTCTGTTGGAGTGTGATCCCGAAGCTGATTGCAATCCGTTTGTAGACCCCTTTGAATCTGTCAAGTTGGTTTGTGAGTGTTTTGATGGCCTTCTGTCACGTTGCATCTATGTGTTAAGAAACGATAAGTTGATTCAATGAAAGTATAGATAAAGTCCTGTCAAAGATTTGTCGATAATTATACACAACAAGTTTCTTCAAAAATACAGTACTTCAAATCATGGCGCGTAATATCAAAAATTAGAATTTAGCCAAAATATTGAAATATGAATTTGCATTATTCATACATTATGGGGGTCTAGCTTAGAAATTACAGGATTCATAATAAGATAATAAAGAATATATATTTTTAGTATCACTTTTTGCAGTTTTTGTAAGATGAAATTTAAAAACGAGTTTGGGATTTAAAAACTGTTTCTCTACTGTTTCTCTTTAGCGAGCTCTTCAACAATTGCAGACTCAATAACTTTCAATTCAGGAGTTTCAATAAGTCTAATCTTCTTAGGCATAGTAGCTAATTGTTTTAATTCATCCGGTAAAACATCCTTTTCAAAGGAATATCCTTCAAAATCTTGAAGAGCAAGATTGACAACCTCAGAGAATTTTGCAGGGTGTGCAGTGGATAAAGAAATATAATGAGTATTTTCAGAATCCTTAGTATTTTCCATTAGTTTTAAAGATGTATGGATACCAACTGCAGAATGTGGATCCAAAATGTATTTATTGGAGGTAGTGTCATATATTTCTCTAATTGTGGAAACGGTCTCTTCATTGGTAACGGACGCAGAATCTAAGATTTTAACAGTTTCAGCAATTGTCTCAGGAGATACAGTAAATTCGCCGTTGGGACTTGATAATGCAGACATAAACTTTGCCATTATTTTACCTGTTTTCAGGTCATCATTTCCACCATCAGTTTTTCTAATCATAAACCACAAAAATCTTTCAAAATTGGAAGAAACACAAATATCCATAGCTGGAGAATAAGTAACTTTGACTGGGACCTTATCGTATTTTCCAGATTTGATAAATCTATGTAAGATGTTATTTTCGTTGGTAGCAACAATTAATTTTTGGATTGGTAGGCCCATTTGTTGAGCAAAAAATCCAGCAAGAATATCACCAAAATTACCTGATGGAACAACGTATTTTACTTGAATATCTTTTTCTCCCGTCTGTCTTTTCAAGTTGAAGAAGGAATGAAAGTAATAAGTAATTTGTGCTAAAATTCTTGCCCAGTTAATAGAATTAACTGCACCAATGTGATGAGTACTGTTAAATTCTTCGTCTGCAAAAACTTGTTTGACGAGAGATTGACAATCATCAAAGGTACCCTTGACAGAAAAAGTGTGAATATTTGGATCGCTGACAGTGGTCATTTGCTCTTCTTGGATTGGTGAAACTCTACCTGTAGGATACATAATGAAAACACTAACATCCTTCTTGTTTCTCAAACCATAAATAGCAGCAGAACCTGTATCACCTGAAGTTGCACCAACAACAGTAATTGTTTCCCTTTCCTCGTTTGCTTTCTTTGCAGAATTTCTTCTCTGTAAAAAATATTCAAAAAGGTTACCAACAAATTGTAAAGCAACATCTTTGAAAGCATATGTGGGACCATGGAAAAGTTCTAGAAGGTGCAAATTCTTCTTTGCATCTATTTTAACTAACGGAGTGACATCCTTTGCTCTGAAAGTAGAATAAGATCTTTCAATTAAATCCTTCAAATCATCATTAGGAATTTCAGATTCTTTAATGTATAATCTCATGATATTGAATGCTAGCTCTTGAAACGATAAGTTCTCCCATGTGGTCAAGAAATCTGCTGGAACCTGAGGAATCACAGATGGAACAAAAAGTCCACCATCTCTGGCCAGACCAGTCATTATAGCTTCCTCGAAGGAAACAGATTGTGGTTCTGAAGAACGTGTTGATCTGTATGTTTGAGACATGATTGTTGGTATGTATCAATCAAATATATTGTATTAATTAAGAGCTAAACTCTCAATATCAGAGAAAATCATGACAGATTTAGTATAAAAAATGTAGCGAATTTTGTCTTGGAGAATTTCACGGTACAGAGTCATCGATCGATCAGCCCGCACGCATCAAATTTAGTATTGCAAATCAAAAGCTTACATCATGTGTATGTACACAGTTTACATGCTCTCTTTTCTATTGATCAGAACATCTGTTTCCTCCAATTTGTTGGTTTTTACCGACAGCAATTGTGAGTCTATGCTTTATTAAAAGGCAGTGGCTCTGTCCAACAGTCACTGTGGGCTAATCAAGATAAAAATAAAAAGTCTTTAAGGTCTAGCCCGGATTCGAACTGGGGTTGTTGGAATCAGAATCCAAAGTGATAACCACTACACTACAAGACCTCAGATGCTCTTTCTTTGTTTCCGAAAAATTTTTAATCGCGTGACTTGAATCCTCTCCAGCAAAATAATGTGGTCCTATTCACCGTATAACTCATTTATATGAATAGCGCGGATAATTGGCTTTTGTTTAATCCAAGTTTCATTCATTTTGCAGCACTACAAGGTGTAATATTTCAAAAATAAACACAAATTGTTAATTCCATTATCATTCTTCTTCAAATAATTTGGGAGAATGAAAATCAAACAGACACTATAGTCTATTATCAAGTCTAGTTTAAATACAACATAACCATTGCCTAAACCGTTGTGAAACAAAAAAAACTTTAAGTCAACAATATTGGATAACATCTGTTCTTGTCGTAACTGCATATCTTGTACCTTAATTAATAGCATAATCATAAACAGTCCAACATAGTTAGATATTCTTGCATGTTACAAAAAGTTCTTCATATGAGTTGTTAGATGTTTTAGTTCAATTTGATGAGGTAAGCATTATATCTCAACAGGTTCATATCGACATGTAGATTCTTGACACATGGATACAAAGAAAAAATATATTATCATATAAAAACTATCTTTTCTTTGAAATAGTATACGCTTCGAATTCTTCGACTTGGACTATGAATTGGAATAAAAATACACTAGTGCATAGGATGATGACTAATGGATCAAATTTATAAGATTGTATAATAAAAAAATAATTGAAAGAGAAGCTGCACTAACACCAAATGCCTCACCCATGAGAATAACTATTTATCAAATTGTTATCTACAATTTGTTTTATTAGAAAAGTTGAAATGTTTCTACAACAAGTTACTTTTGGAAACTGTGCTACGCTGAAATTTATTTCCATATTCAATTTGATAGAGCCCTATCACTTTCAATCATGTTGTATTGAGGAACTATTAGAATGATCTAATACCTTCTTTCACTGTCCCCGCTATCGTTACAGCTAACTATACCATAATAAGTGAAATCGATATGCCGCCTACACGATTTAAGAGAACTTATACCACAGAGACAGTATGCACTCGAGCAGATAAATTACTGCTGCACCACCTCAATGAGTTGACATAATCTACGTTTCCGATTTAACAAACTTTCATGTTAACATTGATGATTATTATCTAACTAACTATATACAAGATACAATACTTGGGCAAAATATATACGAAATCTTAACCTTGATGAACAGCATGATATCTCTTACCTCTAATACCGAATAAACTTTGGTTATATTGAAATACCTCTTGAGGATTTAAGTCATTCAATTCCCATTTAGTAGACTTGTATATGTTATCAGTTTTGTCAATAATAATGTCCATATCTTCACTGAAGTTCTCTGTTAGATAATCAAAGTTTTTATTTAAGTTTTCTTCATGGAATCCAGTGATGAAAATTGGACATTTAGATTCTAACAAACCTTTAACTGTTTTATTCCACATTTCTTGTGAGTTGACATCAGTCATTTGTGGATGGTATGCAACAAACATATCTAAATAAGGATCATATGGGAACAAGTCTCCTGCATCATGAAGGACATTAAAATCTTGCGTATGGTATACGAAGCACAACGTGTCATCAAGTCTCTTGACTATTGGACGATCACTAGATAGATATTGCTTCTTTTCTCTGTCAAAGTATGCTTGTGGTCCCACAAAGTGCAACTCAAACGTAACACCTGGGAAGAGATATGTTAATTCCTTCCAGACATGAGCTGGCAATAAGGATTCTGAACGTGCATTCAATAAAAATATTCTTATTGGTCTATCCCTATAAGTTGAAAGTCTATGTTGTGGGTAAAGAGAATATCTTAATGCAGCCAAAGATTTTAAACCTTCTAAATGTAATGGACCCTTTGGTTGTAAAAAGTAAGGAGAAAATTGATGAACGATGGATGCAATTGTCATTGGGAAACTTAACATTTTTGTAACAACAGCCAATTGAAATTCAGTATCCATTGCATGGAAACCTCTAGTATAAAAGAATGTATCCCAATTTGCCAAATTAACTAAATTATCTCTCTTTTGATTAGTTGGGAAATCAAATTCTGGGAAGGGGCGACCAGATCTTAAATCATGTTCATAAATGTTAACTTTCTTCAAGATTTCATATTTTTTCGACTGATGATATTCTGTATCTTGTTCCCAAGCTTCTTTTGAATGATGAGTTGGTATACCTGAGATTGGACAGGTATAATTTATGTCCAAATTTGTTACCGGGCATTTTGCCTTCGCTCTGATAGTTGCAGCCCTCATTCTAAGATCTGGGGATGGTGAAGAATCCCATGGATGGAATCTATTTTCAACTGTTGGAAAATCTGGTGATTCAGGTGGATCCAAACAAAGAACAGATCTGATGAAGCTGCCAAAGTTACGCACAGTAACTAAAGAGTTTGTTTGTGGCAAGGCCTTGATAAGTTTATTTTGCACTAACATTATGTTTCAACTTGATATTCTACCTAGTCGTTAATGGTTGCTGATTTGAGAAAAAATGTGCTTCAAACTGAAACAAAGTATTTGAAATGTAAGTTGGAGAACTTTGTAAGTGTTTGAAAAAAGACGATTCTAGAATATATATTCAATGAAATCTGAACAATATTATGCAACGTAAGTATGGAGTTGTATCGGAGAATTATTGCAAATACAATGTTAGATGTGGCCTCGATGAATAACATGTATAATTTTGCAAAAAGTAGCTCTCACCGAAATACAAAATTCGAGAAAATTAACAAGCTCACGTAAGTGAAAGTAATCAATCTCTTTTCATGCACTCTTTATAACAATTGCCGTCTACATTTTCACATGTATCAAGGTAAGATAAAAGGTACGTTAAACTCTATTGGATCAACATTTTGAGCTCGTTATACTAATCTATACTTTTTCGTTGATCAGTTTTATGGACCCAAGGATCCAGTGATTCAATTCCTCCAGCTAGTTTCATTAGTATTACCGCATCGGTTGAAAGTCCTAATGAGATTGCAGATTTATCAATATTATCTGATAAGGTATCTTTCTATACTAGAAGAGGAAAAAATTCCGAACAATGCCAAACTACGCTTGAGTTATACAAGGAAGTTCAGCGATCTACAGCTTTCATCTTTGTAAATAGAAACAATATCTCTTTTGTTATTTTGAAGAAAGACTCTGAACACTGGCCACAATTAACTAAAAATGATGCTTCAGAATCTATTTCAATTGAATCTCTAAAGAGGATTGATGATGACAACCAAGACTCATTATACATTACCCAGTATCCACCTGATTGCGATTCCTTTTTTCAAACTTATGAATTAATTTTTAAGCCATCAGTAGAAGAGTTACAGAAGTTCCTCGCAGTGAACTCTTTAGTACCTGAAGTTCAAGATGAACAGAATAATCAATTAGAAAAAAAGAGAAGGATAGAGATCATAATAGAGGTTCAAGCTGGTTATCGAACTTACTTCTTTGAGCTTCCATTTGAGCAGCTTATATGGTATCAAAAGGGACCTGATGTTCAACTATCAACTCTACTAGAGTTTATGAAAAAAGCTTATCCATTTTTGAAAATTGAACGGATTCGCAATGTACCTTTGTTTGACGATTGGCTAGTTAAGACTTTAGAAGAAATTTGGAGATTCAATTATAAACTGGATGTTGGCTTTGTACGTGAGGAAGATTCAAAGACCTTTCTCGTGCATTGTATTTTTGACAGACCGGGAAATCCTCATCATATACTAGCAGAACTTGTTGATAAATATCCATTGGATAGAAAATCTTATAGTAATATGATTTCAAGAATGTCTTCCATTGCTCCAGGTGTTGATCTTGGGAATTGCTATAAAAGGACAGACAAATCAGTTGATCAATTTATTGGATACGATAATGCAGTTGATGAATTTGATGAGTCAACAATATATTATGATTTCTATGATGATTTTACAAAGGAACATGTATATTTAACTTCTCAACAATGTATTATGGTAAATACAGCATCATATAATGGGAAATTTGAACCATACATTATGGTAAACAAGAGTGGTATGGCCAGATTGAGACAAGCGATATATCTTGAGCTCCCGCGTATTAGAATTCTTGAAAATGAGGATATCAATAACGATGTTGATACTAAACGTATTGATAAAGTTAAAAGAAGATTGTATGATGCAGTTAATGATTCATTGATGGCTGAATTGTATTTAATGGAAGTCCAAGGCGACGAATGGAGATTGAGAGAATTTATCAGGAAGAAAGTGTTACGTTTTGTGTCATCTATTGAAGATGATGTGAATATCAACGATGAAGATGAAAATGCAAATACAAATGTAAATGAAAATAGAGGAGAAGCTGTTGATATCCAACACAATGTCCATGAACGAGGCATAGTTGGAGCTTATCGAGCAACGAGAGAGAAAATACAACAATTTTATAGGGTGTGGATTTCTAGTGGATTATTGATCAGATTACTCAATGTGTTTTTGAAATATACACTTAGATGTTTCGCATCACTTATTATATTAGCAAGATTAGGATTATTGTCAAAGCGCGTGATAGTTTCAGTTGTCGTTTTGAATCTGATGAGAGATGAGTACATTGATGCTATTGGAGAATTTTCAGGAGTGACTGGTTTTCAAATAGTGCTCCTTTGTTGGTTACTACTAAAATTTTTGCATGAGAGTCTAAAAAGGGCTAGAAATATGTTTGTATCTACGATAATCAGGGCGTGCTTGGTTGGACGTGGCAGAGGTAACCAAGGGCACCTCTACCAGCTGGCAACGTTTCCGCTGAGACAGATGCAGGACATTGTCCTTCTAGTGGTGACGCTCTTGCCGCCGTTTGCCCAGGAGTACCGCGTGCAGGTGACAGAACACGAAGCGAGAGCAGCAGGAGCAGGAGCAGGACCAGAAGGACCAGAAAGACCAGAAAGACCAGAAAGACCATAAAGACCATAAAGATCACCCAGAAGTGTAGCAGACGAAACGGGCAGCTGGAGCCGACCACACAGCAAGAGCGACTGTCCCGGGACTCGAACCCGGGGCGCCCGCGACGCGACGCGACGCGACGCCCGCCACAGAAGTTTCGAGAGCGGGCCCTGCAATTTAATAATTTCAGTATTTTGCAGCGAGGTTCTGGAGTTGCGCGAATTCTGACTAAAGTGATTGCAAGTTCCAGATCGACACCCCGGTCCAGGTTGGTTGCTTAAAAGGATAGCTTTGCCACCGGTGGCGTCCTGCTTCAATTGTACCGCCTTTTCTACTCTTTCCCCTCTGTAAGCAATTCTTTAATTAATAATTAGTCACAATGGTTGTCCCTTCTATCCAAGCTCCAGCTCCAGCATTCAAGAAAACCGCAGTTATCGGTGGTGTCTTTGAAGAAGTCTCTTTAGAACAATACAAGGGTAAGTGGGTCCTTCTTGGTTTCTTCCCAATGGCTTTCACCTTTGTTTGTCCAACTGAAATTATTGCTTACTCCGAAGCAGCAAAGAAGTTCAGAGACAATGGCTGTGAAGTTTTAATGGCTTCTACTGATTCCGAATACTCTCTTTTAGCATGGACTAACGTTCCAAGAGCTGAAGGTGGTTTAGGTCCAATTGACATTCCATTAATTGCTGACAGAAACCACTCCTTAGCAAAGGATTACGGTGTCTTATTAGAAGATGAAGGTGTCACTTTAAGAGGTATCTTTTTAATTGATCCAAAGGGTACTTTAAGACAAATCACCATCAACGACTTACCAGTTGGTAGATCTGTCGATGAATCTTTCAGATTATTAGAAGCTTTCCAATTCACTGATAAACACGGTGAAGTTTGCCCAGCAAACTGGACTCCTGGTGCTGACACCATTGTTCCAGAAGTTGACTCTTCTAAGAAGTACTTCTCCAAGCACGGTTAATCTTTTTAAATCGATATTTAATTATTTATTTATTTAGTTATTTGATATAGCTATTGAAAGAACATTTACCATCTTTGTATTTATCATTTCCCGCTCTCAATCCTAACCTTTACTTTTAAAACATTTTCAATCGTTTTATCAATTATTTCAACAATTACACAATCACCAAATTTTGTAAATAAATTTTCACCATACCGTGAAACATTGGCATTCTTAAAATTAAATATCTCCTTACCACCAATCATTAATACAGGATTTTCTAAATCTAATTCAGTTTTAATTATTTCAGCAATTCTACTAACAGTTATTTTATCATTATCAATAACTAAATCTTCAATTTTTATACCACAAACACGGCAATTGGGTAATTTTAAATACTCATCAGTTTCACACAATGCTCCATTCTCTCCATTGTAAAATAATGAATCCTTCATATTAGGATTACAACTTGTTAAAAATTTGAAAACTTCATTACAACATTGACCACTAATAATAGCATTCGTAGATGCAATTGCAGGTATAATATTCTTAACAACTCCTAATGTTTTAGTCTTTGTAACACCTTCAATTCCAAATTCTTTTGCTCTATTCAATGCAAGTTCATACATTTTTTCAACATGATCAACACAATCTGCGTCAAATAAAATTCCTGGATATTCTTGTTCCCATTTTAACTGATGTGCCCATTCAATGCAATGTTCAGGTAATCTTGGTGTAGATGCTAATGTACATAATGGATATGTTATTTTTTCAGGTATTAATGGCATATAGCATTCAAAACATGCAGTAATTGTTGGTAATATCAATTTAACTGATCCTTGAAATCCTTCCGTACCACCATCAATAATTGGTATAATTTGATCATAATTTAATCCTATATTGACTATCTTACTGTTTATCCATCGACGAGCTTCTATCGAATCAAGTCCACAAACTATAATTGTAAATTGACGGTAAAAATTATCATCAAAATCTTGAATTTTATTGTAAAATGACTTAATTTCAATTCCTTCAACTTTCCGCAAAATTGCTTCACTTGCAACAATTGCTTTAGGTCTACCAACATCTTTATCCCTGAATAAAAATTGCCTATTAAGATTGGTTAGTTCAATAGTATCCATATCAATCACACTTATTTTACGTATACCACTCATTGCTAAATCTTTTAAAATCTCACATCCTAAACCTCCAGCTCCAATAACCAATACATTAGCTTGTTCTAGTTCCTCAAATGCAATCTTTGAATCAAATTCTTCATCAGTGAATGGTCCTCGCTTCTCAAGTATACCATCATTTGATATCATTTCCATCCTGATATGCATACATACATATAAGAAAAGCTTATTAGTTTAAGCGACACCACAATCAGAAATCTTTACAAGCTACTATATAAAACTTCCAAACTTAAATAAACTGTACTCCACGTAACATACGACCACCACGGAAATTATATAATGCTCTCTTATCATAAGAAGAAATTTGAAGTCTTCTCCAAGCTTCTTGTATATGTTCAACTGAAATTGGACGATTGTCATTACTTGGCTCCATGAAAAGGTATCGACGTGATGAATGCTCCTCAGCAGATTTATCAAGTGCATTCTTAACCTTTAATGCTTCTTCAGTTATTGAACAAACCAGTTCAAATGTTAGAAATCCAAGAATATCAATAACATCATCATTAGGTCGACTATCGGTAATTTGTGGCATACCACACCATTCCCTAAACCTTTTACTCTTTCTAAAAGTAAAACTAGCTTGTCTACATTCAGACCAATGAACATACTCCTCTTGTGTCATATTCTTAGTTCTTTCATCATTCTGTTTTAATCTTTTCAGTTGCGCAAGAACGGCCTCCCTCTCAGCTTCATCAATCTTATCATCTTCGTCTTTCCCTAAAGTAAGTGGTTGTTCTTGAAACATGAATTCTAATTCCCATGGTAGCTTCAATGTCCTTTTCTGCTTGGTAGCTAGAAGTTTACCATCTACCGCTGGTGCTGCACCAGCTGCAGCACCACCACCAACTGCATCCTCAATTAAATCACCACCACCACCACCACCTCCAAGATCTCCACTCTCTTGATCTTTTGTACCTTTACGAACATCTTTCCATGATAAGTATGTTCTCAGTCTATTCACTTTAGCCTTATCGTGTCTAATCACAAAAATTAAATCTTCTGGTAATAATGACTTCTGCCCACGGGCATATGCAGTCTTATGTGCTAATAAAACTAATGAAACCACTTGATCTCTAACAATATCTTCAATCAAATCTGTAGTTCTTTCAGGTGGATCATTTGTCTCTCCTGAAACAAACATCATTTGCTGAATTTCAACTCTATATTTATATCGACTTTTATCCCTTGGTGGATCAAAAGCTACCGATCCATTTGCTGAACCATGGTAATCACCTCTTTTAGCAGGACTCAAATCTAGTCCTTTTTTCAAATCATAACTGTCATCATACTCATTGCTTTCCTGATTGGCATGTCTATCCTTCTGTGGAGTTTTCGTAATCTCTGAACCAGCAGAATCAACTACTGTTACTCCAGTCTTTCCCTTCTTCCTCTTCGGAGCTGGCTTTTTCGAAGCTTTCGTAGTTGCAGGTTTGGTTGCTGTCATCTCCTTCTGGTTGATGCGTGCGTTGTAATAGTGATAAAAACGGTTCGTTTGTTAGCCGAACATCAATTTTTACAATATCTCAGACATGCAAAAGATACATCGATCTCTTTAATTTTTCAAACAAACTTGAACAAATTTACAGCAATTACAGCTAAATAAATTATAAAAACAATCAGTCGAACTCGTTCTATGAGGCCTATATTTTCATCTACAACTCATGTGCTGAAGAAATCCAAGTTTAGGGGATTTTGCATCCCCATCGAAAATGGATCAGAGGTACCTTATTTGTTAGAACGAATTTGTGGACTTGACAAGAACATTTCTAAAGCATCACACCCAACAATGTACGCATGGAAAACATCCAATTCTAATACCGACAATTCACCAATATTGAACAAACTGGTGAATCTAAATCAAGGATTCAATGACTGTAACGAAGGTGGATCTGGACTTCGAATACTCGGAATGCTTGATAGAATTCATCTTGTAAATATCTTAGTTGTTGTAACTCGATGGTATGGTGGTACACCGTTGGGTCCAGCAAGATTCAAATGTATCAGTGATGCTGGATTAGAGGCATTGAAGGAAGGAGGATTTATGGAGTTCAAGTCCACAGTAAAAGATAAAAAATGGATCGATTGTTTGAAAATTGGTCAAAGATAGCTATGTGAACCCTAACTTAATAAATTAATTAATTATAGAATGTAAATTACAAAAGTTTAGCTTATTTTAAAACCTTACCATCAGCGATTTCTTTGCTTTCACCATCAACAACGACTGGCTTATCCCAAGCCCACATGTTGTCAACAAATTCTCTGTCTTCTGGTTTAGAAGCATCTAACTTGGTGTAAGAATAAGATTCCCAATCTGGTGCAACATTGAATGCTGGAATAGCATCTTTACCTCTGACGATAAAAGCACCAGTAATACCGTTGTTGTTGTTTTCACCATAGACAACACAACAACCAAACATGTACTTCGTAGAAGCAGATAATCTGTTGAAGAAACCACCAACTAAGTTGTTGGACATGAAACATAAGGTTAATTCATCGTTATATTTGTAATCAACTTTCCATAAAGACCAGTCTTCATCGTTGTAAAAAGTGTTCCAGAAGTATGGTAGTGCTTCTTCTCTTGTTTCCTTGTTAGAATAAACTCTCTTCCATTCATCAATTGGGACAGCTGGCTTACCTAAAAGTTCAAGTGGATGCTTTGGCTTCTTTTCTTCTGCTGGTGGAGCTTCTTCCTTCTTTTCTTCCTTCTTTTCTGCCTTCTTTTCTGTCTTCTTTTCTTCCTTCTTTTCCTTCTTTGCTGGTAATTGTGGCTTGACTGGCTCATCAACTAATTCAAGAGTATCAAAGAAGTAAGCTAATGTTTCATGCTTAACAACAGTGTTGAACCATCTCATGAAAACTGGGTGAGCTGCTCTCCATTGTTTACCAAATGTTAAGGTAAAACATCTGTAAAAACAACTTGCAACAAATAAATCTGCTGCGGTGATTCTTTCACCAACTAAGAATGTCTTGTTGACTAATCTTGCTTCTAAGTTTGCAACATGAACATCAACATCTGCGTTAGCAGTGTCTAAAGCTTTCTTGTTGAATGGAACTCTACCTAAAAGAATACCAATAACAGTGGTAGCTGGAACCATCAATTCAGCAGTAGCATATGAAATGTATTTCAAAACTTGTGCCTTTGATTCTAAATCAGTACCTAAGAGTGGGGATTCAGGATCGTGTAAAGAAATTACTATAGTGAAAGAAGAAATGTTAGTAAATTGTTTGAATTGGGATTTTATTTCCACCCTAATCAGATTAAATCACAAATCACAAAATTTTAAAATTCCATTTTTTATACTTTCAGATTAAAATTCTCGACATTATATTTAAGACAGGGATAACTGTTTAATTGAATGAATTTTTTCATCATTGTAATAGGAATGACAGATGCGGTAAGTGATATAGGGGGCAAATAATAGTTAGAGTAAAACATACAGTAATAGATAACTGCAATAGATTCTTGCAATTTGAAACCATGTGGGCCAAGGAAAGCTGGAACCTTTTTAGTTGCAAACGCAGCCTTTTGAGCTTCGCTACCTGCCTTTTCGATGGTGATATCAAGACCAAACGCCTTGATGATACCAACAGGAAGAATACATCTGGTTTGAACGTCACCGAATAAAGTACCTTGAGACATGCTGAATTGGGATGTCAAAAGCACTAAATATGCAAGTTAAATAGGAAAGGAGGAGGGAATGAGCGGGTATTAGTAGATTTCAGGCTTTCGTTGAGAATTCCTCGAAAATCATTTAGCAACGTCGAAAAAATTGATTTTTGCTTAGGAACGCGAGTAACCCTGTTTTCAATGGGCCGATCGACCCGTTTGTGAGGGTTTGAGTACATGAGGTTTCAAGCTATGCTATCTCTTACTGCGATTCCGTTTCTTAGACTGCATGGAAGGCCATTTGTGATGTTGCATAGACCAAGTTTCCAAAATATAATCAAGGTTTCCTATAAAAGACACTTTTCATGCCTTTCTAGACGTTTAATTGACCAAAAGAAACATTCTACGATTAGTGACACATTAAATCATCTCGAACAAACCAATGATTTGAGTGAAGCTAAAGAGATTATTAACCATCATAATAATGTTCTAAAAGGTTTATCTACTGAAAATGTAGACAGAGAGTACATGAATATCTACAACCTTGCACTAAAGCTTTCTAATCTTTTGGAGGCAACTCCGGAGGTTTCTGAAGAATTCAAGAAAGAGATTCTGAACTCTTTGATTGAAAACTTCACAAGGTATAACTATGCTGTATCAACCTTAGCTTTTAAAAAGTTACTTGAAGATAAGCGTAACTTATCTTTAGACGCTATTAATGAGATAATTCAACACAATCCTGGCCGAGTGAGTCCAACATGGAACTTATACAACGCCTTGAAACCGGAACAGTCTCACGATCAAATTATTCTTACAACCATGAAAAAACTTCTTGATGGTGACCCTGTTGAAGTTAAAGAAAACTTGAATGAAGTTAATATTGATAAACTTACTCAAATTTTAGAACTTTATGGTAATATTTCTCAAAAAGATCTTGTCGATGAGTCGACATATTTTAAGTTACTCAAAAATATATTTAGATTGCATTGTGGTGCAGTTCTCACTAGAATGGTTTTACCATCTTCAGTGGTAGAAAAAGTCATTGATTCAAGCAATGAGTTTGAGTTGGAAAACGCTGATTATTTGTTTCTATACGAAGCCTCGATAAACAATGGGTATTCTTTATCCGGGTATTCTCTTTTGAAAGCTTTTATGCCGATCTCAAAACTACAATTGTCTTCAATGATTGAGCCGGAAAACATTAAGGTTTTGAGAGATAAATTGGGATTTGTGCCACTAGAATTAGCACCATTGCCAGATGTGGTTGATGAAATTCGTGAACAAATCCAAGAATTAGAGTTAGATGATACAATTGAAGTCAAGTTGAACTTAATCAAATCTGCCGGTTTTCATTCTAAAGATTTAGCCACCGCTATAAAATATTTCCAGTTATACCAGACTAAAATACCGGATGGAACTCTTCAACAAAATGACTTGAAATCTACTATGTCTTTAGTTTTTGTTTATGATGGCATTTACAAAAATGAGTCAAAAATGAATGCCGTGGCTGAAGCTTTGGTACCACAGACGCCATTACCATACGCAAACAATATAGCTGGATTAATGTTATCATATGCATGGTTTGGCGACGGCGAAAAGGCAATCGAGACTTACAACAAAGCCTTGAATTTATACTTAGAACCAGATGCAGGAAATGAAATAAACAGGGGCCAATTAACTCAGTCTTTGGTTATTGCTACACTTTTAGAGAAAGATATAGGTTTAGCTAGAATGATTAAGGAGAGAAATACTGAAAATAAAACCATCGACGAGACTTTCGAGATCAAACTTTCGGGTATCTTCAAAGCCTATGGTGATATTATTGAACAATGTAAGGATAATGACACATTGTTTAAAGAAGAAATGAAAAAAATTATTCTAAGAACACTAATGGAGTATGCGCCATAAAGTTTGAAAGAGTTTGTATATAACAGTTTGTATATAGCTGATGACTACTGTAGTTAGATTGATGCTATAGTTTTGTAATCGAACTATGTAGCTGAATTGATCAGTGCGGTTATGTCGGCATAATGTAGCTTAGTCGTCAATTTCGGGCTTTGAATACAAAGAAATCAAAATATATTGTGTGATTTTTCAAAAAGCGTTATCTTTGATCTGGAAAGAGTTTCATCAAGTTTTTTATAATCCAATCAAAACTATAAATGATAAGGCGTACATCCAGATTTAACACTCGATGCAATGTATTTAAGAGAACCTTACATTTTACAAAAGTTTTACTCTTAGATCTTCCAGATGCTGCTAAGACTTTTGAAAAGTTTAACTTTAAACATTTCACGCACACGATTGAGGATATCAATACATCACATACCGAAATGCTTGGGAAATCAGTTATTTTGAATGGATGGATTGATGGAACCCCAAGAAAAATTTCCAAGACATTAGTTTTTGCCAAATTTAGAGATTTTAATGGAGATTACATACAGATTGTGTCAAAGTCTGAAGAGTGGAGTGCCATTTTAAGGACACTCAAACCAGAGGATTCATTATCAGTTACAGGTGTTGTGGTACCTAAGAAAGTGAGAAAAGGGGAAGAGGAGACGTTGGAAATCAATGTTGATAGTTTTCAAATACTTAACAACTCGAATGAGAGAGCTTCTCAACTCGAGTCATTGAAGGAAACTCCTAATCAATATCCACCAGAATACAGATATTTGCAACTTCGTTTACCACAATATCAGAAGGCGTTGAAGATGCGAGCAAAAGCTGCAAAAGTTACTAGATCAGTATTAGATTCTTTGAACTTTACAGAGATCGAAACACCTTTACTATTCAAATCAACTCCAGAGGGAGCTAAGGAGTTTCTTGTTCCTACTAGAAGGAAAGGATTTTTCTATGCGTTACCGCAATCACCGCAGCAATATAAACAATTATTAATGGCTTCTGGATTCAAAGGATATTATCAGATTGCCAAATGTTTCAGGGATGAAGATTTAAGAGCTGACAGACAACCAGAATTTACACAAATTGATATGGAAATGTCCTTCGGAAGAAGTGAGGATATTCAAAAAGTCGTGCAAACTTTAGTTCAAACCATATGGAAAGATGTTAGAGGGATACCTCTTTACAAAGTTGATTGGTCCAATGGTAAGTTAGTTAAACTCAAGGAAGGGGAGAACTTTCCCAAACTTGATTATAAAACTGCCTTAGAAAAGTTTGGTATCGATAAACCTGATTTGAGATCAACTATTACTATTGAGACTTTATCTGATTTTTTTGAAGGTCCTTTAAATAAAGATGAATTTAATGTGATTGAAGGTATCGTACTGAAAGGTGCATTATCAGAGAAAAAGCTACCAAACCAACTTTTCAACGCAACTGAATACAAAAGAAAACCCTATATTTTTAAGATTATCAATGAAGAAGAATTAAACAACTGGGCTACTAAATTACCGATACAATTGCGTGGCTCTTTAGAAGCGTTGAATAAAAAGTTAGGTTTGCAAGTTGGCGATATTGTTGCAATTGGAGATAGAACGGAGCTTACGTATGAAAATCCTACCCCATTAGGCAGATTTCGTCAATTAGCTATCCAGTATTTCCCAGGAAGATGGAGACGTGAAGTGAATGCTGCAGATGCGATTAAAGATGAAGATATTTTTGTAGCAACATGGTTAGTTGATTTCCCATTATTTAGTCCGATTGAACTTGATTCAGCCACTACATCGGATTATCCAAGATATGATTACTCTAAATTTGAGTCTACACATCATCCATTCACAATGGCTAAACTGGAAGACTATAAACATCTTTCCACAGATCCATTGAAAGTGAAAGGTGATCATTATGATTTAGTAATAAACGGAGTTGAAGTTGGTGGAGGTTCTAGAAGAGTTCATGATGCAGAGTTACAAAAGTACATTTTTTCTGAAATTCTTCAGATAGAGAATTATATGGCTTTATTTGGACACTTGATTCATGCCTTAGATAGTGGATGTCCTCCACATGCCGGATTAGCGATAGGATTTGACCGGATGTGTTCCATGTTGCTTGGTTCATCCAACATCAGAGATGTGGTTGCATTCCCGAAAACGCAAACAGGAAGCGACCCTGTAGTGGAGTCTCCGAGCCAAGTGCCCTCCAAAACGCTGGACATTTACGGGATCAGCATCCAGAAGCCAGAGCAGTGTTGATCCAGCATCTCATCGCTTGTGTAGACTGTCCTTAGCTTGTACATAATATAGCCCCTCCAGTCTCGTACATAGTCCTACAGAGACTCATCATCTCAGGAAAGGTGCACGGGTGCGTATGAAGAGGAGGCTGGTTGAGGCGAGAGATGGCGATTCGTCGCGACGCTGGGCGGGCGTTTTTCGAGTGGAGAAGAGACTCGTTCGTTGCTCACGGGACACCGCCACGTTGTGGACAACACCTCCAGAATTGCTTAAGCGGAGGCCATACAAACGTGATTTTAAGCCGACTTGAACGCTTGTCTGCTCCTTTTTCGCCAAACTAAAGGTCTCTATCAATAGCTACAGATTAATACATTTATTTGTTATTAACTAAGCACCCTCTACACTCTTTCCTGTGCTTTAAACCCTCTTACGACCATTTCCTTGAGGGCCGGTTCAAAAATTGCCTTCAGAGATTCATCCGCAGCAACGCTTGAAAATTTCTGTGAGATTACGTAATTTTTCAGAAGTTGAAATTTCCAAGCTTAAACGACAGCTGGAGAATTTAAATTGACACAGTTTGATACAAGCATATTAACACAGCATATAGGATATAAGAGACACTGATAGTAAGTCATTAGCTATTTTTAATTGAGCTCTCCTCAAGCGAAACACATCACTAATACACATTTTTTTTATTTTCTTACAGGAAAACCTAACCGAAGTCAATCGGACTATATTCGGAGAATGGGTCCTGCACTTACT
The DNA here is from genome assembly GCA_039700735.1 of Pichia pseudocactophila. Taxonomy (NCBI): domain Eukaryota; kingdom Fungi; phylum Ascomycota; class Pichiomycetes; order Pichiales; family Pichiaceae; genus Pichia; species Pichia pseudocactophila. Next base: position 341,350 of record JBBJZV010000113.1, read on the forward strand.
GCAGGTGCTCGTTTTAGACAAAGAAAAATCTCTGTCAAACAGTCTTTGCAGGTTTTACGACAGAAAGATATACCTGATTTTGATATTGAAGATCAACAACGTGAAATTCAACAAATTGAAACTGGTGTTGAAAAAGGAGAAGAAGAAGAACATCATTTACAACAAGTTATTAATGCTTCTGCAGCAAAATTCAAAGGTGCTAAAGTCGAACAAGTTTATATTCCAACACCTGATGCTTCCAAAGTTTGGGCAGAATTTGGAAAATATTATCATCAAAAATTTGTGGAACCTAATTCGTATATCAAATTTTCTGCAACAGTTGAAGATGTTTCAGGATGTCCGTATAATATGGATGAACGAGATGAAGAATTTCTTGTAGTATTAAATAAAAAATTCAAACAAGAAGAAAAATGTACAGAAGATGAATTTGAACTCATATGCGATACATTTGATAAAATTGTTGATAAACGACAACCTTTCCTTACAATGGATCCACAACAGATACTTAAATATGATGAAATTAAATCGTATGCGTTAGAACCAAGTTTTGAAGAATCAAATTTACATTATATCTTAGCTAGAAAGCTAAAAAGTCCACCTGAAAAGTTTAAAACTTTGTACGACAATCCACCAAAAGATGGTAGGTATCCACGACCTTTAAAAATACTTTTGGAACTTTTTGGTTTAACTATTTATGAACATTGGAAAAACAGACGAATTGAAAGAGGTGGTAAGCCGGTCTTCCCAACTGTACGATTTGAAGATCCTTCTCAAAAGGATGATAATAACCCATACACTAGTTTTAGAAGGAGAGAATTTAGGCAAGCCAGGAAAACAAGAAGAACAGATGTTCAAAGCATCGAGAAACTCAAAATGCTTTATAGAGATTTGACACGAGCTGAAAGTTTATTAGTTTTAATTGCTGAACGAGAGTTGAAAAAATCAGAACTTTTACAGAAAAAAGCAGATACTTTCACCAGTAGGAATGAAATGAAACATTTGATTAGAGATCAAAACTTACAGTTAAAATCAGAAGAGATTGATGATTTGTTTATAGATAAACCAACAAAGAAACGTTTACCTATAGGTTATGTTCCACCACCATCGAAACCTAAAAATGATAAACCAAAAGTTCGAGAATCTTCATTAACTCAAAATAAAGTATCAAAGAAACAAATGAAAAATGATTTGAAGCGTTCATTAAAGGCAACTAATAATCAATCATCTCATGTACATAATAATGAAATTCAAAGACCTTCACAAGCAGCTATTCAACCATATGTCAAATTACCAGCTTCTAAGATTCCTGATATTGAACTGACTACTGTAAATACTGTTTTAAAGGATAAACTTGAAGGAATCAAAAAAGCTGTTTCTGATAAATTAATCAAGAGGAAGATTCAAGATGAAGGATGGGTAAATTTTACTGATGATCCATATAATCCATATTTTGATATTTCTCCAACGGGTGAAGATATTATAGAAGATCGTACACATTTTCCATATAGTTCTATTCTTTCTTCTACTTTTGAAGTTGAAAATTCTAGAGAGATTAATTTTAGTCATATATTTAATAACAATCGACATTATAGTAACAATGATCCAGAAATTGTTAAAATCAATTGTTTTACAGGTCAAGTTATTAAAAATGATAGACATAGTTCATTACCTGAGTTTTATGATCTTGCTGGTGATCTACCTATTGATAATCAATTTGCAGATAGCAAAGAATTAGTTGAGGAGAATTTTTTTGAAAAGAATAGACTCAATGTTTCAGAAGTTAAATTTAAACTTCGGAAACGTCAAGGTAGAGGTGGACGTATATGGATGGATAGGAAAAGGATTGTTGATGATGAATTATTTGATGAATATCTTCAAATGTCATCAGAAGATGAAAAAGATGAAGAAAATGGAAATGACAAAATGGAAGTTGATATGAATGAGAGTAAAAGTAATATTAAGAAGAGAAGAAATGCATATGATTGTTCATCTGATTTTAAGAAAAGATTGAAATCGAGGTTTATGTTTGATTCTGATTTACCCAAATTTAATCCACTTGATCCATCGAAGCTTAATCAAATTGGTAAGCAAACTCAAGCTATTAGATTTGGATGTATGTTATTAACGAAATCATATGATAATATGCATCAAATTCGTCAAAAACAGATGATGCAACAACAACAGAAATTACATCAACAACAATTACAGAGAGAGAAGATATTACGTGAGCAACGAGAACGGGAGAAGTTGAGACAACAAGAATTTTTGCGACAACAACAGAAGATGCAGCAAGAAAGTAATGAGCAAGGTGAGAATGTAAATGGTAAGAGTGAATTTAAGGAAGATAAAGTAAAAATTTTAAAGGAGAAGAAGGCTAAGAAGGAGATTAATGGGGATAAGAAGGGTAAAGTTAAGAAGAATGCGTTAAAGACTGCGAATAAGAACGCAATTGAGTTATCGAATTCACCTGTGAAAGTTAAAGTTGAAGCAGCGACTAGAAATTCAGATAAAAGTACAAAGGACAATCAAGCAGTTGTTAGTTAAACTGATCTCCCATTGTGTATTTTTAGAGTCAATTCAACTTACCATTTGTTTGATGTTTATGAATGAGTGTATAGTTAAATTAGTGTATTATTTTTAATGTTTAATCAAAAGATTATGAAAGTTTTAATCGATAGAATCTGGTAATATTTCAGGTGATATTGATTGATTAAGTAGAGAATTTTGAGGTATTAGTTGATCAGTATAATTATTATTAGTTTGTAAATTTGTTTTCTCCTTTTCAATTTTATATAATGATTCTTTCCAATAATCGACCATATCTGTATAAAGCATATTTGTTAAATTTTGATTTAAGAGTTCATTACGAAACTGTTCACTTTGTAAAAGAGTGAGTATATGGAGACAATCAGGATAAACAAGGAAAACTGAATATTTAGGATCTTTCCAATAGTTAAGGTAATTGAGATAGTTGAGGAAAGTTTGATCTTTAAAGTAACCTTGTTGTGCAAGATAAACTAGATATTGAGTGTTTGCCAGAGATTGAACAAATTCTAATTCAATTTCCCATCGTGTTGGGAGGTCATGTGGTTGAATTTCTGCCATTTCAAGGGTTGTGATCGGGTGGAAAGTGTGTGTAAGTAAGTAGTATGCTGTATTGTACACTAGCTTGTGAAATTTCATTACGAGAAAGTTGCTCACGTGATGAGGGAGATGGTACATGTATAAAATTAGGTAGCAAAAAAATTAGAGAATTGAAATTAAGGGAAATTAGATTAGATTAGAAATAAATTTGGTGATCTATATAAGATTAGGATAACATTTATAAATTAGACTTGATATCATTAGATTAAATTAGATGAATAAGAAATTGGTCATGAAAGGAATAAGATTTGGATATGTTAATGAGGAGAAATTTGAAAGATTAAACGTATTCAATTTTCTTTTCATCATCAGGAACATTCCAAGAACCTGGCATTCTAAAGATCTTTGCCTCTGGTAATGGAGCGTAGGAGTTCCAAGAATCAGACATACCATCATAAAATGCGTAGAATGCACAAGTGGAAGTAATAAAACAGAAGACACCAGCAGCTGTTTGACAACCTTTGTGATTACCAAAGACAGCAATAGTGTATAAGATGAAGAACATGAAAAGACAGAACATCAAAACAAACAAAGGAACAGTGGATTTGATTGTTGCCATCCATAAGAAGAAGGTGAAAACAGTCCAAGCTGAAAGGAAGATACCTAAAGCGTCAGTTAAACCACCATCAGCGTAAGCGGAACCGATATCAAAGAATGGGGCAAGGATTGAACCTAAAGACATAAAGAAAGCACCATAACCTAAAAGGAAGACAGAACCGAATAAATTGTTATCGACGATAGCCCAGATACCGGAGATGATTTGAACCAAACCGGAGGAGAAGAATAAAGTACCAACGAGGGCAACAGAGGATGGAGTGTGTCTTGCACCAGCGATGATTAAACCGAGTGAGAACAAAGTAGTTGCAACACAAGCGAGACCCACTGAGACAGAAGTTGGATAAGGTCTGTATTTACCAGATCTCTTATAGAAAGAAGTTCTTAATAAACCAGTTCTTGGTGGGTGAACTTCATCATCGTAACCGTAAGGAGCACCTTGATAAAGGGAAGGATAAGCAGCAGTTTGTTGTTCCTTTGCGAATTGTTGTTGTTCTTGGACAGCAGTGTTAGTTGAGTGGTCGTCAGACATTATTAGCGTTTATTAAAGATTAAAGTTGTTTGTTGTTTGTTAACTAAGAAGAGAGAAGTGGAAAAAGAATACAAAAAACTAGGATGGGAAGGGAGGAGGGCAAGCTTCATTTATAGAATTTAGGGGGATTCGTTTAGGTTCTACAAATTAGTTAATTGTTGAAGATGGTGAATGGGGGAAATTGTAAACAAAAGGTACCAGTTGGTGTGGAAACAAATCGAAAGCGGAAGTTTAGTTAGAATAATGGGCTCCTTTTTGAGGAATACTGGGCCCACGAGGCAAATACTAGTACTTACTCCGTGACCTGAAACGGTGATCGTGGGCACTAGAAGGAAAATGGGGTGGAACAGGTCTGACCGGACTCAACTGACCACAGACTCGCCTGACAGTTGCTCAGTGCATTGTTGTCTTTCCACCCAATTGACAAAGCCAGAGAGCGGGCACTTTCGGCCCCTCGCTTTTGCCGGGCCCTCCCACGAGAATCAGGAGAGCCAGAGCGAGAGCCTGAGCGAGAGCCTGAGCGAGAGCCCACACCCGCTCTTCTCATCGAGTCGCAACGTCTCTACAATTGTCACACCATCGATCGATCCCGCCGCGAGAGCTCAATTTCTTGCCCTTTCTGGCACAATCATTAGACAAGTGTCAACAGTCCGGCTGTTCATTGCCGTCAACGCCCAGTCTGTCAAGCAGACAGCCTGGCACAGAGTCGCAGACTCCCAGACAGCGTAAGTGACTGTAGGACGGACAGCTCGAGCGTATTCCATCTCGAGCGTATTCCATCCAGTGCACACGACTGCCAAATCCAACCAAGATACGTCGAGCCGTACGGACTCGTCAGGTCGGTCGTCTCTGTGTGTGTGTCAGACTCTGTGTCAGAGTGTGTCAGAGTGTCTCAGACTGTTAGCGCCGAGTTAATTCCGCGCGGCTTCTCAGACTTTTTGTCACCCCACAGCCAGGAAATAATATTATGAAATTATTATAATTTTGAATAATCTCGTAATTTTTGCGTGAATTTACAAGAAATCGCACCGTGACACAGTAATTTTATAGCGAGATTCTTTCTCGGTTCGCGCGTCGGTTCGCGCGTCGGCTCGCGCGTCGGCTCGGCTAACTTGCGCGGGCACATACCCGATTCCGTCATGCTGATTAGGAGGTATAACAAAATTTGAATTTAAAATTTTATAAATTTACCCTTTTAGGAAATGTTATTAATTGTTTCTCTTCAATTTTCAACGATTTTGAAACAGGATTTTCCACTTTTGAAACTCGCGGCAACGCAGACCACAGCCAGTCAGGGCTGAGTACTGAGATTCTCAGTATCATTTTTGTTGCCAATCTTTTTATCTTTTGATAACACTACATAATTTAATCATTGATCATTAACCATCAATCTAACCTCCCCCCTCCACCCCCCTCCCCAATGGTAGACTTTCAGAATCATTTGAAAAGAGCAACTGGTGGCAGTAACAATTTACCTGCTATTTCATTTCAACACCCCCCAATTACAACTATAAACGAAAATACTTCAACTTCTTCTTCAAATACTCCCGATTGCACAAAATTATTACCTCTACCTGTTTTACCTAATGCTCCTGCGAGGCAAGATGAAAGACAACATTATTTAAAATTATTACATAATCAATATTGTGCTTGTAATGCAAAATTTGATCATAATACTCAATTAAGGGACGAAAATGTTAAAAGAAATTTAATTAAAAAGAGCGTTTTAAAAGAATTTAAAATTGCTCAATCAACTAAATCTAAAAATGAATATCAACATTCAATTAAAAAATTGATGTTTAATTTGAAAAAATTTGGTACTGAAGATGGTTTACCAAAACCTTTTAATGATACTATTTCAACAGATTTATCCCCTTCTATTGGCTCGGATTTCGAATTTAATTTGGTTTTTAAAGAACTTCAAGCTTTATGTATACCATCAAATAGACTCAAAAGGAATGGCTTCGTAATTGAAATTCCTGAAATTCAACAAGATTATAAATTTCCTGAAAAGGTAGAATGTCTTAGATGTGATACTTTATTTAATATAAATGATATTCAAAAGAAAGTCAATTGTACTTATCATCCAGGTAAAATTCAATCTTCTATTTATGAAAATCTTTCAATGGGTAAAAAAGTTTATGGTACTGATTATCTTAACAAATTTTATGCTTGTTGTAATGAACCAAAGGGTCATACTGCAGGTTGTCAAACTCATGATTATCATGTTTATAAATATAATAATATTAAAGATTTACATTCATTGAAAAATTTTGTTCACATTTCAGATTTGCGTAAATCATTAAATATTAATAATGATTCCGTTGTTCAAAAAATGAGAAGGGATAAAATTAAAGCTGTTAGTTTAGATTGTGAAATGTGCTTTACAAATAAAGGTTTCGAAATGATGAAATTAAGTTTAATAGATTTTAAAACTGAAAAAAAATTAATCGATTCAATTGTACACCCTGATGGTGATTTTATAATTGATTTAAATTCTCAAGTTTCTGGAGTTGATAATATACCTAAAGATGCAATGACTTTCGATGAAGTAATGATTAAAATAGCTCAATTATGTGATGAAGATACAATCATTATAGGTCATGGTCTAGAAAATGATTTAAATGTTTTAAGATTGATTTTCCCAAGAATTGTAGATACCGCAATTTTATTTAGTGAAAATCAAATTAATTCAAGACGAAAAGATCCATTAAAGAAACTTGCTTGGAAATATTTAAGTGAAAATATTCAGGGTAAGGAACATGACTCTTTAGAAGATGCAATAATACCTGCTAGAATAGTTAAAAAGCAAATCGATAAATCTTTGAGAATAAAGGAACGTAATAGACTTAGAAGATAATTTGAATCTTTTAATCTTAGGCAGATATGGATCTACCTTTGTAAAGGTTAAAAAAATACTACATTTATTTCATTGCTCTTTCTCCATGCTTTATAAAATTCTATTTACTATAACATATATTGAGAATATCTAGTTAACCCATTTAAAAATTTAGCTAAATCTTCCTTCTTTAGCTCAATAATCGCACTTTGGAAACTATCCATTCTTGCTTGTATATTAATCTCTTGAGTAACTTTCTCGAAAAGAACTGAAAATGCATTAAGTATAACTTTTTGTCGACTCACTTTATCCTTTGATTTATCCCCATCACCATCCCCATTCCCATCTCTACCACTTTCATCTTCATCATCTTCTAAAATAGCCCTTGAAGGTAATCCACATATTAGATATGTACCAGTTTCAACATTATAAGCACCAATTAATAATGGTAGCAAACCTTCATCTAAATCAGCTTGCACATTTTGAATCCAATTACCAAGCTTTGTTAAAATTAAAGGATTTTGAAACATCTCAGAACCTTGCCCAAATGTTGTTATATCAACAACTCTATCATCTTTTAATGATGATGCCGATCTGTTAAAAGTTGAATCATTATTATTCGACCTCGTAACACTAGAATTAGCAGTAAATGACTCGTTAAGTATTACAACTCGAAATTTAGATTGTGTCTTAATCATACCCTTTTGAATAATCTCACTACCCTTCTCAAATATAAACTGTTGTTGAAATTTAGCAATCTCCATACCTCGTAATATCTCATCATAATTGTTTAACGCATCATACGCTCTCCAGAAACTTTTCATAAATTGTTCATTTTTATCCTTCTCATCATCAATAGTAATACTATCATCCTCATCATCATTATTCTCATCACCATTTTTATTATTGCCACCATGTTTACCAACTTGTTTACCCTCACTCAAATTATCCAATAATGTCTTCTCAGATGTAATATCATCTTCATATGTATTACATTCAAGTAATGCTTGAATCGATTCAACATAATCGCTCGAGGAAATAGATCCATGGAATCCATAGTTCCTTTTAAAACCTTCAATGATTATTTCACGGAGGCCAATCTTAGCTGCTTCCCTCTCGATTAAACTATCCAAACTTTTCTTCAATTCTAGGTCAAGATAATGCCATTTTTGATTTGCTTGAATTAAAGGAATACCCATTCTAGCAAACATAATTTTAAGTATTCGTGTACCATCATTAGAATACAATTGACATTTCGAGTTCACATAATTCGAATAAAAGAAAGAATCATAAAGCGTCCAATGATGTAGTAAAAATAAATTATACTCCCTAGCAGTTTGTAAACCTAAATTATCAGCCTTTTCTGCAACATTAAAGGAAAATTTAGACCCACTCAAATTCTTAGATTCACTACTTGTTCGTAAAGTGTAAGAATTCTCCTCTGACTGAATCCTCTTAATTTCCGCTTTCAAACCAGGATACACTAAATCGTAAACTTTCCGGTAAACATTCCTTAATGATCTAGCACCAATAATAGCTAACCATAAATAATCTATACTCATTTCACCTACAGCCGAAAGAACATCATACGTCTGATGTGATGATGGAATAGATATAGTGGAACCTTGTTGATAGTACGATTCTAAAACTTCCTGATATTCACTGATCAATCGTTTCTGCTTCTTCCTTTTAGATTCTTTAGGCCCCCTCTCTAAAGCTCTAGCCCTCTTACGATCTAATGAATCTTCCAAATCTAACTCCTCTTCATCATCATCCTCTTCACTTTCTCCCAACTCTTCTATCTCTTCCTCGCTGCCCTCTGCATTCTCCTTCCCTTCATCATCTTCCGGAACATTAATGAGGTAATAGAATGCCTCCCTCTCAGAATCAAGTCCTGCTGCAGAATTGTCATCTAAACAGCATATCATGGGTGATCCATAGAGATTATCCAAATTCCAAGGCCTTTGTCCATCAATCACATATATTTTCCTCGTTAACTTGACTTCATCAAGTTTCCCTGCATTTATCAATGTTTCTGCTTCCTCGAGAGTCATATCATCGCTCAAATAGTCTACCAGATCGATTTCGAGATAACTTTCAAGATCCGTTGTTGCACCACAGCCAATGAAAATAACGTTGCTGATGTCGGCATCCAAATTTATGTACCTCTCCTTTAAATCAATATATCCAACAACAGGTATTAGTTGAAACACAATAAACTGTCGCTTTAAATATTCACTCATCATTTTCGAAGAACAGATTGCATCAACATTGAAACATGATACAAAAATCGCTAGTTTGCACGTAGAGTACGTAAGTGACTGCTTGCAAATCTTCTTAAACTCCTTGTAAAACCGTGGTTGGGTAATAATCATTACTATATAATAGTCCTCAACTTGCCACTTCTGGTCTATGTACTCAGATTTACGGGATTCTTCAGTATTTACATGCAACGCGTTGCGAACATTTCAAGATATATCGAAACTCTATGACGCGTTAAATCCTGATGGCTCAACCATTAACACAGTCACATGTGCATGTATGCAGTGAGTTTCAAAGAAATAGCAAAACGGATCTTTTTATTTACATGAAGTGATATATATTTACAAAAGTCTGAAATCTTTAAGATAGTCTCTAATTTTGTAGACTTGTGCTGCATTGTTCCAAAGAATGTACGGTTCAGCTTGAATACCTTCTTTGACTCTCATACAGTGCAAGTAAATCTTAGCAAGGATCTTGAACGTATATAGATCCGGTTGTATTGCATTGATTTTCAACTCATCTATAGTCTCTGAGATTAGTTTTAAGTTACCTGTCTTAGACCAGATTTGAATAAGCAAATTATTGTAAACGTCGATATTCATTCCAAATTTGTATAATTCCACAGATTCATGCTCTTTAATTTTTTTAACTATAAGCAAAGATGTTGAAATTGCGTCAAAATCAAATGCTAAAGAGTTGATGCAAAATTTCAAGAGTAGTGGCAACGTCCTTTCATCAATAAGGGGAAATTCAGGCGAGGTATCTGACTGTTTGTAAATTAAATCAAATGATGCAACACGTTTAGATGATCTTTTCGACTTTCCAGTACTGTTTTTTTTCTCAAGAAACGCTTTTATTATGGACTCATTTATAAAATCGTACATTTGTTTATTTGTTTTGATGTCTTTGTTTATGTAATGAATCGTTGGCGCCAAAGCTTCTAATAATTTTTTATTCAATTCTTGCTTTTCTGTGTATTGTGTTTCTAAATTGATAGGTCCTGATGCTGCATTGAAAAATGACGGCACTTGTGTTTGTTTCTTATCTAATGTCCGGAATGCGTCAGCTTTAAGACTTTGTTTGACAGGAGATTGAAAATTAACAAACGTCTCGAGTGACTTGACAACACCAATCTTGTTTGATTCTCTTGACAAATAATCGAAAACCTGCTTGAAAGATTTTTGTTCTTCAAAAGAAGATATTCTACTATTTGTGTCTAAATCTTTCTTCAATTTTTCAAAGTCTTCGAAAAAGGATTTGTACATGTTATTTTCCTTCAGTTTGGTAATCTCGCCAGTTTCATCATTGGTTTCACTTTCAACTTCTCCGAATGTCTTTCCAAGTTTGGCAATAGTCGTTTGGTTCCTTACCAATCTCGTAGTACTAGACAATCGACTTTTCAACATAGGGACTTTTAGTTATATACGTAGAGGCAAAAAAAGGTCTAGAGAAGTTTTCTGATCAATTTGTGCTGTAGAAAAAAAAACATGAACCCGAGAAGACCCCATCGATATGAATCGAGCTGGTCCTAAGCCAGAATAACAAGACGTTATATAATTACATCCTTCGATTTTTTATATTCTGATTACAATCTGATCAAAAGTATAGTCAATTTTAAACAGACAATAATTAGGAAACAGGAAATGTTTCACTCTTATGAATGTAGTCAATCATTATAATTGTGATATAGGTTATGAATCTATGATTCCATACATATGGTTTATTTCTATATACAGTGCTATTTCCAAAAGCTATAAAAGTGTTTCCCAAGAGCTTCTGCGATGACAACAAGATCAACAAGTTATCTATTTTTTTTCTTGCTTGTGAATCTTTGGAAGTAACCTTGCTGCATGGTAATTTAATGTTGGTTTAGAAGGTGGTGCAACCTTAATACCTTTTGACATACATCCTTTCAATTCTTGTTCAAGACCTTTACACAAAACACTTCCTTCACCGTTAGACGCCCAACAATTTAACATTTGTGACATGATAACCAGACACGGATTAGACTGTTGCTTAACAGCTTGATTTTTCACTCTAAGTCTAGGAAGAGGTGGAACTGCTGGTCTTGTCTTTGCAGGCATGCTGTATCTTGTTGATAGATCTAGCTTTAAGTTGGAACCTTTTGCAAAACCTACATGAATTTGAAGTGAAGTTGAACCATGCACATGTTCAAATTTTTGAAATTTGTGCGAAATCAAACTTCAACAAGGCGTCTGAAGTTAAGCCAAGAGGCAGATCAAGTCTTTCTTTTCTTAGGCCTATCCAAGCGGTTTAGCCTTTAAGGCACCTCAGTAAATATCTCTTCATCTTATATTGTCTATATGACGCAGAGCAAGAAAAGGAGTGCAGATGTTGATGGTAAGTCATTGTCTGAGGGTAACAAAAAGAGAGCTATTCCAGAACATACTCACGGTTTATCGGTTCAGGATCTTGATGTTAGCAGCTTTGACGACGAAGAAACATCACCAATAGCACCAAATGGTACATTAGAGAAACCTGTTTTAGTGGAGATTCTTGATAGCTCAAGCGATTCCGATTCCGATCCTGATGCTGCCACACCGATACCAAACACGAGGGGCAAAGAAACTACGCCTTCAGGGAACCGCAAAGTAGACTACGAGTCTAGTGATAGTAGTGATAGTGATAGTGAGCTTAGTACATATGAATATGATGAAGATGGTGATGACGAATTTGACTTTGACCCAAATAACATCAATATTCAGCTGCCACCTTTGAAGGAAATCAAAGTCACTAAAAAGCTAAGTTCCAGATTACGTTTGTTTTTGAAGAAAGAGGGCTTCAGCAAATTTTTAGAAATATTTCTACCATCCACCCCTACTTCCAGTGATGTTTTTATGCTGGTTAAACTACTAGGTTACACACCACCTAGAATCAGCTCTTATGCATCAGAAGATCAATTAATGTCAACAGCTATAGCTGCATTAAGAATCGCTATAAACAAATCAAATTCATCTAGGTCAAGATTACAGAACTTCTACAAAATTGAACATTTTACAGAGGCTCTTCGAAAAGCTAAGAAAATTTTAGTTTTAACTGGTGCTGGTATTTCAACATCTTTAGGTATACCTGATTTTAGATCATCAAAGGGTATTTATAATCAGCTACAAAGCTTTGGATTAGATGACCCTCAGGATGTGTTTAGTTTAGAACTATTTAAAAGAGATCCTTCAATCTTTTATTCAATTGCATACATGATTTTACCACCAGAAAATTCCTTCACACCATTACATGGATTTATCAAACTATTGCAAGATAAAGGTAAACTTTTGAGAAATTACACACAGAATATTGATAATTTAGAAGGTAATGTCGGATTGCTCCCGGAAAATGTTATACAGTGTCATGGATCTTTTGCCACGGCAACATGTGTAACATGTAGATACAGAGTTCCCGGTGAAACATTGTATTCAAATATTAGATCTAAAAAAATTGCATATTGTCCGTTTTGTGAATCTGAGCGAAAAATGCTCATGCGAAAGTATGATAAGTATGAAGATGAAGGGTTGGGATCATACTCTCCTAAGTTTCAGTTTCTGCAGTCTTTTGGTGTCATGAAGCCTGATATTACGTTTTTTGGAGAAAACTTACCTGAAAGGTACCATAGCACCATCAAGAATGATGTCAAAGAATGCGATTTGTTGATTACAATCGGAACATCACTGAAAGTAGCTCCTGTCAGTGAGATAGTTAATAAGATTGATCCTGAGGTACCTCAAATATTAATCAATAGAGACCCTATTAACCATTGCGAGTTTGACGTCGAAGTTTTAGGCTTTTGTGATCAGGTCATTACTTATATCTGTGGAAAGGAAATGGATTGGAAAATAAGTCATCCAGATTTTGAGGATATCTTAAACTCTGGACTTGAACTTACTGTCATCGATGAACAGACAGGCCGATATAAAGTGTCTGATGCCAAAGAAAGAACCGCTGCTGCTGAAACAACGGCAGAAAAGATTCCCAACTAGACTATACCATTTACTTCTTTACCTGTATTATACTAAACGCCAGCATCAGTACTCAACATACCCTGCACCTTTTCTTTAAAATTCAAGTTCTCTGTAAAAATTCTTGCACGCGTGGCCATTAGCATTATGCACGTGACCCAAAAATCATTGGGAACCGATACTAACTTGTGAGGTATTCTGATCAGTTAAGAAATCTAAATAACAGAATACATTATTTTCTCTTAAATCAAAACCAGATAAATAGACCACACATTATTACTTATTGCTGTAATGTCGTACAATACTCCACCTTCTAGTGGACAAACTTATCGGACAGCAAATACTTCAATGTCTAGTGGGTTAAATTCACCAGGTTATCAATCTTCTGGCAAGTACGTTCAAAGTCAATTGAATCCATCTGCCAATCGTTCAAACGGACACAAACCCACGTCTTCAATGGATTTGGCTCAACAATATGAAACAGATATGATGAATATTAGACGATCTGTTTTCAAAGATGTTGATAGTAAAGGTCATAAAATTGAGTCCTATATTTCACACGTAAGAATTATAGAAGATTCCAAATCGCCTAGTTCAAGACCACCAGCTAATAGCCCACAAAGCAATAAAAAAAATAGATTTCTGATTCTTTCAATAAAATCATCAGGCCGTATGAGACTCCATAAGGCTAAGGAATCTTCATCAGGAGTAATTCAGATAGGAAGATCATGGGACTTTGATGAATTGTCCGCCTTAGAATTGGATGATGAAGCTCCTACAGGATTTAGCTGTCAAATGGGTAAAACATACTACTGGGAAGTTCATACTCCAAAAGAAAGAAGAGTCTGGTGCACAACATTGCTTGAAAATTACATCAAGTACACCAATGGAAATATCCCGAAACTAACCAACTGTTCACTAGAATACTTTCATTTAGAGGGACTCCAAAAATCTGTGGAAAACAAGCAAACTACTCCCCCAGTGTACCCAACATCGCCCACTAAACTACAAAACAAATCCTTTACAAATCCGCTCAGATCACCCACCAAATCAGCATCACCCGACATAACATCACTTAAAAAAGAGTTAGCAACACCACCTTTGAATCAGGGTGCTGCTTTTGTTACAAAATCCCCAACTGCTGCCGCTGCTGCCGCAGCAGCTGCAACTGCTAAACTTATGGGCGTAGGTAGTAATGGTAGCAATATGGAAAATCAAATCAAACCCGATGCTGCTAGAGTAGAGGAAGAGAATCGCAAGAGTGAAGAACTGAGAAAACAGGCCGAACTTGAAAAAAAGAGAAAATTTGAACTTGAAAAAAGAAAACAGCAAGAACTGGAAAGACGTAAGAAAGAGGAGTTGGAAAAACGTAAAGCTGCAGAAATGGAGAGAAAAAGACAAGAAGCTGCTGAAGCAGAAGAGGCACAAAGAATTGCTCAAAATGCTGAGTCAAGAAAATTACAACAAATGAAGCCATCTCAACTTGATTACCAACCCCCTATAACTAGCATAGCTAAAAGAGCACAACCATCACAAGCTCTCTCAGAAGCTCCTAGTCAAATGAGTTTTGAATATGGCGATGAGAACTATTACCATCGTGTTAATCAATCTGTGGAAAGTCACAATAGTGATATGAGTGATTTGAATAACTACATTGATGGCTATACAAGTGGTAATGAAGAGGAAACAGCACCATTAAATCTAAGTATACCTAAATCAAGAAACTCCGAAAATAGAAAAGAACAAGCTTCTCAACAAATTACTGTACCAACAATTACTACTTCGTTGCATCAACAAGAAAATCCGGACTCACTTCAAACAGTGGAAGAAGAGATAAATAGACTGATCACTTCGCCGGAAATCTTAGAAGTGAATGAAGCGAAGCTTGATGCTTTCTCAGATAGAAAGTTAAGTAGAACTAGGGCATTCTCTCGGGTTGAAAACAACGATGAATCTAATAATAACGGCATTTTTGAATTACTGGAAGAAATTGGATATGATCCTTTAACAGACGATTCTCATACATTGGAAAAGAAAGTTTTAAAAGAACTCGAAAAACTACAATACGATAAAATTCAGACACTTACCGAAGTGAGTGATGTTAAATCAGTACTAAATAAATCATTACAGATGGCTTTCGATAGCTGTAGTCATATTGATCCAATTCTTTCTCTCTTTAGTGTCGAACTTTCTACATTCAAAGAAGATGTAGAGTTTATCGAATCTCAAGGAAAAGGCTTACAAGTGGAAGCTACAAATGAAAAATTGTTAATGAATGAACTTAACGAAATAGTTCATTCTGTTGAAATCTCCGACAGGAAATTGAGCAAATTAATCAACTCTGATATTGATATGAGCTTGGCAAACGCTCAACTTGAGAAAATTTTGCTGGAACTTTACAATGCATTGCTTAAAATCAACGATGTTAATAATAAAGATAATGATACAGAATACCATTTGTCCAAGATGAAAGCTTTGCAAGAGAAGAAGAAAATATTTGAAGGTGCCAAGAATAAATTCATCACAAATTTAAAAGCAAAAACGATCATACTATTTAAATCTGTTTCCACCAGTTTATCTTCTAAACTTGCATCCATCGATTTCAAAAATTTTGAGGAGTCGTTTTTGAAAACTTCTTTCACTGACAAAGCAACAAACTTAATGACTTTATCAGGTTTAATTTCATTTGTCAAAAGTGTTTCACTTTCAGATTATAATGAAATTCTAGATTCATTTATATCATCTTTTCATCAAGTTTTTGAAAACATCACAACTTTGTTATTGAAAGACCTCAACGAGGAGGTGTCCAAACATAATATCAAACCATTTTCCTTCACTGCAAATCCTATTGAGTTGTTTGATGAGAGCTATAGTTTAAATAAACCAAATGACTTCAGCAGTCGCAAAGATCACACTCTATTTTCCACTATTAATGAACAAAAAATTACGACTTCCAATGATATAAATTTAGCCAAATTGATTGATAAGCATTGCTCTCAATTGGTTAAATTAGCCACATTTCAGCAAGAATTGATAAAGTCCTTGTTTGGATTATCATCATCTTCCGACTGTTTGTTTATAACTATGATGAAAACTGAATTAGAAGCAAGATGTGAAAAGTTTAGAAATATCAAAAATTACTTGAATACTCCAATAGAGAGTGACCGTGAGATTGGCGATCGAATATTTGAAATAATGCGAAGCTTATTTGATCCTGTTTTTACCACCTTTTTCAAAACTATTGTAGCATCATCAAGAGACCGAATAATTGATATCCCTGCTATAATTAGTGCAAGTAGAACATACTCTGGAATTTTAGCCCCAACTTGTCATGAATATACTTATAATAGCTTTACTAAATTTGAGGATAAAATGAACCTCACTTGGGCTAAGGAGATTGATCTCGTGATTCAAGATATAAATAGTTTCAAGGTGCATTGCCAAGTGTTGAATTATGTTAAGGCATATCCAGTATTTTATTCAAAGATTCAATCTATCATATCATCATTAGATTATGTCAATACTGGAGCTTTTGGCTCAAATCAAAAAAATTATGGTAATTACTATATGCTATGGACATCAATAAAGAGTGCCTTGTTGAGAAATGTAGATTCACTTAAACTTGAATTACCTTTACGGGAACAAAAAAATGATGATGTTGACATTGATATCAATGTTTCGATCCAGAAACATTTGATACTATGGATAAACTTTAAATGGGCTCTGGAGGGAAGTAAATTACTGCCTGAGTTCCCGAAAGATTTATTGAAATCAATTGACGATGCAAGAGATCAAGAACTGAATCTGTTCAGTGAATCATTTGGAAGACAATACACTATCGGTAATATAATGAGACTAGTAGAAGATATGGAAGATCTTATAAAGAACAATGAAAACCCATGCAATTTTGCAGTATACTCAGTTGAAAACATTAAAGGGTTGATGCTGCCTTTTAAGGGAGATCATTTAAAGCAGGAAATTGCCAATATCGCATCTGAATTGAAGTCACTGTTAGAGGGAAGATGCTATATTAAAAATAATCCTGAAGTCGAGAATACGCTTAGTATTTTTATTGCTCAGTCGATAGAGAAAGATATTTATAATAATGGAATGCATGCAATATGCCAATTATTCATTTCAACTTTCAGTAAGTTGTCAAACATAATAGAAAAATACTACACCAACTTTGATGTTCCGGTTGATAAATACATTATTAACTTCAATTTCAAAAAACATTATGTTTAGTTGAATTTCTATATATCTTAAAACTGTATACTTCTTACTTTTTGTATATCTGAGACTGATAAATTGAAAAACTTATTGCAAACTTCAATTAATATATATCGAAGACACGAACCCCAGCTGAATTTTGTTCTGAATTTTTAGCTCAGCATGATAAATCGACGTGAAGTACTATATATACTGAATATTGCACTGTGTTTTCAAAGGTCGACAATAACCTTGAAACAGTACTTCCTTATGAGTTTTTCAAAATCGGACTTTTCTTTAGTGTACAAACTCTTGTTGGATTTTGCTGTCTTGATCGTCCAACTTCCTCTTTTAGTATATCATGTTTCGGGTTTAGAGAAATTATTCTTCTATTTTGGACCTTCATTTAATAACCCAGATAATGTCTTTGTGGAAGAAAACAAATCATTATATACTGAAAAAAAGAATGAATCATATGACCAGATTATCGTGAATGCAACTGATATCGTGGATATAGTCCATGCTCACGGATTTAAAGTCCACGAGCATGTAGTTCAAACCAAAGATGGATATCTGCTATCTATACATCGAATTCTGCCATCAGATGTTGACAAAGTTGATAATAAGAAGCCAGTTGTTTACCTGCATCACGGATTACTTACAAATAGTGAGCTCTTTGTCTTAGGTGAGACTACGAAACGGTGCTTACCGTTTGTTTTGATAAATCAAGGCTACGATGTTTGGTTAGGTAACAACAGAGGCAACAAATATTCTAGAAAGCATTTAGTTTTGTCATCTTCAGATGAAAGTTTCTGGAATTATTCTCTTGATGAGTTTGCTATGTTTGATATCCCAAATACAATTGATTATATACTTGATATTACGAAACAAGAACAATTGAGCTATATAGGATTTAGCCAAGGTGCCGCTCAAGGATTGGCATCTCTTTCATTAAAGCACAACCTCAACTCCAAAATCAAATCATTTGTGGGGTTATCACCAGCTATGATTCCCAAAGGCCTAAATAACCCTCTGTGTTCCTTTCTGGTTCAGTCGACACCAGGACTTTTTTACAGACTTTTTGGGAAGCGTGCTATTTTACCTTCCGTGGTCTTTTGGCAAAAAGTTATGGGTCCTTACTGGTATGAAAAAGTTGTTGATTTATCACTCATCTTTCTATTCAATTGGAATTCTGGGAATATTCCAATTTCACAGAAAAAGATGGGCTACCCTCATATGTTTTCACCGTCTTCTGTTAAGTCAGTTGTGCACTGGTTTCAAATAATTGAAAGCAAGAGATTTCAAATGTTTGATGAAGGTGGAGCATCAGGCTCAAGTCTGGTTTATTTCAGTGGGACTTCCCGAAAAACGAACAGAGTAGCGTCCTTTCCTACACAGACTATATCTGTTCCATGCTTACTCATTTATGGAAAATCCGATATGCTTATTGATATAGATAAAACTTTACAGAGCCTGTCTTGTCCTACCAAAGTTATTGCATTAGATGGTTACGAACATATGGATACACTTTGGTCTACAGACGTTGAGAACACAGTATTTGAACCTGTGCTAAATTTTTTAGGAGACTTCAACGCAACTCGTTGATTCATATCCAATGATCGCAAAGGATTATCAAGTTGTCACCTTTGAGAATGCAAATTTTTTAAAAAAAAGAAACTAATTAGATGTTAGATATTATAGATAGAGATAACCTATGTTCAAATGGGTCTAAGAAGCTCACTCACTTCCTGTGAAATCTGTGTTTCTTTCCTCTTCCTTCTTTTATTGGAGGCCCAATTCTTTATTTGATTTTCACTTAATGAGGTTCGACTTTTCAGCATGGTTATGTCGTCTCTTGTAAGATATGGATTTTCAACATTTTCTTTGTACCATTCGTTCAATAAATCCAATGTTTTTTTCGGTAATCGCCTTGTCAATTTGGTACTTTCAACATGACTTGAATCTTCAGAATCATCTATCGTATTTGTTTCCACCAAAGAAGTATCAATGTTTGGTTCAGAAATAGGCGTTTTCTTAAAAATTTCTTGAGGGTTTACATTTGGTGTTTTTAGTTCGTTTGGATTAGGTTGTAACTTATCGAGCGGTATTATCCCATCCTGATTGATGTATTTACAACGTAAATTGAATCGCAAGTTTAACATCTGACTCAACGTTTCTGCTATTTCGTTGATTTTGTATAGAAGAGTTGAACTCTGCTCATCAACTATACTGTCCTTCATGACTTCCCTTAATTTCTATTAAGCAGTGTTAGTACTCATTATTCGTGTGTTATATCTTAGGCTCTAGGCTCTAGGAATAGAATACATACAAACATATCATCAGCTAGCGTCATCTCCTGAAACTCTTCATCAATTGGCGTTCTGGATAAGTCTCGTAAGACATCTTTCAAATGAATGTAGATTTCTGTTAGTCTGGGGCATGTGTTAGTAAATGAAAGGATAATGCGAAAGACAGCTTCAAACATACTCTTCTTGATGATACATTATCGTAGCAGAGATACTTTGATTCGTTTAAGCCAATCCGAAATCTGGGGCAATACAGATTATAACATGTTCTTGCACAAATAATTATGGAGTAAGTAATCTGGTTTGAAAGTTTTGACTATGTTTCATGTGTGAGATCTCTAAAATTCGATCAAAATTCGGACCAGCCCCAAAATCTCCCGGTCCTCTGGCCCCAGCCTCAAAAACATCTCGCGATTAAATTTGTAAATGCGATCAAATTAAATCGATTTTTAAAACTCAATATATAGCACAGTAGGTAATTGAACGTATAATTTCTCTCCAAATTATTTAATATTCGATATACTTATACCTGTTTCCTGATACCCAAATTATTGAATACAGTTACAAATCAAATTCTGCGGCTAGTTGTATTTTGGCTGCACTTAAATGAAACGAAACAATAGATGCTTATCTTCTATTCGTGTCAAAAGACAAAGACTCACCAAAGAACCTAAAAAGTTCCAACCAAAGCTGCAATCATTTGTTGCTACACCCTCCACAATTTATACCACTCCAGAATCATTGCAAAAATTGTTAGAGACCATCTGTCCAGGTTACCGTAATCGGGCAACCAGGTCAAAATACAAATGTAATGCTAAATCCAAGGAAAAAAAAACCGTCATGAACGGGTTTATTGCCTTTAGGACTTACTACTCAAATATTGGAGAGAGTTATGAGGATCAATCTCGTTTATCTAAAGAGCTAGCTAATATCTGGAAAAATGATATTTCTCTACAAAAAGTATGGGAAACATTTGCTGAAGAGTATAATGTTTATGGAAACGACTTGCCTTTTTTGAATTGGTTTGAGTTAAACAAAACGAAGTTAAAACCAAAAGAAAATGAAGTTGTAACTCAACGCACTAAAATTTCACATTTGATTGTGGAGGATATCTATCCTAATGATATTAATGAAAAAAAGCTCGATAATTGAGTACCCGTTGTAACGAAATATGTAACGAAATTTGTCAGAATACTCAATCGCTTTTGTTTAAAGCAAAATTTTACTTAAATGTTATGTGATATGATCGTTAAAAAAAGTTGTGCAGTAAAGCAACATCGAAATCTTAAAATCCCAATATGTTGATAATCATTTGTTATATACCGTAAAAATTGAATTGATAAATTTACTATAGACTATAGACTATAACGATAATGATAATTGAATACTACTCTTCATCGCTATCATCATCTTTGTAACTGAACTTTCTAATTTCCCCAAGTCTTTTTCTTGCAGAAGATAGAGCATTTTCAAGTTTTAAAATCTGGACTTGTTGTTCCATTTCAGCAGTTTTGTTTTCGTAAATACTTAATTTACTGTAATCGATTTCATCTAAATCATTTTTATCGTTGATTAGTTGTTGTACTTTATCAACCAATTGCTTACATGCAGAATTGACCTTCTTCGACGCATCTTCTAGTTTGTTTTGTGTTTTTGACATAAATTCAGATTTTACCCTAGCAGCTGATACTAGTTGTGCAGTAGATGCAGCAACTTCTTTCGAGGCAACCACTAGCTCTTCATTAGTATGCTTATTTTGTAAAACACCGTCTGCAGTACGGATCAAAGTATTTGTTGAGTATGCAATAGATTTAGCTGCAGATATTAAACCTTCAGTCCATTTATTGTTTTTCTTGTAAAAGGAAGTTCTAGAGTTAGAGCCTCTACCATTATTGACAATTTCTTGTTGTGATTCAATTGATGCTTGAATCAAATACTTAATAGCAGTGATGATAGCAGAGGCTGAGGCAAGAATCGATTTGTTAACTTCAATGTCAAGCGCAGACATCGATGCATCGAAAGGTTGATTCAACAGAGACAATAGATGAGATGAAGCATTCTCAATTACCCTAGATGCATTTGCCATTTCTTTATCCACTAGGTCACTCAATTCTCCAGTGACTTTGTTCAAATCAAGTTTTGAGCTTGGAACTTTCAATGTATCAACAAGTTGTATTAGGTTTTGAAGAATTTCTTGAACATCAATATTACCATTAATAACAACATCAGTTTGAGAATCAATTGATAAGCTTTCCAAGTTGTTATGAAACAGTGACTCTAGAAATACTTGCGAAATTTCTGCAACATCTTTTGCAGTGTCCAAAAGATCGTCTTGAAATTCATCACTTTGTGTAAGTCTTACTAAACCCTTAGTATTTAAAAGGATGTCAACAATAGAAGTAGTAAAATTTGTAACACCATCAATAATCGTTACCTCATCACCTTTCTCACCATCAGCCAAGAAGTTAGTAAAACTAAGAGCAAAATCTGTGGATAAACTAGAAGTCTTTTCTATGATAGTTAAAAGATACTCAGGAGATGAATTTACATTTCCAGCCTGCATTGGTGATTCTATTTCAAACACGGCATCTTGAATTCTTTTGATACCAGATTTGAGAATTGCATCAACTAACTTAGTGAACCTTGCCATAGCACGTTGCACAACTTCTTCAACATTTCTTTGATCATTTGATTCTTGCTTTTGCTGACCTACCAATTCTTTGATTGTTTCATCCATTGTTTGTTGCATCATTTCCAATTCAAGATCTTTTTCTTGAAGAAGCTCCTCCAACTTACGTAGTTTTTCATCATCTGGTGCACTGAGAGTTACATCATTTAACTTTTTCTGTAATTCCTCAATTTCTTTATTATGTTGATTAAAAATTGCAGTTAAGTTGGCAGACTGGGCTCTTTCAAGAGTAGAAAGTTTATCTTCGAGATCATTTTTTTCAAGTTGAAGTACTTGTAGCTCGCTTTTATTACCGTTCTTAAATCTTTCCAATTCCAATCTTGCACGATCTCTTTCCTTGATCAAATCAGCAAGTTCAATATTTTTCGCTTTCATCTCTCTTTCTAGTTTTTCACGTTTTTCAATAGCTTCTTGGGCAGATGCAGCTTTTTGTTGGATCTTTTTAGACTTTGCTAGCAAATTTAGATGTTCAGTTCTTAATTGAGAATATAGCTTTGCCAAAGACTCATACTTATTCTTCCAATAATCAACTTGTTCTTGCAAATAGTTCAACTGTTCATCTTTAGATGCAAGTTGTTGTTTTGCAGTTTCAGTAGTTGTTACAAGTTCAGACTCAAGCGCCTGAACCTTTTGATCAAAACTTTGAAGCATCAATTGATCATTATCGTACTGACCTTTCAAAGCTAAAATATCTCTTTCTAATTCAGCGACTCTGCCTTGAGCTTGTGATTGTGCTTGTTGCAACAACAATTGCTGTTGAGCTAATTGTTGAGCTTCAGCTTGTTTACGCTGTTGCTCTTCCCAATATTGTTGTTGTTGAAGAAGTAGTTGCTGTTGCTGTTGGAGTTCAGCTTCCCGCTGATGTTCTAATTGTTGTTGTTGTAATTCATAAGCTTTTTGTTGTTGCATAAACGCATTTGTCACAGCTCCTGTTGGTTGTGAGGTAATAGGCTTACTTTCCTGATCATTAGATGACGGTGGTGTCGAAATCGTTGCTGCTGTTTTCTGTTCTTTAATAGGTGGTGGGAGTACCTCGTTTTCACTTTCACTAGTTAAGTTAGGAGGATCATATGGTAATTTTGGAACTGTAATTAAAGTCGCCAAATAACCAATTGATGAACACCTCTCATATAAATCATATAGTCTTGCATGTTGATCATCAAATCTAGAGCGTAAAGGCTCTAGCATTTCAGCAGAATCTGCTGTCCTATATAAAGCTCTAAGCATTGAAATTAGAAACTTGTAAATACCATACGACTCTGCAACAACAGGCACCAATGCACTGATAATTGCTTCTGAGCGATCCTTCCGAATTGCAACAAAAATGTCTCTAGCAAAAGTATCCAACGCATCCTGCAATGAAAGAAGATCAAGAATTGCATCATAGCCCTCATTTGGATCAGATACAGTTCTCAAAGACACGTACTCTTCGTATTCAAAAATACCATTGAAGCCTCGATGATTATGATGAAATCTCAATTTTTGCATTATGTAGTTAAGATATTCTGGAATCAAAACCTGATATCTCCTGTCCATAGTGCGCAATGTATCTAAGTTTGAAATCCAGTTCATATTTTTATAACCACCAACCAAACAAGAGGGATGTCCTTCCTGTAAAACTTTGTGAATCAGAATTAATGACTTGAAAAGGGAAGTGTCATTATCCTTCAAATGCATAGCTTTCAGATTTTCCCAAAAATCTTTGGAGCTTTTGTTGTCCCATGTGTAGACAATGCAGGCACGAACGTGTTTCCGTTTAGAAGCTGCATCATCTGGATTGCATGCTTTCCGAATAGAGCTTTGAATATCAGAAACGTGCTTTGAAGAGCTAAACATAATCAAATACTATAACAAGAGCTAATTGTTACACTAGTCTGGGTGTTTTGAGGACAGATCAATGTAGGATTATGATGGACTGTTCCGAGTGTTCCTTAAACACCGATGTTGCCACAAAGTTGCAGGGCAGCGCTTCGAATTATTAAAACGTAGAGCTTGAGCTAGCTCGTGACTTTGAAGGAAATTTTCTTGGTAATTTGCGAACTTGATTTGATAGATTGGAATTGCTTGGGCATACGTTTTTTTCCTCTTTGTGAACCTTAAAACAGATTAATCAGGACGTCATAATTATATGAGTAACATTGAAAACCTTAAATCTTTTGGTATGTATAACTTTCTGAAGAAATAATCAAAATGTTATCAATTTTCGAATACAATACTAACTAGTCATTATTTGGTACATTAGATCCTTTTGCTGACACGGGCGATGATGCTACTGAAGTTACCAATTACATTCATATCCGTATTCAACAAAGAAATGGTAGAAAGACATTAACCACTGTTCAAGGTGTTCCAGATGAGTATGACTTGAAGAAAATTTTGAAGGTCATTAAGAAGGAATTTGCATGTAATGGAAACATTGTCAAGGATCCTGAATTAGGTGAAATTATTCAACTTCAAGGTGATCAAAGATTAAAAGTTATGGAATTCATGGTTCAAAGTTTAGGTTTGAAAAAGAAGAACATCAAAATTCATGGTTTTTAAATTCTATTCAATTTGGTTTTTTTCAGCTTTTTTTTTTAATCCACAGCTATTTAGATTATCTAGAGACATACTCTTATTGTATTTTATAAAAGATCTTTAGTTAAATAAACAATCTGTGCATTATATCAATCTAACAAAACTCTACTTTTTGTTAACTTCTTAGCAAAAGCAGGTGACGTAAAAATTTTAGGCAAACACGACTTTACCAATTCTATATTTCTTTGTTGTGAAGATTACTAGTGAAAAGAGATGGCTAACGACCTTAATTTGAAGAAATCTTGGAATCCAAAGTCTTTCAAGAACAGAGAAGCTGTTTGGAAGAAGGAAAAAGAGATTTATGATCTATATAAGAAAAATCAAGCAGATCGTGTTAATTCTCAAAAGTTAAAGCAGGAAAATGAATTAGTGGCATTAGCTACAAAATCAACAAATAGTAATGTAGGAGAAAGAAAAACAAGATGGATGTACAAGGAAGACGATAAGACACTGCATGAAAGCGTCAAGAATGAAGACAAGGACTTAGCAAAAAAAGAAGAGAAATCAAAGTTTACTGGTGTTGATCAGGTCATTAACATTAAAATGAACCGAGAAGAAACAAAAAGGCCTAAACCGGATCAAGTTTTATCAAAAGATGACCCAATGTATGCCATACAGCTGGAAAGATCAAGACAGAAAGAGTTAGCTAATAGTTATAAAAAGACCAAATCTTTAGAGAAATCACATTCAAGAATTAAGAAAAGATCACGCAGAGATTTGGAAATTGATGATAGAATCAAAAGGAAAAAAACCAGAAATGATTCCTAAGCAACAACATGATCTAAGTGGTCCTTTATTACAAAGTTTAGTAAGTTTTTAGTAGTGAATCACACAAAATATAGTCTCACCAGTGCCAATTCCAAGATCACATAAATATTCATCATCACCTACTAAAAGCTTGCGTTTTTTATTATAATATTTGAAGTCCTTTATTGAAAGATCCTTTTTGATAGAGTCTTTGTTGTGGAGGAAAACTTCAGATGATGTAAACCAGTCATAAACTTTGGACTTCAGAAACTTTAGATCAGTACCATATTCTTCGTGTGCATATTCTTCAGGACTAAACTCAAAATGATAAACAATTGGGTACTTTAATAAATATTTTGGTTTTCCTGATTTGATCTTAGAATCCT
The DNA here is from genome assembly GCA_039700735.1 of Pichia pseudocactophila. Taxonomy (NCBI): domain Eukaryota; kingdom Fungi; phylum Ascomycota; class Pichiomycetes; order Pichiales; family Pichiaceae; genus Pichia; species Pichia pseudocactophila. The sequence goes on from JBBJZV010000113.1 coordinate 367,567, forward strand.
CGTCTTTTATCATATTGATAGACACATAAACATGGGCACAATGAACAGGGATTTCTTTGAAAACTTCATGTGCTGGGTTTTGCCACAACCCCAAAATGACACCTAAATGTAAACTTAGTTCATAAATTGCTAGCAATATACCCAGGTAAACAAGACCGATTGTTATGATTCTCGATTGTGGATACGCCACTAAATGTGAAGTAAATTCGAATTTTGATAATGGTTTCACAATATATTTGTAATTTAAAGCGGAAAGTATAACGAACAAGCGATTTTCAAGTAGAGAGTCTTCTGTTGCATTAAGTATACTTTGGATGGCACTCATTTTTGTGTATTTGGGAAGTCTGGATCCATTCTCTTCAACCACTACATCACATGGCCGCTAGTATCGGTCAATATTTTTTTTCACAGATCAAGCTGTCGTACATTGGAAAACCATTTCAAAAATTGAATGCCAACTACACTGATTATCGACAAGAATTTGCATGGCTTCAAAAGGAATCATATACAGCATAGCATTAGTCATAAGTAGTTCTGTTTTAACTTTTGCAGTTATTAAGAAACTAAGTAGTGAATCCAAAAATGACACTGATCCTCCTTCTGTCAAAAGTAGTGTTGCAGATTTGATCGGCAACACTCCTATGGTTAAAATCAACTCATTATCAAAACAAACTGGATGTGAAATTTATGCAAAATTGGAGTTAACCAACCCAGGGGGTTCAGCAAAAGACAGAGTGGCACTTGCCGTAATCAGGCACTTTGAAGAGATAGGTGAACTTGTACCTGGCAGGGGCGATGTTCTTTTTGAAGGTACTTCTGGATCCACCGGAATATCATTTGCTATGCTCTGCAATGCTTTAGGATATACTGCTCATATATGTTTACCAGACGATACATCAAATGAAAAAATACAGTTGTTGGAAAGCTATGGTGCTGAGATAGAGAAAGTAAAACCAGCTTCAATTGTTGATCCAAATCAATACGTGAATGCAGCAAGGAAAGGGGCCATGCAACTTAAAAGTGATGCTAGTACAAAGTCCAATGGTGTTTTTGCTGATCAATTTGAAAATGACAACAACTGGAGGGTACATTACAATACTACAGGTCCTGAAATTTGGGCTCAAATGAAACATAATATTGATTACTTCATTACTGGTTCTGGGACTGGTGGCACTATAGCTGGGTGCTCCAAATTTCTTAAAAGTGTTAGCACAAAAGTCAAAGTATATTTAGCAGATCCACAAGGTTCAGGAATGTTCAATCGAGTGAAATATGGAGTGATGTACGATACAGTTGAAAAAGAAGGCACGAGACGCAGACACCAGGTAGATACATTAATAGAAGGTGTTGGTCTAAATAGAGTTACTCATAACTTCTTACAGGGAGAGCCCTATGTTGATGATTCGATAAGAGTAACTGATGAGCAGGCTTTAAAAATGGCTAGGTACTTGAGCTCCAACGACGGCTTATTTGTTGGATCAAGCAGTTGCATAAATGCCGTGGCGGCTGCAAAAATAGCAAAAACAGCACCAAAAGGTTCACGAATTGTTATAATTGCCTGTGATTCTGGATCTCGTCATTTATCAAAGTTCTGGAAAGAAGCATTGAAAGTCGATAGGAACGTTTCTCTAGATGAAGTCTTAAGCTAATTTCGAAAAGTAAATATTCTAAAATGTTTATAAATCGTCAAAAAATCCGCTACTTTGTGTTTGATTTTCCACTTTTTTCTTTTTCTTATTGGCTCTAACTAAATCTTTCCAGTCAACTTCAGCTTCAGAATCTTCAGATTCTTCTTGTTCCCTTTGCCTCTTTATTTCATTCTCCACGGCATCCCTTCTTTTCGCTAGCTTATCACGTCTTTCCTGTTTATTTTCCTTTCCGTCGATTTTTTTACTCCAAGCAGAATTCTTTTCAAGTAGTTGTTTCTTTATCAATGCCTTTTCTTTTCTTTCTTTCTTTCTTTGTTCACTTTTCAGTTCAGTCAATCGTTCTTTCTCCTTTACAGGATCTTTATAAGCATAGGTGTCAAAATCTATAGATTTATCAAACCAACCATCCTCAGGAAAATCTTTGATGTACTTATTTTCTGGCATTTTCGGATACCTACGTAAACCATGGAGCCTTGCTAATTTATTATAATCAATTTCAGCCATTCGAAAAATAGATGATGCAACATGTTTCGAGTAGTATTTCGCATAGGCCACATAACATCTCACAGCATGATCATACCGAATTCTATCACACAAAAGCCACTCTGTATAGTTTTCATCAAACCATGCAGACGATTTCTCACTCAAGCTTGGGGTATCCTGATGCTTAAGAACAATATTCTTCACTTCCAAAAAGGTAACATAATCTAACTCTCTATTATCTGCAAGCATAGTGATTGCGCTACCAATTTTATTTGCTCTTCCTGTTCTACCACATCTATGTAAAAAGACATCCGGTTCTGTTGGAGGATCCAACTGTATAACCAGATCAACCTCAGGAATATCTAAGCCACGTGCTGCAACATCTGTTGTAAATAGGACGCTTTTTGTAGCATAACCTTCCGCAAAATTAGTTAGCGTTTTTAGTCGTGGTTTTGCATCAAGTTTTCCATGCAATGACATAATTGAAACATCGCATTTGTTTGTACAGCTTTTGCTTTTTTCTAAAAGATAGGTGAATAAACCATAAAACTGAGTGACATGAAAATTTGTGGGAAAATATACAATAGCTTTTTTGAATCGGAATTTTAAAATCATTTCAAACAGCAACTTCAGCTTCATTTCAGGATCAACAACCATATATGATAAATTCAAACTTTCTGGGGCAGCGTTTGGATTAAGAGATGATGACTTTACTGTAACTTTAACTGGATTTGTCATACCTGTTTTGAATATTTCATTTCCGGCACCGGAAATAGTTGCGGAAAACAATCCCGTTCTTCTTTGTGATGGCAATAGTCTCACAATTGATTGTGTATCATTAATAAATCCAACATCTAGAAGCTTATCTGCTTCATCAAGAATTAAAATTTCACATTTGGAGGTTTTTACTAAATTACTGGACAGGAAATCAATAACCCTACCTGGTGTTCCAATTAAAATTTGAGGTTTTTCTGTCGAAAAAGTACTCAAATCTTCTCTTACACTTTGAATAGAGCCTACAAGCCTTTGTGACTTAATCTGAATCTGATCTTCTGGTTGTAAGCTCAAGACAGATTGCATAACGGAATCTATTTGGTCTGCAAGTTCTCTCGTCGGAGCAACTATGAGTGCACCAAAATAACCTTTTTTGAGTTCACCCTCTCTTATGAGTTTAATAACTTTCTCTAAAACTGGTATAACATATGATAAAGTTTTCCCTGATCCAGTTACGGCTTCAACAACGACATCTTTGTGCTGAGATAATAATGGAATAGTAGAAGCTTGAACAGGTGTCATTGTCACGTATCCTAGCGTTGTCATGGCATCACGAATCCAAGGCTGAATTTTGTATGATAAAGAATCCCATGAAACTGATTCAACATCTTTCTTAGACATTTTATTGACGTACCTGATAGTTTTATTTGCTTCACCCTAGGTTAAAGTTTCAGTGAAGACCAATAATTTTTTTCTCACAATACTGAATTTTTTATTTTTTAAAAAACCTTGACGTACTACTGATCTTGCTGTGACTTTTAAATATTTGCTAAATTGTTACTGATTTAGTTAAAAAGATCTGGCAAATAAACACTTAGGATCAAAGGCCTTGAAATTTCTATTGCTTTTCAAAGTTAATGAAATTGCTTTTGCCCTTCAAAAGGAATCTAAAGTTTTTGAGAATTTGCAGGATGGGCTTTTCGACGGACATCAATATAACAGACTATTCAAAATGGTCGAAGGAACAACTTTTGAAAAGAATACACGAACTGGAGAGTATCAATGGAATAAAATATCAAAATACGACTAAAAATATCGTCAAGAATGAAACATCAAAATCTAAAGGTTTTGATTTCACAAAATATGCGAAGCGGAAGATCGCTTTGAAGTTTGCGTACATGGGATGGAATTATCAAGGACTTGCCATACAAGGGGAACCAACGGAGTTGCCAACTGTAGAGGAAAAAATAATGGAGGCATTATATAAAGTTAAGTTAATTGGCAGCCAGGAGCAAGCTGATTGTGACTTTAGTAGATGTGGCAGAACTGATAAAGGTGTCAGTGCGATGAACCAAGTCATTTCATTAACGGTGAGATCAAAACTAACTGCTGAACAACTTCAAGATGAGTCGAATGATGTACACGAAATCGATTATATTAAAACGTTGAATCAATCGCTACCAGCAGATATAAGAGTTCATTCCGTTTGTTTAAGACCGCCTCCGGACTTTGACGCAAGATTTAGCTGTACATTCAGACATTATAAATATATCTTTAATAGCGATAACTTGGATATTGATGCAATGAACAAAGCCGCTTCTTACTTTTTAGGCGAAAATGATTTTCGAAATTTTTGTAAGATAGATGCATCTAAACAGATCACCAATTTCAAACGCAAAATTTTAGAGTCTAAAATTATTCCCATTACTGAACAAAATGGGTTTTGTGTGTTTGATTTAAAAGGTACGGCATTTTTATGGCATCAAGTTAGATGCATGGTTAGCGTTTTATTGACCATTGGTCAAAAATTGGAGGAACCTGAACTTATAAGAGATCTTCTTGATATTTCAAAATTCCCGTCTAGACCAGTCTACAAGATGGCTCACGATATTCCTCTTGTACTCTACGATTGTGGATTTGATAATGACAAGGTCAAATGGACTAAGGGACCTGCAAGAAATTTTGATACTAACGCTATTGTGCATGGTTTATGGAATGACTACAAAATAAAATCTGTTATTGCTTCCTTTATGAAGTTTTCCACGACAGATGCTGAGTCTTCCCATCACAAAATACATGTGAACCTTGGTGACGGAATCGGACAAGCAATGAAAAAGTATGTTGAATTTGAAAAGAGAGATCGGCTGGAAGATGCCAATACTATAAATTCCAAATGGATTAAGAAGAAACAGACAAAAAAAAGAGATATTTCTTGTTTAGAATGAAAATGCTGTAAATGTAATGTAATTTTGTATCGGGTTCAAACTCAATGAATGATTTTTCATTAAGTAGCTGAGCCCCATCAAAAACCAACCAGTTTGTTCTTCAAGAAGGAATCGCCACACGTTCAATTTGGCATTCCGATAATACATCTACAACAGCAAACATATGGACCAACTCATTTCAAAGGCAGGAAGTACTCTTGTGACTTTTGCAGTAAGATCAGGAATCCAGGTTGCCTCAACATATGTGATCAAATCTGTTACTAGTCTACTAGATCACGTTCCACATCAAGAGAAAAAGAGATTGGAGAGGAAACGAAATGAGCTACAAAACAAAATTGAGACCTTGTCATTTTCCATCGACGTCATTCAGATATTATCTGCCAGAGGTAATTCCAATCTTGATTGCGTTTTAAAATTGACAAATTATTTGAAACAAGATATAGACGATTTTAATAGTGACATTTCAACTGCACTTTATGATAATGAAAACAAGAAACTGAATATGGATTCAGTTAAATTAATCGAAAAATCAATTGATCAACTTGTTGATAAAATAGATAACATTGTTCCTCTTTTGAACCTTGTACTTACTACATATGGAACTTCTTCTATAAATAACTTTCAAAATTACATCAGTCCAGGAAGATTACTCAACTCCGTCGTTTTAGTCAACAAATCAAATCAAGTTTTCAAATCGAAAAATGAAAGAGTTGTTGTTGGTCCAAAATTTTCAACTACATTTTATAACATTTTTTACAATCCACAACCCTCTGGTGAATCGAAGATAATATGGAGAGAACGATTTGCAAAATCTACGCTCAAAATAGTAAGAATTCCTGATGAAAAGTCGGAATTTGCTTATGATATAAGAATATCAGAAGATTTTGATGATGGCCGATACCATGATAATACCGATACTGCTGAATTAAAAGTGTTTGACATTCGCCAAATCTCCAAAGTGTTTTTTAGTGCATCGGGTAGGCTATTAAAGCTTCAAGATAACCCTGCACCAGTTTTGGTTTTGAAATTACGTAAAACTACCAGAGCCACTATTGATAAAAAACTCGAAGAAGAGTTCGAGCCAAGTGAAGATACTGATACTTGTTTTGAATGGATAGCAATAGGTGACTTTGCCGGAAAGGGCGATTCAAACGACCCCCTCAGTGAAGAATCTGATATTACAGACAGTGAATCTAATGACGATGATAGCAGAAATAGTGAACGGGAAGATGACGATAGTAACCATAGCATATTTGAAGACGCCAAAGAATATGATGGGGATGATGTGACAAATGATAAGGATGATCTTTTTAAACTGAAACATGGTTCGAGGATTTCTTTGCTTGAATATTTGATTAGGCTATGCACCTTGCAAGCAAATGACCAAGTTGATTTACTAGATGTCAAAGATGAAAGATTACGATTGTATCTTTCCGATGAAAATTATGCTGAAAACAAAGCAAATAAAATACCCGTTTTAAGTAAAAAAATGGAGAATCTTAAGATTTAAATTAGTGCTATTTTTAGTTGCATTGATAAATGCTTAATATTTTCTTTTTATATTGCTCAGATAAGAACAATTGTACATAGTTACTCATGACATGCCTGCTACCAGCTTGTAGTACTGCACACGTTAAAGCTTGATCTGGGCGCGCCAGATAAATCTAGCTTCCATGCAAATTTGATTTTGACCATCAGTAAAAGTTAACACTGATCTGAATAATTTCAATAACGTAGAGTTGTATAAAAGAAACTAACAATCGAAACAACAAAATGGTAGATATAGTGGGAAAAATCAAAGAGATTCAAGATGAAATGGCACGTACTCAAAAAAATAAGGCGACCGAATACCATTTAGGTCTCCTTAAGGGAAAACTTGCTAAATACAGAAGGATGTTACTTGAACCGGAAGGAGGAAGTGGTGGAGGAAAGGGACAAGGTTTTGAAGTTCAGAAGTCTGGAGATGCACGTATTTGTTTGATTGGTTATCCATCTGTTGGTAAGTCATCATTTTTATCCAAAGTCACTAAAACAAAGTCAGAAGCTGCAGCTTATGAGTTTACAACCCTTACATCTGTTCCGGGTGTGTTAGAATACGAAGGTGCAGAGATCCAAATAGTTGATTTGCCTGGTATTATAAGAGGTGCAAGTGAAGGTAGAGGTAGAGGTAGACAAGTTGTGGCCACTGCCAAAACTGCTGACTTAATTTTGATCATTTTAGATGCTACCAAGTCCCATCAACAACGTGAACATCTGGAAAAGGAATTAGAGGCTATAGGTATTCGTTTGAATAAAGAGAGACCAAATATGAATATTAAAATTAAGAAAACAGGAGGAATAAAAATGAACAGTTTAACACCTCCAAAGTATATAGATGAAAAGCTTGTTCAGTCAATTTTGAAAGATTATAAAATACACAATGCTGATGTCATGATTAGAGATGAAAATGTGACAGTTGATGATTTAATTGATGTGATTAATGAACAGCACGTTGTTTACACTCCATGTCTATATGTTTACAATAAGATTGACTCTGTGTCTTTAGAAGAAGTGGATAGAATTGCTAGAGAACCAAACACTGTTGTCATGTCTTGCGAAATTGATCTAGGCATACAGGATGTTGTCGAAGAAATATGGTACCGATTAAACCTTCTCAGACTATACACTAAAAGAAGGGGCACACCTCCAGATTTTAAGGAGCCAATGGTGGTCAGACATGACTCATCAATCGAAGATGTTTGTAATTCTATCCACCGGGATTTTAAGGATCAATTCAAATATGCCCTAGTATGGGGATCTTCCTCTAAATTTGGAAATGCTCCCCAAAAGTGTGGCTTGAATCATAAGGTCCATGATCAAGATGTGGTTTCTATCTTCACGAAATAGCTTAACATACTCTGTATCATTGTAATTATATACATTTAATCTTTTTTAAATTCAAAGAATGCTTTCCTGTCATTATCTAGTTGTAATTCAAGGTTTGATAAAGATTGCTCCCATGAATCGAGTTTGTTATCTATCCTACGGAGTTCTGTATTCAGCCCGCTAATAAAATCGACATTATGAGCGGTGTGGAGTATGATTTCATCTAAAGATTTCAGTCTTGCAGTTATAACATTCAACGCATTTTCAAGTTCTGGTAACTGTTTAATTTTACTATACAGCAAAGAAAGCTTTTTATCAGTTAATGGTAATAGCTCAGACTTGTTTTTTATTTTTTTGGAGTTTTCCATGTATAATTGACAGTTTTTATTTAACTGTTCCATCTCAGAACGAATATGTTCAATAGACTTACCGCCATCTAGAATGATATTTATTTTGAGCTTAAGATCTTCAATCGTATCATGGAGGTTCGATTCTGAAAAATTACCACTAATTCCTAATTGCTTTTCAAGTAATGCCACTCTTTTTTCAATTTCAACGAATTCACTAATTCTTGTATCAGATTTCATTAGTCTTGATTCATTTCTGGATATTTCATTAGGTGAATCATTTCTGGGTAGTTCATTGGATGAATCAATTTTCAACTCATCGAGTTTGTGGCTCCAATAGTTTACAAACGTATCATCATTTTGCTTCATCTTGAATATTTCAACCTCCTCAATGAAAGATTCAACCTGTTGCTTCAACTGAATATTGTTTTCCTGAGTATTATCTTCAATATCAGACATTAGGGAACGCAATTCATTTTCAAGAAGTTTGAATCGGAGAGCTTTGTTATCCTCTCCTTTTCTTTTAGTTTTAGTGAAAAGTATTCGATCCTTTATCTTTCTCTCAAAATCCAGATTCAAGATAGGAAGTTTGCCTTTGTTATCCTCTTCTATTATGTTAGCACAGTCTCCTATATTGCTCTCTTCAGTCAAACAAGTTGCGCTTTTTTGAGTCTTTGGTTCAATTTCATAAATTTCACTATCATTTATATCTGCAGGTATAAATTCTGAGTAGTAATCTGTCTGCATGGTTCCTGCTTATAACACAGGTTTAAGTGATAGGAAACGCGTATACACAAAAGTCAACAATTTTGTAGTTTGCAAGAATACTCCAAGGCTATCAGTAGCGTGAATAAACTTTATACGTATGTTTTATTTTTACAAGTAATGAAGTATTAAAAGGTATTATATAGACAATAAAATTAAGAATGCGTTACGGTTTTGTTACATATGAGCAACTATAGTACTTGAAAAATAGTATTGTATGCTTCTTCAGTAATTGCACCTACCTTAAACAAATAGCTTACCAAACTCTTGATTAATGTAATAATATCAGCTGAGTCTAAGTTCAAGATAATTGATTGTATAAATTTACCAACGTGAGTATGAGTGATAGAGATGAAGGTTTCATAATAAAGGTACGCAAATGAACCCATTAAGAATTGACAATCCATTCTGTCTGTAATACCACCATGGCCTGGGATTGTATCTCCAAAGTCTTTCAATTTGAAGGATCTCTTTAACCCTGATGCAAAAAATCCACCAAACGGTGCAATGAGTGAAGCAAACATAGCGATAATTACAGTGTGGAAATAAACTGGTTTCACTTGGACATATTCTTGATGAACTATATCAACTAAGAAACTTGGTAATCTGTAAATTTGTGGAATAAAGATAGGATTTGGATCACATTCCACAACAGAAAAAAAGTTAGTGTAAATGTTTTCATTGACGGGACAGATGAAATAACTCATATTAGCAAAAATATATGCAAATAGAACCGATGATATAGTTGTGAATATCCACGCTCCAACAAAACCTTCGACTGTTTTCTTCGGAGAAATGGAAATTAATTGAGTTTTACCAAAGGTTATACCACAAAGGTATGCAAAAATGTCATTGATAACAACTAGACCTGCCGGAACCACAAACCAAAACATACCATGCATAATATTTCTTATAATGCAGTGACCTTGTAAGATAACAAGTAGTAACGTCATATGAGTTATACACAGTTGAGCAAATTGAAATTTAAGGGTACCCTTTCTCAAAGAAGCAACAAATCCAACGAATCCGGTGACATACATCAAATATGAAATAAACTTATGTTGTAAAATTAACTTTATAGCAATTGCACTTGTATAATCGGAAACAATAAAGTTAGCCAGAAAGTATTTGATGAGATTTCTGCCATCAAGATAGAAAATTGTTGTAACTAAGAACCACCAATTCAAATGGTTAGTATAATGTACGTGTTCAAGTTTTGCTTTCTGGGAAGTGATATTAATACATTCCCGGAAAACTAGAACTTGTAAGATCAAAACCGCAACAATTGTCCAGAATTGACCTGCTGTTAAGGTTGCAAATAATAAAAATGTCATGATTAAAGTCCAAATTGTACGAACAATGAATGTTTGTTTCTTCTTTTCTCTCTCATTTCCGCCTGCAGTTTCCTTACTTGACGAATTTGATTCGGTATTTGTGAGCACTGTTTCATTGGAAGATGTGACGGTGGTATCATTCTTCTCTTGCGTAGTTGACATCGCTGTATATATACTTGTATTACCACTGTACGTAAAACAAAAATCTCTTGATCATAAGATCAGAAGACAAAATAGTTTTCAAATATTTTAAGCGGACAGATTACCAAATTATCGAATTTCATGCGAGCCCATGTGAAAAAGTCTACTCCCCAATTCCAAGCTTTATCGCCCAAAATCCTATCAGAGCCTTCCAAATCGCCGCAAATATATGCGACGATACGCTTTTGCTCTGGTAAATAACTACGAGATATATAATAGTAAAGTTGAAGAGATGCTTATTCGAAGTAAGGTGTATTCTGTATGCGTAGACTGAATCGACTGTCTGATCAGGCCTCAAGCTTCCAACGTTGAGTTGTGGGACTGGGCAATTGAAAAAATTCAATTCGCGGGTTATCGATGATCAATTCTGTTTTATTTTCTTCCCCATGATCTCATTAGATTTTGTAGGAAGAATACTCTTAACGAACAGTCAACATTTACAGGAAAAAGAGGTTAACTCTTTAAAATGGAAATTAGAAAGAAGAGCAAAGCATCCAGCTTGTTGGAAAAGTATCAAAATCTAGATCGAGCCAAGCTTTTAGAAAAAATTGATGATGATATACAAGAACTAAATCTTTTAAAGAAACAGCTTCGAGAAGGTTTCCAAGATCAGCCTGAAGATCTTAAAGATGATATGAGTAAAAATTCAGCGGTAGATAATGAAGGTTTGCATTCATGCATTAGTGAAGCAAAACAATATAGGCAGTTTCGCCAGTATGAGTTAGCGGCAGATCGAGTTAAATTATTTTACAAAGAACAACACGAAAAGCAAACTGTAGCATACAATATACAAGCCAGAATCAACTTCAAAACTAAAATAAGAGATCGAATGACTGTATGGGATGCATTGGTAAAACTTAATAATCTACTGGACGAATCTGATCCAGATACAGAACTGTCTCAAATCGATCATGCATTACAAACTGCTGAAGCAATACGAAGGGATAATAAACCAAGATGGTTTCAACTCGTTGGACTTATACATGATTTAGGAAAGTTGTTGTACTTTTATGACTCTCAAGGTCAATGGGATGTTGTTGGTGATACTTTCCCTGTCGGTTGTAAATTTTCTAAAAAGATAATCTTTCATGAGTATTTCAAGGAGAATCCAGACATGAAAAATCCACTCTACAAAAGCAAATATGGGATATATTCACCTCACTGTGGTCTTGATAATGTTATGTTGAGTTGGGGCCACGATGAGTATATGTATCATTTAGCAAAAGAACAAACAACATTACCACCAGAAGCGTTGGCTATGATACGATATCATTCGTTTTATCCTTGGCATTCTGAAGGTGCATACAAATATCTCATGGATGCTAAAGATGAAGAAATGCTAAAATGTGTTCAGGAATTCAATCCTTATGATTTGTATTCAAAATCGGATGTAAGCTGTGACATTGAAGAATTGAAGCCTTATTATATTGAACTCATTGATGAATTTTTTCCTAAAAAGATAGTGGAGTTTTAGACTCTTTATAGATCTTTTCCATTCAACTGTATACTAATAAAACAATAACATCTATGGAGTGATGAAGTAAAATACGGCGATTTCTGGAGTAAAATTATTATACAAATTAAAGTTTAAAAAAGAAACGAGTGAAAATTTACATGGAATTCCATGAAATAGTTATTAAGGATTGCATTTTTTGGGGGGTTTTTTGGGGAGCTATGATCATTTTCCTTCCTTATAATCTATCTGGAAGAATTTGGATGATACCAAAATGTTGTTCAATGTTGTAAGGACCTGGAGCCTTCCAATAATCTTCAAAAGTAGTTAAAATCGTTACATCTTCGCCAACAATATCCAGAATAGATTGAATAGCAATTCTTTGATTGTCTGCTGAAGGAATGTTCCTACCGTTTTGAGCACCTGCACTTGGATAACCAGTCTCAGTAACGAAAATTCTCTTATCACCACAGAATTGTTTAACAATACCTATTTGACCAGCAACAAATGAACCTGATTCATCAGCTGAAGAATAAACATCAAAGTATGAGTGTGGGTTAACACCGACAAAATCAATTTCAGATTGTGTACATAATTCAGGATGATTTTCAAAAATAACAGGTGGTTCAGAAGTAGTGACATCTCCTTGATAACCTGCATTTCTCAATTTACTCTTAACTTCTGAAATTTTAGCAATCAATTCAGGAACAGTACAGTAATTTGCGATAATCGCTTCGTTACCAATGGTGATAAAAGAGAAAATTTCCCAACCATATGATGCAGCACCTGAATCAATATATGTAATCAAATTATCGACTGCACTGTCAATGGAGTTGACACCTTCGGCAGAAATCCAGAACCCTTGGTTAACTTTAATGTTTAAGAATTTTGCAACAGTTAAAACAGTAGTCATGTAATTACAATCAGTACCATAAACTCTGATTTGCTTAATACCCTTTGATGCAATCAGTTGTAAATCATTAGAAACAGTAGTGTAATCCTTACATGTACCGTCATTGTTGTAAGGTGAGTATACAATGGTACCAGGGACCTTAGTTAAGTATTTAGAAGCATCAATTGGAGCTGGTTCAGGTTTTGCTGGCGTTTGAGGATCACTGATAGCACCATCATCACCTGGGGTGACAATAAGACCGGAACCAGGATCGTTCGGTGTTGGTGTTGGTGCTTCGGTAGTTGATGTACTGGAAGGAGTTGTTATTACAACAGAAGTTGTAGAAACATCTTTATTAGTCATAGAAACAGTAGCAGGATTAGGCATAGTGACTTGAACATTCTTATCCTTTGGTAAACCGATAGTTAAAGTTGGAAGCAAAATTTTGTTGTCAGATGAGGTAAGAGATAAAGATTCAGTAAGTTGAGAAGCTTCAGCAGTATTCGATAAGGTTGTAGTGGTAGCAGCAACTATTGGCGCCACATTGATTGGAGAGACTAAACCACCTTCAATGAATGAGTAGAATACTTCTCCATTAGCCCAAGTGGTAGTGTAATTTTTTCTTGGAATGGTAGAAGTTTTCTTAGAAGTTGTGGAAGTTGATGTTTCAGGAGTAGCAGTGGTTTGCGCATTTTGTGTTTGTGGCTTAACATCATTGTTTTGAACCAAATTTGCAGTTTCTTGCTTTGGAGTATCATCATGAGGTAATGGTTGGGTAGAAACAGTAACAGTATGACCATTTTGATCAACAATAATTTTTTTGTCTAAAGTAACCCGTACATGAGCAACACCATTTTCATCAATACTGACAGACTGACTTGTAGTTGTCTCTGCAGCTGGTGCTGGTGTTGGATCTGGAGAAGGCACTGCTTCTGGAGAAGGTGCTACATCTTTGTTAGCATTTGAATCTGTAGTTTCAGCAGGAGGAGTGGTAGCAGTTGGTAGAGTAGTCAACTGAATAGTGCTTGTGAAATCTGGACCAATAATAACTTTAGCAACTGGAATTGTTGTGGTAGTCTGCTCTGTGACCTCAACAATAACGACAGGTTCAGGAACTGGTATAGGTGCAGCTGTGGCTATTTTTAAAAGTGCTAATAAAATAAGAAAATTAAAGTTCATTTGAAAGAGGTATCAGAAGTATTAAAATAAAAGAGAGTGTAAATAGTTGGATAGTTAAATGAGTGACTATAGTTGGTGGTTAGGATACTTCGATCGATTCAAAACGGTTAGCTGTTTAAAGAGATGCTTGGATGCTTTTCAGAAACTCTGTGAAGCTCTAGTTTTAGGGGGAAAAGCATACGTTTGTGCAGGTAATGTGCTCCTTTATAGGATAGCAGCACCTCAAACCAGTCCTACCGTCATTCCCATTTCTTCATTATTTAGTTTGCTGTAGCTGGTTCAGAGTTCACTAATTGTTCAGAAAATACTGGGCGCTTGACTTAGAGCATGTCCGCATTAAGCAAAACTCCGTGCTCACGAGCCTTCGCGTTTGGCCAAAAGGGGAATTTTCAAGGAACCCAGCCACGGGCAGGGGAGCTCCAGCAATATTTCCGACCACTTCACCAGTGCTGGTTGCAAAACATACCGAAAGTAGACATCACATCATCTTAGAGTTGTTTAAACTTTATAGATCTAGTTAGTACGTTGTATACGAATTAGGAACACTAAGGCACATAAGGTACAAACTCCAATTTTGGTGAATGAATATTGGTTGCCCTCTTACGTTTATTTTTTACCAAAAAAGTGGGCTAGTTTGGAACTTGCGTTTAATCAAGGAACTGCATAAGCACTTTGATATCCGCATCCCTGCAAATTGGTAAAAGGAGTAAACGATGACAGATTGTGAAGGCCTTCATGGCTTACTGGATGTATCTCCAGAACCTTTGCAAAAAGATAACTATGATCAAAAGGTTAAAGAACATAGTAATTCTCAACAAACAGATAAACCCAATTCTGCAAATAATAGTATCCACTCAAACATAACAGTGGAAAGTTGTGACCAAATGACTCTCACAACCTCAGAAGATTTGA
Organism: Pichia pseudocactophila; assembly: GCA_039700735.1. Classification (NCBI taxonomy): domain Eukaryota; kingdom Fungi; phylum Ascomycota; class Pichiomycetes; order Pichiales; family Pichiaceae; genus Pichia; species Pichia pseudocactophila. Next base: position 382,586 of record JBBJZV010000113.1, read on the forward strand.
GGATAAAATCGTTTATTCCCCTTACCTTTTATTGCATCATCATTGCTTTTGGAGGTTTTGTTTATGGATACGATATAGGTACAATTGGTGGCATCATCGATATGCCTGCTTTTGTAGGTAAATTTGCCGATGGTTACAATGCTTTCAAACCAGTTACTAAAGGATTACTTGTTAGTGTTTCCTGCTTAGGTGGATTTACTAGTGGTTTAATAAGTTCTCAAGTAATCCCAAGAATTGGAATGAGATGGATGATTTTCTTAGCCCTCAATCTTTATTCATTGGCTGATCTTCTCATTTTATTTGCAATGAATTGGAAAATTGTAGTGATTGCTAGAGTGTTCAATGGTATTGCATTTGGAAGTTTAACTATAACTTGCCCAATGTATATTAGCGAGATAACTCCTCTACAATATCGAGGAATATACACATGTTTTACGCAATTGTTCATTACTATTGGTATTGTCGTCGGTGCTTTAACTGTTTGGTTCACTTCAACCAACTATTACAGAAACGATGTAATGCAATACCAATATCCAATATTTCAAGGTATGCTTATATCAATGGGGTGTGGTAGCACTATTTGGTTGGTTCCAGAATCTCCTAAATGGTTGGTTCATAAAAGTAAAACTATTACAAGAGTGAAAAGGTCTCTTTCACGAATTAACCATATTCCTATAACGGATGAATCGATTGTAAATAGTACAGCAAAACTATTTGATCTAGATTTCCAGGAGCGTAGAAATAACAAATCAAATGAAAAATCAAGGTCTATTCGAAGAGGTAAACCAAAGTATCTAGTTCGTACGGTTACTGGTATTCTTCTTTATGGATTTCAACAATACACGGGAATTAATTTCTTTTTCTTTTACGGACTAATGATCTTTGAAAGTGTAAGATTGAAAAGTACTTATGTGATTCCAGTGATATTTGGATGCGTGAATTTGATATTTTCAATTCTCTCTGTCTTTTTGGTATCATATTTTAAACGTAAAACGTTGCTTTTATTTGGTTCAGTAATGATGGCGATTTGTATGGTATCATTTACCCTTATTGGTACTCTTTTACCAAATAGTAAAACCGTCCCACTAATTTTGCTTTCATGTTCCTTTATCTCTATTTTCAGTATCACATGGGGACCAGTTGCTACCATTGTAATATCTGAAATGTACCCACATACAATTAAAGTCAAAGCTATGTCAATATGTGGATCTTGTTCCTGGATTTTCAATTTTTCAGTTGCCTTGATGATACCAACACTGAGCAAAATTATTGGTCTTAATATTGGATACGGATTTACAATATTTACATGTTTAAGTATACCTTTCGTATATTTTTACATTCCTGAAACAAAAGGTTTAAATAGTAAAATTATTGATTCATACTATGCACATTTTAGATTCAACAGAAAGATAGGTGCTTTACAGTAATTACTTAGTTGAAATGAAGTGGACAGAATTTATCTTTGAATGAGGTCAATGTAATGATTGTATAACATAATTTGCTAAATCAAACAAAAAATTTAAAACAATAATTGATATGAACTCAAGTTCACTTCAATCTTCATGTATAATTTTAATAGTTTATTAAATTGGGAAATTTAAATTATTTAACTAGATAAAAATTTCATTTGTATTGTAGAATTTTGCTTAATATGGAAAACTTAACGGGAAGTTGCGTGGACCTTTTGGAAAGCACCCTTTGCTTGTTGCTTAGAGATCTTTGCACCAGAAGCAACTAACTTAGCCTTTTCTGCCTTTCTCTTTTCCTTATCAGCCTTCTTCTTTTCCTTTGCAGCCTTTAAAGCTTCAGCTTGCTTAGCCTTTCTTTGTTCTGGCTTTAAAGATCTTCTTTCCTTAATTAAATCTAAAGAAGCACCGACAATTGCTCTTTGGTTCTTGACGGACTTTCTGGATCTCTTCTTGGAAACTTCTTCAGTAATACCCTTCTTGTGGTGTCTTCTGAATAAGACAGTCCATGCAAGTCTTCTTGGGTTCTTTCTTTGATGGAATAAAGATGCAGACTTAGAAGATTGGAATCTGAAAATCTTGGAGTCACCTCTAACGAAAAGAGTACCTCTACCTGGGTAGATCTTGGAACCGGAGAATGAGTCAATTTCGACCTTCATTTTTGATGATTAGACGTACTTGGTTGTTAAAGTTTAGTAGGAAAACCCCATTTACCTTGCATGAAAAATCACCATAATTTCACCAATACAGGCTGCGAACCTGGTCTGCGAAACCGAGCGTCTCTGCAAGCGCCCGTCGCCGCTGCGGTGCGCGGGGTGAACGTCCCTGCTCTCTCCGCCTTCCGAAACAAGACACACTTCCCAAAGAGGAAACTCGCAGTCACGCAGGACGCACAGAAACAGGCGCACGGAGGCTCAGCTAGGCTGGGACAAGGACTGTGCGGTGTCCGGGTGGCGAGGTTGAAAAGTTCTGCTGGTATGGGAAAACTGTTGAGAAAGAAAGTTATGTGAAGGATGGACCTTTCTTTCTGACATTTCTCTTCTGAAACATCCTTCGACCGGAGTGAAAATAAATACACAGAGATGGTCAGTATACTTTTTACCTGCCCCTAACTGGGCGTACTAACTAACAGATACAGGTGCTAACATGATTGTTGTGCATGAGCACATGGATAGTTCATTACATTTGAAAGACCAGACAAAACCAAAGTTCTGGTTTGATCACTGATTGGAACTTTCTATGTCCATGCACTTGAGTATTGATTTCACCTTATCGTTAGATTTACATACTTTCACAGTATACTAACATGTAAACCATCTTTGTACAGGCACCAAAGAGCAAGAAGAATTCCGACCTTATGAACGCTAAGTTAGCTTTAGCTATCAAGTCTGGTAAGTATACCTTAGGTTACAAGTCTACCGTTAAGTCTATCAGACAAGGTAAGGCTAAGATGATCATCATTGCAGCTAACACTCCAGTCTTAAGAAAATCCGAATTGGAATATTACGCTATGTTATCTAAGACTTCTGTCTACTACTTCCAAGGTGGTAACAATGAATTAGGTACTGCATGTGGTAAGTTATTCAGAGTTGGTGTTTTATCTATCTTAGATGCTGGTGACTCTGATATTTTATCCGTTGTCCAATAAATCTGACGATTTTATTTAATTGTTTGTAATAGAACTAATTTATAATGAAAGATCTTACCAGGTTTAACAACGTCTCATCCCGCAGTGATAAAATTGGTAAATTGTAACCCACAGTTAATGTTATCATAATGGCCATGCGTGTGCATGAACGAAGGAGGAAAAATTGATACAGCCATTTGAGTTTTTCCGAAAGCAACTTACGTTTACGCCCTTTTTCAAGCAATATACTGACACCAAACAAACAAACAAAAATGACAACCATAAATGAGAATTCAGCTGAAAATCAAACTGCTTACAAACAAAAGTTAAATGAAAGTGGTTTAGATCACAGACTCCTTAGTCTCGATTCCGATTCCTTTGACATCTACATAAGAATGAAATATTCTGCTGATAATGACTTTTGCTTTCAAGTAACATCCTTAACGACATATAGAGATTTATTTAAAATTTTCAAAACAGTACCAATTGTTTTTTCTCCTTCTATCTTCTATGATCAGGTTCCGTTAAGTTTTGCTGTTTCTCAACATCCTGGGTATCTTTCCAGAACAGGTGCAATCATTTTTGATGCCCAAGCACATAACAAAAAGTATTTGAAAAAGGTTAATCTTGACGAAAAGCTCAAAGACACCATTTTACCTGGCCAATTAATTGTGCCACAGTTTCAAGAACGTACATTTTTGAAATATTCAATAATTAGTCTCCTTCTTGTTTGGTTATATACAGATTTACCTGACTTTATTTCACCCACTCCAGGAATTTGTCTGACCAACCATGCAACTGTTTTTATCACATATGTTTTGAGGGAATTGTTAAACATGCCGCAACAAGCACAAAAGTTTTATGATGATATATTTGAACCAGTTGGTATTGTAGGTCAATGTGTGTACTTTATTTTCCACATTGTCAAAATTGCTATGATTTACTTAATTTTATGGGCTGGTATGTTCAATCCTTACAAGTTCTCTATAGTTAAGCAAAAACTAAACAATCTTACAAAGGAAGATTTAATAAATATTGGATGGACAAGTGCTATTAAAGCTCAAAAATTGCAATATCAAGATGAATATAGAAAGTTTATGATTGCTCAACATGGTTCAATCATGAATATATTCAAAGCAGGTAAGCTTGGATATATTAAAGATTGTGTGATTGAATTGAAAAATGGTGAAGGTTATGCATCCCTTTTACCACAAACAGAGGAGATTGAAGTTCCATTCAAACTTACATCTGATTTATTGATGAAAGAACGTGCTTATTTTAATAAAAGATTACAAACTCTTGAACCTGCTAAAATTTTCGAAGAAATTAAAAAATACAGAACATTTGGTCCTAAGTATCCTTGCCCAGAACTTCAAACACTTGTTGATAAGAAGTTTGAAAAGATTAATATTGAAATTCAAGAATCAAATGCTAAAACAAATCCGATTTTTGCATCTTTGAATAAAAAGCAAGATTAAAAAGTTTAACCAATCTGCTAGATCAGATTTACTATACATGCTAATATTTTATGTACATTATAATTATGCGTTAATCTTAGTACTCTAATTCATCAAAAAACTGATCATATAGTAAATCACTTGCTGTAGGCCTCTCTGCTGGATCTAGAGCTAACATTCTTTCCAGAAAGTTCATAGCAATTTTGTAATCATTTCCCAGCTTATCCTTTGAAAACCTTCCCTTCTTGTCTATAGCACAGACTAACTCCCAGGCGGGTGAATCAGCTGCAAATGTGTTACCATCTTTACAGTCTAGTATGACAGCGTTAGCAATAATAGCCGCTAAGGATGGTGGGTCATTTATTCTAGTTATATTACATTCTAGATCTAGTCCATGTATAAGGGCACAATCTCTCATTTTCTTGATTCCAAAAATTGACATAATTTCCATAATAGCTTCAATATCATCCGTTGAGTTGAAAAATGGAAATCTCCTAGATAATAATGTTAAAAGCATCACACCAGCAGACCAAACGTCAATCTTATCGCTTTGATTATTGCATTTAAACAGGACCTCAGGGGCTCTGAAACCTCTAGTTCCAGCTCTATTGGCCCGTCGACCAGGTCTTTGGTCATCTTTCAAATAACCGTTTCTCGGAAAAGATACTGGAGTATTTAAAGATTGATGGCGCATGATAGATAAATTATTGGTATCGTCTGCACATGGACATCTATTGGATGATATAGGAGGGCTGTACTGTTCTGCCAAACCAAAATCCACTAAAACACCTCTTCGAGTGAATGGATTGTAAAGAAAATTAGTAGGTTTGATATCTCTATGTATCACATCCTTACTGTGAATCCAACTCAGTGCTTTTATAAGTTCTAACATATAAGTTTTTATTCCAATTAGAGGAAGATCTCTATAGAAATCACGAAAGTCATAATGTTGATAGTATGGTAAAACTGCAATTACTTGATCTTCATATCTGATTACGTCTAATAATGGTGCAACATTGTCGTGGCCTGATAGTTTATATAGTAACTTTAGCTCATTGTAAATTCTTTGTGGAGAAGAAGTAACATATATTCTCTTCAGTGCAACAAGTTTATACTTTTCTTTCTGTAATGAGTTGATCTTTTGTCCCAAATAAACTGTAGAGAATGTTCCCTCTCCGATCTTATTGAATATTTTATAGGTAGTATCCAGGCTAGGAAACGAGCGGTTCAATTGAAAAATCTCCTCTTTAACCGCAGGTGAAACAATATGATTTTCTCCCAAAGCAGCTTTTATCTCTTCTAACGTTTCATCTCCTGTGCGTGAAATAGTGCTGATATCATGTTTTGGTGTCAGTTGAACACTAGTATGTTTTCTCTTTCTTTTGTTTACATTTTGGGCTTGTTCCAGAATTGAAACATCATTTACCCGATCAAGTGTTTGCTTCATTTTCATTATACTCTTTGTTTTCTCAAATGAGCTTTTCTTAGGCTCAAAGAACCCTTGGTCATTTGTAAATTGCCCCGCTATACCACAGGGTGACATTTTATTCCCGGCGATTTGAGTTTTGTCTAGTAAACATTCCTTATTTTGAACCTTTTCCATTGCTAAATAACAAAGCTATTGGTAGATCGGCTTGTGTAGGGGGGAAACAATATAACACAAAAACATAAGATCAACTAAAGTGTGTGGTCCTTCAGCTACACATGTACACGAAAATGTATAAAAGGTAAACGGAGGCTCAGCAGTTTCCCAATCAGAAAAAAATCCAAAAACTGATTCAGAGTACGTTAACGGCCTGAAATAATAGTTTTAGTATAAAACCTTAAACAATATCATGATCAGTCTTCTTCGGTTTCAAAGTACACAAAAAGAGAGTATTTCTCGCCTCATCTAATGCATCGTTCATCTTTTGAACATTATCCATTTTCCAGTTGTCGTCAATGACGTGAACATCAGTATTGTCAGTAGCTTTTTCAATTTTAAACTTATATGTTTTTGAAATTTCCTGCAACCTTAAAAGTTCACGAGTATCACCATTTTCCGAGCATACAAGAAGAATTGAATTTGGAGTCAAATTTTCATACACCTTTTGTATTCTTGCATCTACTTTTCTGTACATTTCTTCAATTGTTTCGGGTAACTGATTTGCAGATTCTAAGTTATTTTCTGAAAAACCTTTAAACCATTCAAGCTCTTTCAACTTTAAAATTATTAAATCGTTATCTGCTTGCGTCTCAATAAATTTTTCTACTATTTCATCATCAGATGAACATTGCACCTGGACTTCATGATGCCCAAAATTCTTTATTGCCGAATATCCTATAACGACCGACTTTTTAGGAATCTTTTCACCATCAATTGTTTTCACCAGCTTGTTACATTGTGCAATTCTTTTGAACAATGATTCCATATTATAAGACTTTCCAAAAAGGTAACCTTGGGATATTTTAAGCTTAACTAATTCCATGCAACTGATACAATCTTCGACAGAATCATGACCTTTGAAACTCTTCTGAATAGCAGTATCCAAATGTGTTGACATCAACATTTTCAAGGAAGCTTTTGATGGAGGCCCTCTAGGATGGTCAAAGCAAACAGACGTGTCAACAATCCTTGGATGTTTGATCATCAATATATGAAGATCAGATTCCAAAGAATGACCTACTAAAGTGTCGTTGGATGAGATTAGTTCCAATATCTTTGATTGAACATCTTCGAGTGTCGTCTCAACATTGGTTAACATCTCTTCGGTAATTCCAGAATATTGTGTAACATAATCAATTATAGGTTCTGATGGTTTAACAAGTTCATCATACAAAATATTGTTGTCAAAATCTGTAATCGAAACTCGAGTCAAAACTCTCCCTTTAATTGAAATACACATTTCACAATCAAGGGCAAATGTTTTGGAGCCTGTGTGACTGAAAGGTTTAGTACTTTTGTAATTTGCAGTTTTGTCAATGAGTTCTTTACTTGCTCCTTTCACTTCTTCATGGATGGGATAATTATTGAAAATCATTTCATCGAGAGTTAAGTATAGATCAGGAAGAACAATTTTTCTGTTTTCATTTTCTTTCTTTATTGCCGCTTTCTGTTTGTTTGATAAAGTGTATGAAACCAAAGAGGAGTAAGTAGAGTATATACATTTATTAGATCCAGGTGCTGTCATGGGGACAACTTCTTTAAAGTATTGGCCAAAGTGAGGGAGGTTTTCATTTAGGTGGAATTTGGAAATCAATTGTGGATCATTTACATTTTTCAAGTCAGGCATGCCAAATTCATCATTTGTTAAACCACGTAGAAATATAACAACAAATTTATCAACGGATCTTCTGTTATTTAATACACACCATCTTGGAATCAATTGCATGTCTGTTAATGAATGAAGAAGTAAATCTCGAATTGATGAAATAGTTGCTTTTTTGGGTCTATCACTCAATACTGTTAAAGTTGGTTCGTCTTGAAGAAACTTTTTCTTTCGTAAAACAACTGTTTGAGCAACTGATGACCGTCTTCTCCTTCTCTTTGATCGTCCATTTGATGTAACATCATTTAAAGGGTCGGTGATATCATCTATGGCAGATTCAATCATTTGAGCAGCTTCTAATTTAAGGCTAGTATTTCCTCCAGATTTCTTCTTATGTTTCATTTCTTTCCGAGCAGTATGTCTAGACTCGCTTGTCTCTGTTATAATCTCAGATTCGTCATGTACCTTGTCAGGAGTTGAAGATCGTAGAGAGCCCAAAAATTTTTGTTTTTCTTGATAGGAATTATCTTCAACTGTGATACTCAGCCTAGCAACACGATGATGCATGGCATTTCTATCCTCATTTTCATTCTCATTGGATAAAACGGAATCACTCATATCAACCTTAAAAGTTTTAGTAAATCCAAAGAGTTCGTTTCTATTTAATGAATATCACTACGTTCCCTCTATATCTTTCTTAATAGTCAATTCAGAGGAAACACAAGCAAAGGATATTGTTCTACTGTAAGGTTACATCTTGTATAGATTCAAACACAGTTATAGTAGCTTCCTGTTTCATCAAGTTTTTATGAATCGAAGCCAAGGCGCGTCACCAAATTTGTGAAGACTAGGGCTTACAGTCAAATTAATGAGAAGTGAGCACCAAACATTTTAGGGAAGTTGCACGCATCGCGAAACTCAGTGGCATGCAA